>CACRXP010000558.1:39247-63192 GCA_902702965.1 Spirometra erinaceieuropaei
TGTCTATGAGCACCTTGTTATTTATCGTTTCTGTTGGTGAACGCCAGGCCGGTGGCTCTCCGAATTAGATGGCTATTCAAACCATCAGGCGTCGACATTTCTTGAAAGTTGGCATTGATGTAGTTTGCTCTCATGGGAAGTTATGCCTACAAATGACCACCCGGGTCGACTTCGGAGGATAGAAATAACTTCATCATCACAAAAGTAAAGGCTCTTCTAAAATGGGAGGCTGTGATCGATATATTTTTGAGCAAACAAAACGCTCTCTAAGACGTTTCTTACTCAAAATTGCTTTTTCATGGCGTTTTGCCAATGGGGATGGAATTCTTTCTGGTTATGCGCAAAAACACTGACATGTGATCTCTCCGAATAGACTTAGGGGGGGGGGGGAGAGGTACGATGATGCTTTGTAGGTGTTTGACCAATGAAATCATAGCTTTTCTTACTTGTGAACCCTTTCGGTTCATCTTGCTTGGCTTTATACCATGTGTGTCTTGCAGCGTCTGTGGTCTAAGTCATGTCCATGTCTAAAGTAGTTTCCTGCTGTGCACATCCTTCACTTTCCTCACTTTGTCCGCAATCAATGTGAGCATTTATCATTCTTGAAAAGAGTAGATTTTTTATATGAATAATTCATTTTTTAGATTTAGAATGAAGCAACTATGTGCCAATCTCAAGGATTCCAGGATTATTATAATTCAACTTTTTCGGTACATGACTGTGCCGCCAGCCCCTGCTGTAGTCGTTATTCTGCGGTTCCCGACGAGGTTTACATCACTGTTTAACGTGGGAACGGACTAGTTAACGGTTCCCTTGTGGTACTGCCTGAGGAAAGTAAACTTCCCTCAACCTACTTTTTCTGTAAGTCGTCGAGACATTAAGGTATGACGAAAAACTCTGTTCCAGAGGTCGAGTCGCCATTTCACGTGTATGAGCAGTCCGAATATGGCAGATCATCGCATTTACTATGAATCCGTTGTGGGTGGGTCTCTCAATAGGCAAAACTGATTGGTCCACTGGTCCAACCCCTAACCGCAACCCCTCACTCCTAACCCTAACCCCTAACGCCAACCCCTGGCATTAACCCCTAACCCTGTCCCCTAATCCTCAACTCTTACAGGTACGGCTACGAAGTAAGATCTTGCTAATCCACTAATTTAAATACCCCACTGGAAGCTCGGTGTAGAGACTCGTTCATCTGTTATCGTGGCCATACTTTGCCGAGGCTGAATGATCGAGAGAAATTACGAAGACCTGGCCGCTAGACGACCGGGGTCGGCTGGTACTATGCGTCACATAAATTCGGTTTTCTTAGATGTCTGTGGCAAATAAAATGGCATTATTCTACCTTCTATTTATTCCCTTGCCGTTGGTATCAGCCAGCGCGTGGTCAAAGTCCGTTAATCTGTCGTTTATGTGCACAGCCTACTGCTAATTATTCAGTAGCAATACGTTATACCTGGAGTTACCTGTTCTCTGTTTATTGTTAGGCGGTGGAGTCGCCACACCGTTTAACCGGGCTTGGGTTGAGAGGATAGGTTGCAGTATAGGCGTATAGGTAGACGGCCTCCTAGTCTCTATTCCAGCAGACTGAGCCTGCGGAGACCTGCCTCGGGCTTCGTAGAACACGGAGATACGAGGCAACGACAGGCAAAAAGCGTCCACTTATTCACAGCCCAACGACTGAGAGGCTGCGGAGACAGGGTTGGACTGCACGGCGATTGGCGTTTGAGGGGACGGAGAAGACGGGATGACAATAAAAGACGGATCGCTGGCGTCTACTGATCAGTTGGCGTCCGCTAGTTGGCTCAGGATAACGTTGTTCATTGTGGCCATTTATTTGCGCTATGCACACAAAGCAATGATGCCAGAGAAAAGGTTGGCACAAATTGACATATGCCACCGTAAACTAGCATTAGATAACGCCGGCTGCAACTATCGTTATGCAGTTTGGTTCCTTAGCCAATGCGCAAGAAGAAAAGATCTCAAATAAACAACCCGAACAAATTTTGAGAACCACTCTGATGAATTATTCAGTTGTTTTGAGAACTTTGTAAGTTTTCGCACGTTTTGGCAGCCGCAGTTTTGTTATGCTTGTTAACGAAGTATGAAATAACATCTAGCAACATGTAGGCATCGTATCGTCGAGCATAGTTTCGGAAAAATTTTAGACTCTTTTCATTGGGATGCAGCCAATGAAGTTTGGCAGACTTTGTGGCCATTGAATACGCATAGTCTAAATTAAGACAAGGGGATACAATACAATGTGGGATAGCCAAAAGCCCATACACGCGTGTGTTTCGCCGATGTTCTGTCGCTGCGTGACACAGCTGCTAGAGTTTCGGCTCGTCAGTGAGCTCCCCAGCATTCCCTGTCTGCTTTCTGGTAGCGACTCCAAATTAGAAGTTATTGCTTTAAATTTCTTCAGAAATTAACTGCGAACTTGGAGTAGATCGGTTTATTCTAGGTCTATGGACTCAGGCCAAAGTTTTTGCGTATGAATATTTGGGCCGGAATCCATCAGTCACAGCGGGGAACCACGTAATATTCATTAACCGTCGACAGGCAGTTAATAGCACCCCTTGGGTTTATAACATACTAACAGCACAGGTACTAGCCAAAAGCCCATACACGCGTCTTTCGCCGATGTTGTGCCGCTGCATGGCGCAGCTGCGAGGGATTCAGCTCGTCAGTGGGTCCCCCCGCCTTCCCCGTCTGCGTCCTGGTAGATACTCCAAATTTCTCATCAAACGGTAGTAGCAGCTGCTACTGTTACATAGCAAATCTCCATAACCGAAGAGAACGAACAGATCTCTCCCCCGAAACGCCACTTCCAAACGACTCTGTAAATAAAACTACTTGTTAAGTAGGGATTTTGGCAGATTTGGAAGGATACGTTATGACTTATTTGTGACAAACAAGGGGGTTTCGACGGGATTCTAACCCGTGGCGTGGCTTGACTACAGCCAACGCTCTATCCAGCGGAGCTACGAGACATCAACGGGAGCTGTGAGCTTAATTACATTTGAGTCAAGTGAGTAAGCTCACGGCTCCCGTTGGGGTCTCGTAGCTCAGATGATTAGAGCGTTGGCTATACTCAAGTCACGCCCTTACTGTGGTGGATTCGGATCCCCCCCGGGGGCATCGTGATTTTCATAGTTGGGACAAAATGATAGCTACTTCCTACCAACACTTGCTAAAATAACCGAATGTACCTTGGGAGTAAAATTTACAGAGAAGCCTCGCTTACAGGAGTACTGCAGTCTTTTCTTCCAATTGCTACTTGTTCTGAACCTCGACGATGCCCCACATTTGCACTGCCTAGCGGTCCGCCGTCCCTGGATGGTAAACCTTGATTGTGAGGCTGTTTTTCTCTGAAATCAATAGGTTTCATGTCCACTCTAAGCATAAATTGAACTCTAGAAACGTTCAGCTCCGTCGGCGATCATCGGGGAGGACGGGGGTCGTTTTACCTCGCACGTTGAAGGTGTGACAATTGTTCTTCTCTTTTCTTTATCTTACTTCGTCCTATGTACCCTCCTCCCACCCTTAGCTTGCTGAACCAATTTTCGTTTCTAGTGCAGTTGATTCATCTTTCTGCCCCACATTCCCATCATTACTGTAATGGCACTGCTCCGCGCGCCTGTTTGAAACGCCGCACCTCTCGCAATTACTTGCATGAGCGCACCAGTGGCTGTCTGATTGTCGGCCAATCACGGCTGTTCGGACCAGCCAATAAACTTCAAGGACGATTCAAACGCGCTCTCGCTGAATGCGCTGTGATGCATTCTCCACTGTCACTCGAACCGCCGCTCTCACGGCCCCAGCCGTCTTCACTCGTCCGCTTGCCAACTTGTTCCGGCCTGTTTTCTAACAGTTCTTCCTCTCGACTGGCGTTCAACTACACATCAGTCTATTCGGGACCGGGCCTGAAGGTCGTAGTGACTACGTCCTGCCTATGCCCTTCAGCCGCTGCGAAATAAGGGTCTGGTGAAGGTCGCCAAGTGTCTACGGCGCACGAAGTATGCTTACTACGTGTTTAAGCAGGTCGTGTTTTGTTCGATGCTCTCCTAGACATGGTCGTTCATCGTAAACTTCCACATTCGGTTGGGAGGCTATCCTCTGACTTCCCGCTGTGATAATGACCACTAGTTTGATTACCACACTCAACGAGATCCACCGCTGTCCTGTGAATTTGCTTTCCCGGAAACAGGGTCGTCCGACATTTACGTCACCTGCTTTTTCCACACCGGCCATGACTCAGCGACTCGACAACGTTAAGCGGGTGTAGAAGCGCGTGCTGATATGAGTATTTAAGCTGAACTCGATCAGCTACTGCGAAACGACCGCGTAATATTCACAAGCCCCAAACAGGCAGCCAGTAGTATACAATTGTGCAATTATCTGCCACACAGACAAGAGAAGTACTAGCCTGTCGGGGGTTTGTGAATATTACGCGGTTATTCTGCAGTAGCTGATGGACCCTGTAGGAGAAAGTTTGTTCCAGAGAATCTTCTTCAGGTCCGCGCATAAAGTTCTTCGAAAATTAAACAAGTCAAGGTGGAACTGGAGTTCATATTACCAGAAAACACCTGGGTATGGCTGGAAGACCAACTAATGGGTAGAACCCCTCGCAGCTGCGTCAGGCAGTGGCACAAGATCGGCGAAACACGCGTGTCTGGGCCTAACCTCACTGAGGCTATGTCCACCGTTATTAAAGTGCACCGCATGAAAACGAATCCATCTTGTTGCAGCTCAAGCACTTGTGTCCTCATGTACTTCTCATGCGTTACGGCGTGATTATATAGGCCGGCGCTTTCAAGACATAGTCCTGGAAGAAATGCAACTTTCTACCATGAACAGAATGGTCTTATGCACAAATATTTCTGCTGTTTCACACTGCTGGGATCAAGAGTGCACAGAATCATGGAAATGTCGCTCTGCCATGGACTCCGGGGCCTTCAAAACTAACTATTTCCTTGAAATGTCGACGTATAATGTTACGGTTTTGCGATCGGCTGGAGAAAGTATTCGTAACCGCGGAGGTTTACGTCGGAGATCCCGCTTCTTACTAATTACGAGTTATATATACTTCCTGAAATTTTGTCAAAAATGCTACCACGCATGACAGTCAGCCGTACTCAATGCCACTATTTTCTCTCCTCCATTGAAAATTGCGGAAACTGACGAGTTCCCCAACCCTGGTCAAGTGGTACCACCAAGCGGGACTACTTCATCGATGCTTGATGTTGGAATGTGAGAATGCCCTTGAACCCTGGCATCCAAAGTCTCAAGGCACACAGATCTCACTAACGAAACGCGGATATCTGCATCTTGTCTGAAGTCCGAATCTCAAAGAGCAAGTTTCTGGGGTGAAATCTCACATTATCTTCTATCATAGTGGCCCATGCGACTAGTTCGACAGATACGGTGCGGTGACCACCCTCTCGCAATAATTTAAATGTGGTTCAGATATGGTTATGCAGCCCCCAGCCACCTGTACTGATGATAATAGGGGTTTTTACAAGTGGGGCCCGGGAACGCACAGGCGACCAGGTCAAGTAGTTGTATACAAAAGAATGGCCATCGGGAATGCGCGGCTGCACTTTGAGGGATTGAGAAATAGTTGCCCTAACCCCTAACTCTAAACCCAAACCCCCATCCATGGCCTCTAACCCTAACCCCAACAGTAGCGTGTCCATCAGGTACGGCTGCATAACCACATCTTACCACTAATTTCTTCGGAAATTAAAGATAAGGCAAGGCTAAACTGGAGTTCATATACAAGAAAACACACGGGGGCGGTTGGGGGACCCACTGACGAGCCGAACCCCTCGCGGATGTGTCCGGCAGCAGCAGCACAAAATCGGCGAAACACGCGCGTTAAGGCTTTCAGCTAGTACTTGTGTTATCAATATGATAAATAAGTACACAATCTTGAATATGCACCGCCTGTGTGAGACCAATTAATGACCGACTAGTCTGCGTGCCTTTGAGGGTGTACTTTACTGACGTGTCTGTCATCGCTGTGTACGCGCTGAAATCGGTCACCGAGTGGTGAAATAAACAAACCGTTTATTTGTATCTGCAAGAACTCGTTGAAGGACTCCATTGTCGTGATCTGTTGATTGTTGTCTGAGACTGGGATGGCCGGACTGCATCGTGCAAATGTTCGGCCCTATCGAAAGCATTGGATTTGGTTCTCTATGCAACAATGGTGAAATAATAATGAAATCTGATGGCAAGAAGGGGCTAGGCATCACCAACACGCGTCTCCAGCAGCGTCACAAACACTTGCAGATCTGGTTTTCAAGGGATGACTGTATGGCCGGCCACATTTACTATAGTCTGGATAGATCGAGCTCCCGTACTTGGGTTGGAGATGGCAGCTCGATGCATTGTACCGGAAGTGTCAACGCCGCTGATCAGAAAATATTTTCGTCTGCGCACGTCTGAAATTTCCTTTGCATCCGCGTCGGAAGGCATCAGATAGAAGACTTCTTGACGTCGAACGCCAATCGAAAGCTGGAGGGGGAGGCATTAGCAAGTGGAATAGTGCAACTGAAAAAGACATTGGAGACTGGAATGGCCATTTACAGCTTATTAGCCGTCGTCAGCCAGTCATACGTAACCCCGAAGTGTGGAACACCTGGGGCTCGGTCCAGCGACCTGTTGGTTAGAAGTCCAACGCCTTAAGCAATGGGCCACGTGCAAATGTGATGGCTTAGACGGCTATTCTGATGGTGCTGTCGAAACCGAAAGCGGGGAAGATTTCTGATGCACGAGGTGGGTTTGGCGTGTATACGCTGTAGTGAATTCGGCTGCCACGAAGACGCATGAGACCGCGTGGGCCTATGAGGTGACTGCACATGATCACGGCCATTTGAGGTGGTTGCGAGTAAGGCATGGTTGTGCTCCCGAACGGACCACGTGGTAGATGCGCTGGACCAATACGCAGGCCAAATCGGATTCTGGCAGGCGTTATCGGAATGCGCACCACAACAAGTGCAAACATTTCGGGGTGCGGTGGCAGACTCCGTTGCCAGCAGACGTCGCGCAAACTGGGACCCCTGCTGCTCGCCTTTTTTTGTTGGTTAAAAGCCTGGTCATTAGCTGTGTGGACCAGGGGATGTGGAGTGGAGTGCCAAGGTGCGGGCTCGACCGGGCCATCCACATGCGCCCCACCTCCACCGCCAGTCTTCTTGACTCTGCCTTGACACCGAGCCCAGGGGGGGGGGGAGAAGGAGAGGGCGCGATACATGTCGCGCAAGTCCACTACTACTATAAACTAACTCACACGCAAGTCACCGTGCCTGTTCTCAGCTCGCTGTGGATCACACAGTGGACGACGTCGGAAACGACGGCCGAACTGTCGATTGATCACCTCTGCTACCTTCGCCATTTGCTCAACAAGCATTTATTTCCCTAGAAAACGGGAAGACGTTTAAAACACCAAAGATGGACTAAAATGCACTCCCAAACACTTTGTACTGATACTAACCGAAGTAGAGGCGTTTCGAAAAGGAATGTTGGTTTTTTGCCATAAGCAAGTCGCATACGATATAAAATCGTGGGGGTTCCCTTGGACTGCAGAGCGAGAGTTGGGTTTTGACAACTTTAGCACGCAGGAAGTAATTTTGACAAGATAACGCTTCAGTTTACACTTATAGTATCCGAGGAGACAAGGAAATTGATCGGTTTGTATAAATGATGCTTCATTTGTGGACTGGAGTCCATTGATATAAGGATCTGCACGCGGGATATCCGTTGACAGCGTGGAAACGGTGGGAGGGATAAGGTGTTGTCGTTGTGACTCCGCGACTCTTGTAACTGGCAAGTTGCTCTTTTGACTTTGGCAGCGGCAACCCGGTTAGTTTTATAGACTGCTACTTCGGCCTTCACTGATCTTCTCCATTTTGGTTAATCTTGAGCAACGTCCTCTCAGGTCTGCAGATAGATTCGAAATTGCTTAAGAGAGTGGACCAAGGTAACTTCTTAACATCGATTTTATACTCTTTGTCGATGAGCACAGGTAGCAACATTGCCTGGTGTAATTGAGAACCAAGTTTGTCACCCGATATCTCGAACGTCGTCCCCGACGATATCCACCATGTGTCCCAAAACAAGGCGGGGGCACTAACGGTGACTTGCGCAGTCCCTCCCTCCCTCTCACCCACTGGACCCTGTGTCATGAGAGGGAAAAAAAGGAGAAGAAGAGGAAGATGCGAACTATGGAACAAGAAGTTCATTGGTCTGACGTTTCGAATTCTCACTCGAAGTCATCATGAGAGACAGCCGCAGAGCCAAGAAGACCAGAGAGAGAAGAGGGCGCCGGTGACTGGCATGGAATAAACCCACACGTAGACGTTCCCCTACATCCATAACGCCCAATGAGCAGGGTTTCATACAACAAGATAAAAGAGGGCGGCATGGATCTCTATTGGCGTGGCGGGTGTCTGCAACTGGGAGTGCAAGCAGACCCCAAATGTTGGTATTTGTTATTGCTGCGCATTCCAAATAATGTCTACTGCTTTAGGGAAATCATCGTTACACCCGCCCAATGGTGCACAAACGCGACTGCGGTAGTACGCTCTTCCAAAGTTTAGAAAACGCGCTAATGCGAACCAGAAGATCCAGTAGGAAAATGGCATCGTCTTCGAGACCACTTAGCAAGGGACGGCGATATAAACGACTTTCTCGGCCACTGGCTCCACACGCGCCCATGAAATACAAACACAGGATGGCCACCGACATTCTAGCACTTTCTGCCGCATATCAAGAACGCGTTAGAAGCGATGTAAGGAGTTGCCGTGGAGTTTGGTCAGGGTAACGCTCATCATCCGGCCTATCAGAACCATGCGGATAAATGACCGGCTACACGAAGGTGTGCAGTCGGATGCAGTTTATGCTATCCACTGCCGCGACTGTCACCGAAATTATACAGGTCAGACCGGGCGACGAATCAGCTCGCGAAAAAATGAGCACAAATGGACAGCTCGGAGAGGCGGCGCGCTATCTCAGTTCACTGTTCACACCCTAGAGGAATGCCGGAAATTCAACTTCGCGAGCAGGCGGTTGATGCCGCGAGCCGGGAAAAAAATGGGGCGAGACTTACTGAAGGTCTGGGTGTCTGACGCTAATTCCATCAACAGGCACCCTGCTGAGCTCACATGACCTAGTAACGCCGCCCGGTTTCCAGCCAATGACTCAAGCCCTGAGACCACTGTGAGTTCAATGACGTGGGTCTTGACTATCCGCAGACAGTATCACCCCTTCCTCATTGACTACAAAACTGTTCACCCGTTTCTTCACCCTCAGAGTCGCTGATAATGGGTTCCAATACGAGTTCGATAGCTCAGACAAATTAACTTACGATTTCTATGATCCCGCCTTCACCTCCTCGGCAAGGACTTGGGACTCGGGCATTCGCTCCCACTCATGCGACCTACTTATAACCGTTTCCATTCAGTCAGAAGCCTCCTCAGTGTCGACCCCAGAAGGCTGGAGGGCGTTCGGTTTTGTTGCCGCTGGGTTCAAGACATAGGTAGAGCTCGTAATTAGCGGTCCGAAAAACCAATATTCAGAAGACGAGGTGACGAGCATACGTAACTTTCGATAAATTCTCGTCGGGCCAGTACAGTTATATGGGAACGGGGTAGAAGTAAAACATGTCAGCCATAAGAGAAATCAACTAAAGCCTGCCTTAAAACACAAGCTGGGTGTGGAACTGTGGGGGAGGGTAATAACAGTCAGCGTCAGGGGCGGGGTGAGAGCGGAAGGGCGCGGGAGAGTTGCAGCGTTAGTCGACCTTCGACCACTGTAGGCGCGGAGCCTGAATGTGGTTCTTCTGTGCGCATTGGATTGGCTTTCGTAACCGTATGGCCGCCGCATCTGCTGTCGCTAACAGGCGCTGGCCCAGTAGCTTAGGGTAGCTCGATGTGACCTTATAAATAACCCGAAAAGCTTCTTTGGGGTTCACACGATGTCCGGAATCGACAACATGCGCGAGAATGCGCTGCTTATGCTCCTAGTTTCGCCGTTTCCCAGTCAAGCGGGGAGGTGTTCCCGTACACTCTTGGATAAGCACCGACTTGTGCGACCAATATAACCCGTTCCCATATAACTGTACTGGCCCGACGAGAATTTATCGAAAGCTACGTATGTTCGCTGCTTCGTCTTCTGATTACTGCCGTGGGAATTTTCGTAATTCTAAAACCAATATTGTTCACGCTAGTCCATTGTCGAGACCTGCTCACAATATGCGGTCATGAACCCCAGGTAACCACTCAATCTGCATTTGCATAGGACAGATCGAATGACCTGTGCATTTCGCATAAAACCCAGCTGAGAGGGCATCATTACTCATTGACTACTGATCAGACTTTGGTCGGGAATAAATCGTAAAAGTACTATTATTACGGATCTGCACCTCCCTGTCTCGAAAACAGAGGATTCTACAGCATTTGGGAGTGGTCAGTGAGAAAGTGTATCGCCGAGAGTGAAAGACTCTGACTACCGCGACCTTCAGATCCGGTCCCAAATGGAAAGAGAGGGCGGCCGCCGTACAGCATAGCTGCAGAAGGATTTGGAGAGAGTTGGCAGACGAAGGCGCGCCCGGCGTCCCAAAGTGTCAGTCAGGGGATGCGTCAAAGCGTCTTAAGACAGGACAGGGTTAACTCGGCCTTGAATTTGATTGGCCGGCTAGAGAGCCGAGTGGACGAATGCCAGACAGCCCTAATGCGCGGTTGGAGCCACTCGCGGGAGGCGCCGCGTTGACAAGTGGAATTGCGGTTCTCATTACGTTCCGGTCGACACGTTGAATCTGGTGATGATTGCTTAACCACGGCCGCATTTACGCTCTGGATGCTGAAGGCTGGTAATGAACGTACTCCAATTCCTGGGAGGTGAGTTCGGCCGCCATCATTGCGCCAAACCATTTTGCTTGCTTCGCAGCTCAAACAGTCAAGGTCACCACTCAATTTCATCACGAAGACTCCGGCCACAAAGCGACCGCGCGTAATCCCAGGCACGTTGACCTTCAGCTCGGACACAGGTGCGTCCGGACGTTCGCGGCCGCCTATTGGCCACTTGAACGCGCCACCCCTCGACGAATGCAGCAAACCACTCCTCGGAACGTGCGTCACATACCACTCGAAATGAAGACCTACTCTGCAAATCTAGTGCAGGTGACTTCCGCCTATTCGCGGGTTTCTATTTTTCGCAGAGCATATCTTAGATATTCGATAGTTATTTCACTTACTTTCGTGGCTGAATGCATTTTTGATGATAAAAGTGATTTTCAAATGTTCAAATATCAATACTTACGTGAGCATAACACGTAATCATAATTGTTTGCTTTCAGAGGAAATAAGTACGCGAACTTGGAGTAAATTCTTGGGAACTGCCCTTTTTAGGCTCGACCCGAAAGCTGACATGAATATTTGAGCTGAAACCCACCACCTATTGCGGAATAACCGTGCAATCGTCAAAAACCGTTAACAGACATCCCGAACTATGTAATTATTTAGTTATTTGCAATACTGGCATCACAGGTAGTACTTAAAAGCCCAGTACTACGAAGGTGTTTTGAGAGGATAACTTAAGGCACATACAGTAGGTGTGTTAAATCATGAAATGCTAGCCGAAATTCCAAAATCCGATCTCGTTTCAAAAAAATCAATTTAGTAGGCTTGTGGAAATAGTAATCATGTGACATAATTTGATAATAATTCAGTTATTTCAGAATGCAATTTTTGAACAAACTTTTTTGCCGGCTGCATGCAAAAAATGAGTACTTGAGTAGCATGCATTTTTCTCATCGATTTTCGATGCCCTTGAGAATCCGATTATTCTCATTAGAAAACGGGCATAAAAACACTCATTCTGCTGCGAATTCGGTCGAAAATTATGTCGTCTTCGAATTTCATACCCGCAGGAAATGTATAATTTGGTTTCAAAAGTCTCTAAATGCGAGATTTTTTATCACCCTGAAATGGCCGTTATTAAAACGCCGGGTCTTTGCATTTGCTAGTGTGGCTTGTAAAGTTAACAATGTGGCTCAAATCCACTGCAAAATCTTATGAATTCCACATAGTTTCCTCTTAATACCATAGAGAAAGGTATGGTTTTCCGTACACGGAAATGTACGGCTCGTAGTTTTGAAACCCATAATGCAGGTGTGACGGCAGGTCGGTTTCAAAATTATTTGGACATTGGAAAAGTTTTTGAAAACCCAATAGTATCCTTCCTTCGTGTATAAAACTGGAAGAAGACGTATTTTTCCACCAAATAAGCAAAATAATGAATATTTTTAAGAATGTTTTCCATGAAATATAATTGAATTTTTAAGGACATCGAAAATCAATGAGCAAAATGCAGGCTAAAATAGTATTCATTTTTTACAGCGTGTGGTTTTTGAATGCAGATGAAAAAAATTTGTTCGAAAGCCGGAATCCTGGGGGGACTGAATAATTATAGAATTGTAATGCACGGTGGCTAGTTTACAATCCTACTTAATTAATCTTTTCGAAACAAAAACGCATATCAGAATTTCTGTTAACATTTCATGAGTTAGCACGCTTACTGTATGATGTTCGAAGATTAAAATGGACAGTGATAAGTGTTTATTTAGGAGTTTCAAGTGTTTGCAGATCTCAGCTATTCGCGGATTGGTGCTTTCCCGGACCCCCTTGAAGGGCCGGTGTTGACCGTATGGCGACCGTCGCCACTGTCTCATTCTCCCGAGCATGCCTTGACCTCGCCAGTGACCTCTGCTGTTCAAGACGGCGAATCAGGTCTCCGTGCATGGAGTGCCGCCATTCTGGTGTCTTCTATCTTCTTCTGCTAATCGGGACTTGGCTTGATTACTGCGGCGGTGAATACACTCACTACTTCCACGCCAGGAATCGGTAACCCCGACGTAACCGAAACGCAACTGCCAGATATGATTGAGTTCCTACGCAGCTTCGCCTGCTGTTTTCTTTTGTGAAGATCGCCATGCTCACGGATAGGAAGGCGCGGTCGCTGACAACTTGTCAGTAGCATGAATAAGGCGTAGGAGTTTAGATAATGACTTGGACTGAATTACGCGAAACAACCGTGCAAAGGCACACTGTCACGCTAACTGCGTTCCCTTACGCTGTTGCTTCGAGTTTGTCGCTTCATATCCTTTCAACATCATTCATCGGAGGCAATTTCCGCCTGTGAACGCATTGCCGGATCACTTTGAATGTACCGTAACTTTAACGGCACCAGGATTGCCGTATGTGTCCTCGAACTCGCCAAGGGCGTATTCCACAAGCGGAATAGAGACCTGAGAGGAGGCGTTCACCGGGAGAGGTGTATTGGAGGTCTGACGTTTCGAGTAGTCGTTTCTTCTACCCATTTAATGGACTGAAAAGTCATGAACACAGCTTTCCTTATATGGAGCACTTTGTTTGATACCTGGCCCGCCAATGCCGCCTGCGAGGCTGCACCGACCCGCATGTTACCGTGACCTGAATCCCGCCCATCTTCGTCGGCCTCGGCGATAACTGACGGCCCCGATTGTCCCGCGCCGTGACTGTCCCCCGTCAAGAATGTCTGTAAAACCAGATAGGGGGGAGACAAATTGATGTGGCCGTAGACAACCAGGCTTCTTGCACCTGTCTTGCCGAATGCTCATCGCCTCGGCCCACAATTTCAACGACATCACAGTTGAAGACATGTCCCATTTGGGCGGCATGGGTTGCCTACTCCGACTTTGGGTCCAACCTTTGCACGTCCAACTTATGCTCGTGCATGCGCGTTTGCAGCCGTCGGCCGGTTTCCCCAACATAGTTGCACATTCCACAGCTGCACTGAAGTCGGCAGGCAACAGCCGACATCTCCTAATCAGGGATCAGGTCTGGCTTTACGGACATTCTTGACGGGGGACAGTCACGGCGCGGGACAATCGGGGCCGTCAATTATCGCCGCGGCCGACGAAGATGGGCTGGAATCAGGTCATGGTGACATTTCGGTCGGATTTAGCCACACAGGCGGGACTGGTGCGCCATATAAGGAAAGCTGTGTACATGACTGCTCAGTCACTGAAGATGGGTAGAAGAAACGACTACGCGAAACGTCAGACCTCCAATACACCTCTTCTGGTGAACGCCTCCCTTTCTTTTGATATGCCACCTGGGAATCGCATTTTCACTACTATTGAAGAGACCTGAGAGCCTATCGGAGTTTCTTTGATCTGTTTCTGCGGTTAGACGGCAGGTAGCTTCTTGTCGTGGCAACGTCAGCGGGTTTACACACGTCGCATGTTTAGTCCGCGCGCGCTCTCGCGCAGGATTGCACCATCTAGTGACACGTTATCGGATTCTGACTGGCTGGCTGTCAATCAGCGCTGGTCGGAAATGTCCAATCAGCGTGGCGGACTGCTCTTCACCGTCATCGCTACATAAATAGGTTTGATCGACGCCGCAACTGGAACTGAGATTGTTTTTCAAAGTTCGTGAGTTGTCTATCGTACGGTTTTTTTGTCTATGCCGAAACCCGTTTTTTTTCTGGCTATTTTCTTCGTTAGCCTGCTCCCCATGATCAGCTGAATGCTCAGATTTCAATATGTCTTAACCTTACATGTTGAGGCTTTGAGTCTAGTTATGACGGCACTTAAACGGATCGTTTAAGATGGGTACTTATCTAACCTGAGACGGAGGACTTCTAACAACTAATAGAGGGAGGTTCTAAAGCGACCACTTAGGGCTCCGTCAGTCCTCTTTGTCCCACCTTCCGACGGAGACCGATTGGAATACTGATAGACTGCAACATTTATAAGTACAGTAGATGTACCAACCCATGCGATGTTAGCGGGAATTCTAAAATGCGTTATCGACTCAAAAATTTTGCTTAATTGGGGTTATAATATTAATCAATATGCAACATAATTCCAAGGAGATTAAGTTATTGCAGGGTGCCAGTTTTAGAACTATCTTCTTTCCGGCTTCTCACAAAAATTGCTGCCTGTGAAAAAATGACTACATAAGTAGTAAGATTTTTTCTCATCGATTTTCAAGACCTTTCAAAGAAAACGTGCATAAAACACTCGTTATTTCGCTTATTCGGTGAAAAATTACGTCTTCTGCAAAGTGTATACTTGCAGGAAGGGTGTAATTCGGTCCCAAGAAGTTTCTAACTATGAAATTTTTTTAGACTGTGAAGTGTCTGCCCAAAAAACCTCGTGTCCTTCATTTACAAATACTGCCTGTAAAGGTTACAATATGGCTTAAAGATACCGCTAGATTTAGTGAACCTCATACAGTTACCTTTTAATGACGTATAGAACTGTATTATTCTCTGTTAACAGAAAATACACAGCTTGTAGTTTGTAAGCCCTGAATACAAGTGTAGCGACAGGTCGGGTTCACAAACATTTGGGAGTTGGAAAGGCTTTTTAAAACCAAATTATACCCTTTCTTCAAGGATCAGATTTGAAAAAGACGTAATTTGCCACCAAATGTGTAACAGAGCTCATATTTTTGCATGCTATTCTTTGAGATATATTTGGATTAGTAAAAGCGTCGAAAGTCAGTGGAAAAAGTTCCTACTATTTAAGTGGTTATTTTTCACAGGCTCCGGTTTTGAGAACAGCTGAAAAGAAGATCATTTACAAGTAACTAAATTAACATGGGAGTACGTTGTATATGACAACCCTTCTTCAGTAATATTTTTGAGTCGAAAACACGTTTCAGAATTTCGGCTGATATTTCATGAGTTAGCACATCTACCGGGAGTCAGTCTTTTAAATCGGCTTGTCAGAAACCTTGAAGAATTCCCAAATACCTATCATGTTTGAAATACGTCGTATTCTTTGACCCGATATGGTAAGCAGAGACTGGCAGCTGACGTACCGAGTAGTAAACCAATGGAGGACTGGTCTTGATGTTACACCATTTGCGGAGTAAGACTATAGAACACTGTTGATGTGTTCCTCGAAACAGCGGCTCCGTAGGTGGTTGTTGAGAAAGTTTCCGGATGTGAAAGGGGAGGACAATGCTTAATAACGACACTTTACAACTGGATGCTGCAAAAAGAGTATCGATTTTTTCACCATTAACAGGTTAAATCATGGCCAAAATAGGCAAAGGTGTGCAGATTGGTTTGTCCTGGGTGAAGACAAGACCCGGCGACCTTCCGGAGGGTGCCATTGAGACACAGCCCGGCGTCTACATATGCCGCGCCATGCATGAGGGTGAACAAATTCCCGGAAAGTACGTTCCCCGACTCTCGCTCGCCTATGTCTCCTACGGTGGCGAGGAACATCAGAAGAAGGATTGCGAAGTACTCTGTGACACTTGTTGCCCCGGACAAGGTTGCTGGTAAGCCCAACTACTCAATTCCCCTTAGCCTGGAGAAGATGGAATAAGTTCTGACTGGATTTTTGTCCTACGGTCCCCAGTAGAGAGTTCATTGTTTACATTAGCCAACAATAACGGTTTCTCGAATAAAAGCTCTGGAAAACAAGATTGGCAGGACGTCGTTTACTGTGTCGGCGAGTGCACAAGCGGTTGTGTGGTCCGTGCCAGCAGTTGTCTAATCACGCTAATGATCAGGTGTGGGCGTTGTGTGTAAGGGCTCGAGAACTGAGCGGGTGCCAAGTAAATCGGCGTCACGTCTTTTGCTGAAGGTGCACAATTAACAAGGAGTGTGGACTGGAGTCCAGGTGTACACTGTCATAAATCCAGACCTCTATCTTACGCAGTCTAGATTGATTTTTGAGAAAATCACAAGCTAACCATACACCCTGACTTTGCGCTCTGTTCGCCGGTGAGCCACTATGGCACATATATGTATAGCAGATAGGAGGGACGACAGAAAATGCGGGCGGATTGACGCAGTACTGTTTCGGGCTTATTTGCCCTTCATCCAGCCAATCATAACCCTGGTCAGCAGCTGGGACCAAAAAGACAAATATGCGTCGCACTTACACACCTAGCGCAGTTGGCCCACCACTGGGATCTACCAGATGGGTCTGTTGGTTATAACTTGGCCGACTTCGGCCTGGTAGTTGATTGCCTGTTCGTGACCTTTGCCATCGATAGGGAACTTGTTTACTTCGGGTAGCCAGTAGACTTGCGTGTGCCCATTATTCACTGAATACTTATTTATATAAATATATATAATTGTCGAGGGACGCTCACCGATCGTTTCTACGGAACTCACTCGTTCCGTTTTGCCTTACGGGCTCTCTCTCGAGTCCAACCAACAGTCGCACAGCGGCGAATGATATAGGCAGAATGGGATTACGGACAAAGACAAGGGAAACCGGACTGGCCATTTCTGTCTTATTAGCCGTCGTCAGCCAGTCATACCCAACCCTGAAGATAGAACACCTGAGGCTCGACCCGCGATCTGTTAGTTAGAAGTCCAACGCCTCTAACCAATGAGCCGCAGGCTAGTTGTCCTTGTTGTATTACCGACGGAGTTGGATATGACTGGCTGACGACGGCTAATAAGCCAGAAATGGCCATTCCAGTCTCCCTTGTCTTTGTTAGTAATATCATCCTGCCTATAAAAATATATATATATATATATATATGAATAATGGAGGAAGTATGCATTCCGAGTCGATATAATAAAAGGAGAAGGCTCGTCGGTAAATCGAGGTATACTCGTGAATTTTTTTATATACATATCATATATGTCAAGCGAATAATTTCAGAAATTACTCAATGCAGAACTTGGAGTTAAATCTCCGAGACATGACTTTTTAGGGTCAGAACCGAAATTTCAATGAACATTTGAGTCGAAGACAATCAACTACTGTGGAATAACCACGTAATGCCCATTCTACAAACAAGAAGTACTACGAATAGTATGAATTCTATATGGTAATGGTATTATACCGTACTCCCGACCTAGATACGTGTTTCGCCGATATTCTGCCGCTGCATGACACAGCTGCGAGGGGTTCGGCTCTTCAGTGGGACCCCCAGCGTTCTCTAGCGGTTTCCGTTATATGAACTCCGGAGAGTAATCAGGTGAATAATTTCAGAAATTAATCAGTGCAGAACATGGAGTTAAATCTACTTGTTTGTAGAATGGGCGTCACGTGGTTATTCCACAGTAGTTGATTGTCTTCGACTCAAATGCTCATTGAAATTTCGGTTCTGACCCTAAAAAGTCATGTCCCCGAGAGTTAACTCCAAGTTCTGCACTGATTAATTTCTGAAATTATTCACCTGATATATCTATCTCCGATGATGCGCTCAAGCATGAGTGTGAAACGTCAGATGAATAAATCATCCTCCCCAGAGATCTCTTTACCTTCTTCCATCTCAACACCTGGGGTCGGCATTTTCGCCTATATCCATATATATATATTCCGAATGATAGAGAATACGCGCGGCCCAGGTAATTGCATAGAAGAAGACGGGAAGGCGAGCGCTGGGACCAATGTTTTATTTATCCGACGTTTCGAACTCTCACGCGAGCCCATCGTCAAGGAATGAAAAAACTGTACAGCTCGTCGTGTATTTAGCTCACCTCTGCCGGGGGTGACCTCTAGCTGCGCCGTTGATTTGTTCACGCAGTGCGTGATAGGCGATTAGCAGATCGATATGTCGATTAATCGTGTCCTCAGTTGAGTGCCACGCTTCCTGCAGCAGGCGCGCAACTCGGTTGTCTGACTGTCCTAGTATTCTCACGCTCCCAAAGTCAAAGGCGTGTCCTGGCGAGGAGGCGTGGGCGGCTACCAAAGAGAGTTTATCCTTCCGTCTCACGGCCAATTCATGCTCATGCAATCTCGTGCGGACCTGTTTTCCGGTTTCACCAACATAACTGGCCTGACCGCAATTGCATTCTATGCGGTAGATGACCCCAGATTTCTGATTTATGGGAATCGGATCCTTGGGCTGCATGAGTTGACGGCGGATTGTGGCTTCAGGTCTGTGCGCGACGCCGATCCCAAATTCGCTCACCAGTCTGGCGAATTCTTCTGACAAACCAGCTACGTACGGAACTGCACGCCAGCACTTCGGTTTCGGCTGCCCCTTCGATTTTTTTCCCCCTGTTTCTCGCCTGCACTTTTCGACGAAATTCCCAGGGTAGCCGTTCATGGTGAAGAGTTTCTTCAGGAACTGAGCCTCGGCCTTCTTGTCGGCTGGCTCTGTGCAATGGGTTTCTACCCGCCGGTAGAGTGTTCTTACGCAGCTGCGTTTGTGCGAAAGGGGGTGGTTGCTGAGAAAACTCAGAATACGAGAGGTATTTGTCGCCTTTCGGTAAACTGTTGTTTTTAGTCCCCCATCGCCTTTTCTCTGGACTAGCACGTCGAGGAACGGCAACTGGCAATCTTTTTCCTCCTCCATCGTGAACTGGATATCTGGGAAGATCGAGTTCAGATGTTGCGTGAATTCCCCAATCCTGTCCCGATTGATGATGACAAATGTGTCATCAACATACCGTACCCACAATCGTGGTCGGTAGTGGTCAAAAGCCAGTGCCTCCAGTCGCTGTAACACTGCCTCAGCAATCAAGCTGGATAACGGCGACCGCATCGGTGTGCCCTTAACTTGTTCGTACGTGGCTCCATTGAAAGTGAAGAAGGTCTTCAAGCAGTGTTTCAGGAGATCGACAAGGTGGTTTATCTTAAGTTTGTTGTCCGTCTCGTTATAACGTTGCTCTAACAAGGATTGCACAGTTTCAACCGCGAGATGTTGTGGGATGGAAGTGAAGAGTGATACCACGTCGAAAGATACCATCACTTCGTCATCTGTAAGTTGAATACCTTGCAGTTTCTCAAGAAATCGTTCTGCTGAGTGGATGGTAGTTTCAGAACCTTGGGTTAGGAATTTCAGACGCTGGAACAGCCACTTAGCCAGGCCAAACGTTGGTGTGCCTCTTAGAGAAACGATCGGTCGTAGGGGGGTTCCTGGTTTGTGGACCTTGGGTAAACCATAGAATCTCGCGATCGCGGAATCCTTTGGTTTCATCCTCTGCCAGTCAAGCCGTGTAATCGCTTTTGACTTCTTTAGACTTGCCAGGTCCTTGTTGATTTTGCTCATTAGAGTCTTCGTCATATCCCCTTCACAAGGAATGTAGGCAGTTCTATCGCCCAAAAGGGCCTCGACTTTGTTGACGTAGTCCTCCTTGTTCAGTACGACCGTCGATCGTCCTTTATCGGCCGGGAGTATGACAATGCTTTTGTCGACCGTATATATATATATATTTCGAAGAAGAATGAGTCCTTTGGGAAAATGAACAAACTTTATTTCGTAAATTTTCGAGTCTGATTCTCCAGCTCGTCTTCAGACGTGTAGTAAGTGTGAAGAAACAGTTAAAATTTAAACAATGCGAAAAAAATCGATATTGCTCTGTCTTGACTGAGGATGGGTTAATGCTGTGGGCTGATGTCACGTCGTGATTGGCTATTACCTTTTCCATTTTTCTTTGAGACTTGTGTACATGGTATCAAGGTCGATGCGTAGATTGATGCATGAATCATCAGAGTGAATGGCCTCTAGGAATTCTCGGCCTTTCTTATATGGGCAGGAACCGACAATGCGTGTTTTATCCCAAACGAATTTGTGCCCAGTTTCAAGAGTATGCATGGCGACTTGGGATAAGTGGTCCCGCCTCTTCACTGCCAATTGGTGTTCATGTAGGCGTGTAGAGGCGGATTTTCCGGTTTGACCACAATACACTGCATTAAAAGTGCCACATGGAATCTTATAGACTACTTCTTTCTTATCCAAATAGTCAACCCTATCCTTAGGGTGTACAAGCTGATTGCGTAGCGTGGTAGTCGGTTTGTGAGCCACTTGTATTTGTTGCTTCCTCAGGTGTCTTGCAACGAGTTCAGACAAATTTATAATGTAAGGAAGCGTTCGCCAATGTTTTGGTTTTGGCGTCTGATCGGAACAATCTAGTTCCTTCTCTCTTTCTTTTGATTCCTGCTCCTACATGCATCTGCGTACGAAAGCTCTGGGGGGAACCAGACTCGAAAATTTACGAAATAAAGTTTGTTCATTTTCCCAAAGGACTCATTCTTCTTCGAATTATGTTTCTTGGGATGCCCATCTTCCAGTACATACGTATATATATATATAATGTTAGGGGGCGCTCACCGATCGTTCATACGGAACTCACTCGTTCCGTTGTGCCTTAAGGGCTCTCTCTCGAGCCCAACCAGCAGCCGCACAGCGGCACATGATGTATAGGCAGAATGATATTACCGACAAAGACAAGGGAGACTGGAATGGTCATTTCTGGCTTATTAGCCGTCGTCAGCCAGCCATACCCAAGCCCGAAGTGTGGAACACCCGAGCCTCGAACTCGTGACCTGTTGGTTTAGAAGTCAACGCCTCTACTCACCGGGCCACGAGCCCGTTGCCTTGTCGGTTTTCGATCGGGAATATACAATGTTAGGGGGCGCTCACCGATCGTTCATACGGAACTCACTCGTTCCGTTGTGCCTTAGGGGCTCTCTCTCGAGCCCAACCAGCAGCCGCACAGCGGCGCATGATATATAGGCAGAATGATATTACCGACAAAGAACGATCGGTGAGCGCCCCCTAACATTGTATATTCCCGATCGAAAACCGACAAGGCAACGGGATCGTGGCCCGGTGAGTAGAGCCGTTGACTTCTAAACCAACAGGTCGCGAGTTCGAGGCTCGGGTGTTCCACACTTCGGGCTTGGGTATGGCTGGCTGACGACGGCTAATAAGCCAGAAATGGCCATTCCAGTCTCCCTTGTCTTTGTCGGTAATATCATTCTGCCTATATATATATATATATATATATATATATATACATTCCGAAAATACCTTCATCGAGTGGGCTACAGGATGCGTTCGTCCTGTTGCGCTTTGTAATCCTATTTAGAGCCCCGCAGGCACGACGCCGTTGACAAAGACAAGGAAGACTGGAATGTTCATTTCTGCACCATTATCCATAGCACACCCGGGAGAGACGAGAGATGTTGTTGAGTGTCTAACCAGCGGTCGCGACAAGCCGGGTTGGCGAGAACAAGCTGAGTTATTAGTCACCCAGGACAAAGGCGTGTGTACGTACACACAAGCGCGCACTTTAACCGGCGTCGGTAGTCATGTTGGAATTAGCAGCGTGGTGTTCCAGAGGCCAGGCGTGTATGAACAGGAACAGTCGCTGCTGCAGGCGCGAGATGGAGAGTCACTCACTTCCGGAACTTACGACCGAGCGATGCAGAGTGGAATGCTTCACGAGGGGCGCGGACGTTCTCTGTTCTCCACGCGAAATTGTGTGTACGCCTCAAGACCGAAGAAAACTTCGAGAGATTTCATAGTAGATCCTCGCAAACTACGTGCACTTCCTCTAGCTTTTGTTTACTGCTTGGCATCTCCTTTCCCACTCTACCGGCTATCGTCGAGCTGATATTTTACTGTACTTAAACATACGCAGCTAGCGGATATAAACCTTGGCACACAAACAGGGTAATGCGATCTGCTGGTTTGCTGTGCTCTTCGCAACCGTCACAGCCTTCAACGAGCCCAAGGGTGTTGCACACTTCGGAGCTGGGTATGACTGGCTGACGACGGCTAATAAGCCAGACATGGCCATTTCAGTCTCCCTTGCCTTTGTCGGTAATAACCCACTGCCTATCTCATGCGCCGCTGTGCGGCTGCTGGTTTGGCTGGAGAGAGAGCCCGTAAGGCACAACAAAACGAGTGAGTTCCGTAAGAACGGTCGGTGATCGCCCCCTACCATTGAATGAGTCTTCACTTGTGACCCAAACGACCATCTTCGTTAAAAGGAGCGCCCGGAGACTCGTTAATTCGTTAAAGGCCTTTAAGAATAATCTTATTTTAAAGTTCTCAACAGACAGGTGATTCGAAATCTGTCTTTATGGACGATCAGGTGAAAACACTGAAAATAATGAAGTATTCAGCAATATTTCGAGGCCGATCTGAAACCCAGCGTAATCCAAAACGAAGGAAAAGTGTAAATTAATTGAACGGAAGAAAAGTTGTCTCTATAAACACAAAATTGTATGTTTACGATCACGCCTGTCAGATCTATTTATATGTATTAGGCTCCGACTGGCCTCATGGCATGTCACCTTATGAAAACTTTTGGTCCTACGACGTTTCCATCGGTGAAGTCCAGCAAAATCCAGTTTCCCTTGTCGAATCTCATCCCATTTAACTAAAAAGACTCAAGGATCACACAGGATGATCGGAACCTGTTTTGGAATCTACACTCGGCATGTAGGCAGTTGACAAACAGTCATACATGAAATTACACTAATTATTAAACGATATTTAGATTTAAACTTCATTGAAACACATTATTAGACGTTATTGTATTTTTCCTTTCATATTTACTATGTTTTTGTTATGAGAATACATTCTATTAATCTACAAACGAAGTTTACTAAACTAGAGCCATTTCTGACGTTTTCGGGATATCGCGCTTTTCTAGAGAAATTGGCATTTCTAAACAACGCAACACTGCCTTTAATATTTATTTTATGCTTTTAATTCTTTTAATCTTGTACTTAATTAACGTAGACATTGGACTCATGAAATGGTATTGGTTTGCGAGTTATTCGCATGTATTCGTAAATTTCGACACATTTCATGAGTTAGGTCACTAACTGTATATTGTAACAATAAAATATCTACCAGAAGACACATAGGGAACGTCGGAGGAGCTACTGATGAGTCGAACGCCTCGCAGCTGTGTTAGACAGAATATCGGAGAAAGAGGTGCCTGGGCTTGTAGCTAGCCCCCATGCTCTCAAGTTAGGTATATCCTGCTACCTCAGTAAAAATAGTATCCATCTGACACATTAGTAGAAAAACTCGCGACCTCTGTGGGCTTCGGACCCATAACAGAATATCAGAGGTTTGTGTAGGGGCCACGCTCTAACCACCACATTACCCTGCCCTACCAGTGAATTACATTTGGGATAGATGACACCATAATGAGGCATCCCT
>CACRXP010000558.1:90052-110517 GCA_902702965.1 Spirometra erinaceieuropaei
CACCAGGGTTTCACACAACGGGGGTTCGGCGGCATAATTCTCACATGCGTGAGAGTGCGTAGAAGAAGTTGTTTCAGCCCGGCTCTCAGCCCAACAGTCCGTCACTCCACTCAAACACATAACTGGACAGACTACGTAAACCGAACACACACACACAGCCTCTCACACGCAGCAAAGACTGATTTGCCTATACCATCTCCCGTTAAATAGATTAGATAAATTAACTATTGTCAGCTGGCATATGCGACAGACTCCCTGCATCTGAGAATATAACGCTGCGGTCATCTGTCCATCTTCTAGAAATAAAAGGAGGTGTTCGGTAGTTCTGCTTACCAGCAAGACCATCCGGGGATACTAGTGTCACAGAGTACCTCAAAGTCCGTCACCTGATGTTCCTGTCCAGCGTACGGGATACAAGCGGCCGAGAGTGGGGGAACATACTTTCCGGGAATTTGTTCACCCTCGTACCAGGCGCGGCAGATGTAGACGTCGGGCCGTACGCTAATCGCACCGTCTGGAAGGTCACCGGGTTTTGTCTTCACCCAGGACAGGCCACTTTGCAAATCGTTGCCTACTTCGGCCATGATTAAGCCTGTCAGGGGGTGGAAATTTAAACCATGTCGTCTGTATCTTGATGGATAATAAGACACTGTGTGACCGATCTATTGAAATGTCGGCCAAAATTCTGAAATGCGTTTTCGATTAAGAAGGATTACTTAGATGGGTTTGTTATACCCTGAAAAATTTCGAAGTTGCCAAAATGTCTGATTTGAATGCACTTCTTTTTGATTTTCTGCAGAAACCGCGCTTGGTAACAATGACAACTTAATTGGCATACATCTCCCCTACTTATTTATATTTTATAGAGAAAATGCATAAAAATATGCTTTCTTTTGCTCTTTGGGTAGGAAATCACATTTTCTTCATATTTTCTGCCCGAAGAAAGTATATATTTTGGTTTTAAAGAAGTTTCTTATAGTGAGATTCGCAAGACCGTGCGATATCCATGCGTGCAAGACCACACATGTCTGATTACTAATGCTCCTAATGAAATGTACAACAAAGTCTGGATCTATTGCAAAATTTCATGAACTCTATGTGATATCTTCTTAAAGGCCTAGAGGAATATGTGATTTTCAATATGCGGAAAGCATGCACCTTGAAGACCGGGAATTGCTAAACGGTGATGCAAGGGCAGATCAGGCTGGAAATTATTCGGGAATTCGAAAACTTTTTCAAAACCGAAATATACACTTTTTGGGCACAGAATATGAGGACAATATTGTTTCCTCCCAAGTGAGCAAAAGAACGCATATTTTGGTGCATGTTCTCTATCAAATTTATTTGAATCTAAAACAACATCGAAAATAAATAGAAAAGTTGCACGCTAATTATGTAGTCACCCTTTACCGAGTGTGGTTTCTGCAGGAAATCAAAAAGAAGTGCTTTCAAAAGCCGGCATCCTGGTAAGTTCGAAATATCATAGGATTATGTTGCATGATAATAATTATTACAACCACACCTTAATAATCCTTCCTAATAGGAAACGCATTCCAGAATTTTAACCAACATTTCATGAGATCGGTCACACATTGCGAACTCTTAAAAATCAAGGTTTCTAGTATTCTGCAACCTGATTTATAAGAGAACTAACCTTAAGCCTCAGTTTTCATTTTTATCTGACGGTTGTGTTCTCTAATCAATAGTTTGGCCGCTATCTTCATTCCAATTCTCTTAAGTCGGAAGTTGGTGTACAGTATATTTACAAAAGCAAAAATGCCAAAAGTTATCACTTTAGAAGCTTTCTGTCTCCCACTTATTAACAGTCTTTCAAACCAATGCCAACTATTAATAATCTTAGGCAGACTGATTAACCGCCGTCTCTGTATGCTGAAATTACGACATACTGCAATCGCGAATTCAGCTGATAAAGAAAAGCTCGTTGAGTAAAAAAGTAACTAAACAAAAAGGGTTTTGCTTAAAAGCTAAAGAGCTAACAGAAAGATAATTCACGATCTTCGCAAACCTACCACAATCAGGGCTGCATCGTCGCGCAGAGCCATTTATTTGATGAAAGCGAAGATGAGTTCACTACGCTCATTGGACGGTTCTACTTAGTACTAATTGTCAGCCAATCAGAATCGAGCAGTCGCGTGCGCACGTGCGTGTACACCTGTTGATGTCGTCCCGGCAAGACCTCAATCTTCTTTTGAAAATCCGCTTTTGACGGTGGGTATTGTGACACACGGCTGACTCCTTCCGCCTTGATAACGCGTCGGCACGTCAGATGACTAATCGGAGGGAAAGGCTCGAACCTCGGACTAATTTCCATTGATTATTTCGCAATGAGGTCTTTTCTACGTTGTGTTCACAAATAACACGTGATTCTCGTTGCGGAGGAGGGCTCCCAGCCTTTGGAAGCAGGCCATAGGCAAATAGGTAAGGATTAAGTATAGATCAGGGTAAGGGAAAACCATAGAGAACTGCCTACTACTTTTTTCAAAGTACGTCTTCTCGGTAAAGTTTTTAGTCGACCGTCCGTCCATGTGCCACTTAAGGGGTTACAGCCTCATATGCCATCCACATTTGCACGCTAGGGTAAAGGGCGGTAGAAGTATAATGTAACAACTCACGGAATTTTATTTCTTGTGTATTTTTTTCTGCTGTGGTTGATAAATCACGAAACGATTGGCTGGCTTTCGATTTAGCCCGTACTGCTTGCCTACAAGTTATAGTAAACTATAGTTACTATAGAACACACAGCTATTTTTCCTCGCTTTAATAAAAGTATTTAACGTGTGCACATACTCATGAAATTAGGATCAAAATTATGAAATTCATTTTCGACTAGAAAAGATTTCTTAAGTAGGGCCGTAGTAATAATCATATTGCAGCAGAATTCCATAATACTTCAGTTCCTAGACGATGCCGGATTTTCAACGAACTTCTTATCGGCGGCCTGCAAAAAATACGCTGTGTGGAGAACAATTACTTACGTTTTACGTATTTTCTCATTGATTTTCTATGCACTGAGGAATAAAGATACATGTATTTCATAGAAAACATGCGAAAAAACTCATTCTTCTAGTTAGTTGATAGGAAATTGTGTCCTAGTTAATATTTTCACTTAAAGAAAAAGTAGACTAAGATTTAAAAATCACTTTTGTAATTCTTAAATAATTTTATACAAGACCTGCTCCCACACTTACATTCACGGTTTCCAAACTAGAAGCCGTGTAATTTCCGTGTACAGAACACCATGCATTTTTCTACAGTATTGAGAGGAGGCCATAAGTGAGTCAAAAAATTATATGTGTATTTGAGCCGTATTACAAATTCCAGAAGTGAGATTAGTAGATGCAGACACACGACGTTTTATGAACGGGCATTTAACCGTCTTAAAAAATTCATAACAAGAAAATTTGTTAAAATCTAATTATACCGTTCCTTAAAGTATTAAATTTAAAGACAACGCAATTTTCCACTAACTGAGTAAAAAGATGAATACTTTATATATGCTTTCTATGAGGTATATTAGAATTTATAGGGGCATCGAAATTCAATGAAGAAACTTCATGCTTAATAAGCAATCATTTTTTGCAAAATATCGTTTTCACAGGCGGCTAATAAGTGGCTCATACGAAGGCCGACATTCTGATATGACATAAATATCTTGGTATTTTACTACATGGATGTTTATACTTCAACCTTATTTAGGAAACCGTTTCCAGGCCGAAAACACCTTTCAGAATTTCAGTTAACATTTAATGAGTTAGCATATCTACTGTAGACAGATAGATACCTGAAATTCTTAATCTCCATTACCATTCTTCCAAGCACAATCTGTGACATCCCGGACGTCATTTGTGTGCTCATTTTCTTTGCTACTATTTGTTTGTTAGTAACCAGATTTTATCTTGCCGTCCTGCCACTGCTTCTACCCCTCTATACATCGGTTCTCGTCGACCTTTGTCCATTGCTTAATGTTCTATGTTCCACTTTCAATTTATTCCCCGCCTTATTAACTCTATCGTGTTCCGTCAATCTTACTCATTATTACCATAAAACCACAAAGAATATCCCAGTTATTCCTACTGACTTCTGACATGGTCTTTGACCTCGAGTGCGCCTATTCTTCTGAATCGAGAAAATCTTAATAATATTAACACAAGTCTCATAAAGACATACAGCTATAAAAAATTCAATTTAAAAAAATTCGGCACGGACAGGAGTCAAATAGTAAACAAATACTAAGAACACTGGTAGACGGAACTCATATTTCTGCCAGTGCAAAATAAATGCTAGATGTTAAATAATAAACCTTGTTTAAAAGACAATTTGGCGAGCATACGTAAGCTTTCGATAAATACTCATCAGGCCTATACATTTTTATTGCTATCACCCAATCAGACCCTCTCCTAGCTACAGAAAGAATTCTGCTTGCCCGCTTTTCTTTTAAATCACTTCGATAGCAATATAAATGTACAGGCCTGATGAAAATTTATCGAAAGCTTGACAAATTGTCTTTTGAATTCGTCTATAGGAATTTTCGCAACTCTAAAATGATCCAAAAATCCCGTCGTATTAAAGGCACTCATCAGGTATCTACGGTTCAGCATGAAGCTTGTGGAGGCGAAAGTACAGGCTAGGTTCATTGGAGAATGCCTCGAGCGAAACGAGTACCCGAACTCCTACTGGAGAGCGATGCGACGGAGTCGTAGGGTTATCACCTCTGAGAAGACACGCCAAAAATGAACCAAAATGCATGCGTTTAAAGGTGGATGAACTAAGATGTCACATGTGCCAAAGAACTGCAGTACAGGACCGACTAGATGAAGACGTGAGGCAGGAATTCGAAAACTATGCGCAATGCATTGCGGAAAAACGTGCAGAAACAAAGATAGCTTCCCTCCTTCGGAGTGTACACGAAGGTCGCCCACATTCGAAGATCCTCGGTGACCCGAGTCTGTACGTACACAAATATTCGACTTGGTTCATATCGCCTCTTGTGTAACAACTAAAGAAGAGGGCATTTGTGCCCAAGCCTTAGAGCAGTATTTTTACAGTGATATCGTTCGTCGGGCTATCCTAATTACGGGAAAGAAATAGGCCTTCTGTTTTTGCTGTGGTTATACCTGCGCCAGCCAGCAGTCCTGTACGTTTAGTAAATATGACCTCGGAATCTAGCGCCTGAGAAGCCATTGAATGCGCCTTCGAATCTCAAGTGATCCAGTACTTTAGGTTAGATCATAAAGAGCTGAGTAGAGTTAACAAGTCAGAAGTACCTTTCCCAGGGGACATTCAGCGACCTCGGTAGGATTCGAATGCGCGACGTCAAGGACGAGGCTTGAGTAGCGCCAACACTCTAACCATCTGAGTTCTGAGGCCCCAACCCAGCAGCCCTGATTTAGATCAAATTTGGTTCAAACGAATTGCTGAAAGCTGCCAAAACACCTATTAGTTATGTGAGTCTGAAAGTCATCTTGTGAGGTCTAGATTGATTACTTAGGAAATTCTGCTTGGGTAGTCAGTCTACTGTATCACTGTTGGCGGATTCCATAGTTTGCAGTAAGTTTGGCGGCAAACTTACCTTAAGTCATTAAACTCATGGTTCCAATCCGGAGCCTCGGAGCTTAGGCAGCTAGAGCCTTGCTCGTGCCGTCGTGGGTTTGAATCCTACCGAAGCAACCGAAGTCTTCAAAACTGGATCGAATGGACTATTTAAATCTGCCGAGAACGCATATTGAACTTGATAGTTCATGTTGGTAGCACAAGATGCGTTTATGTCACTCCAGCCAGGAATAGTGATCATCTCGTGGATCATCGCAATAACATTTTCGTAGCCTTATGTAAAATTAGTAAAATGCACATCTGAGCTTTTCGGAATCCTAACATACGACCAGTTTAATTTAATTTTAAACATATTGGACTACTTTTCTACCCGTGGCTTTTCTGTGCGTGAACGATGCTACGCGCCGATGAGATGTTATACCAATATCAAGTATTTTTGAACAGGACCGCGCTGGTTTCTCCTTCCAATCGAATGCGGTCGCTCAGGTTGTCATACCCTTCCTGTCCAGGCCAACAGGCATCTTGCTCAAACTGAAAACTTCCTCCAGCACATAAACACCAATTTCATTCGTCTGATAGTACGACAGAGCATAATTTTCCCGTCGCATAAGGCAAACGAGCTCGGTCGGTGAATAACCAAAAGGGGATACACTGTCTAAAAATAATTTTTACATAAATACATAGGGTCTACATGCCTTTACCTTACTGAACATTTCCCGTAAAACCCCCACTGCCACCATACCCGTATGAAAAAATAAGAAATCAGTGAGAAAAGACGTTTTATTTACAGATACCTTTGCGCATAATATGCAATCAGCACGACTCATATTTGTTCCCGATCGCAACACAACATAAGGCGAGGTCGCCGAACCAGCGCCGTAATCTTCCACTCTTCATCCTCCTGAATGATTTTTGTCTCACTTTTGGCAGAGGAGAATGAGAGCAGTGTCGGGTTGTGGACGCATCTCCAAACGCCCCCGTGATCTCTGCAACAAAAGATACATGTACACCGACATGAACTGAAGTTAGCTTTAATTGTACACACATCTGCAAATGGGACAAAATGTAATTTCGATAAGAATGATCGGTGGTCTAGTGTGAGCGTATTTCGATAGAGCCCTACCGACGCGATGCAGCCAAGCGATAGAAAGATCCTAGCCAATGCGATGATCAGGTCCAATTCCAAACAGAAAGCGAAAGAGTTGGACGCCACTTGCGAGCGCAGTGTATTCTGTAGAGAACAACTGGTAAAACCGCTGGAAAGAGTTAGCAGCCGGACGGGGGCATATCTAGTGGTAGGAGAGCGGTGTACCGAGTCAGAAGGGAATGCGACACAGCGTCTTGAGGGAGATCACGCCCGTGTCGGCCTTGAAAATGGCTGACTGGCTTGTACGGCCGTGATTAGTCGGGGACCAGACTGCCGCTGGTACGCACACGGAAATGCTCTGTAACAGGCCTCCGGCGTTGGTCGACAACAAGAAGGACAATGAGATTAAACGTCGGATCTGTCATGAGAATTAGCCTCCACCAAACCTACGAGGGCAACGCGACTCTCTCAAATAAGACGTCCTCGACCGCGTATTGTCTAAAATCACCCGCAGATGCAACTCTTTCGGCTGGACAGAGAGAGACAGAGGAGATTTGTGTGTACGTTGATTGGACATAGGTGAGGAGGTCCTTCCCGGCCTACAGGGTGACTCACGGCCGTCTACTAATCTGCTCTTCGAATCCGCTCAGTTCTGATGAGACAATGCTGCTACTCTGCGCTAAATAGCTTGGACCAATCAAAAACACGAACAAAAGAAGGAGACACGATCGCCGGGATAAGAGCTTTATTAGCCTGACGCTTCGGATTCCTACTCGAATCCATCAACACGAACAAGGACAGTCATCCTGCACAAACAGTCAACACGTTCTAACCCGAGTAACACAATCCAAGGGAACCTCCCAACCGACAGTGAAACCTCAATCCAAGTCCGCAAACCTGAACTGGGCTTTCGCAGGCTGTAGTCTGTACTTAGAAACCGCCATCGTCTTCTCCTCGACAACAAGCCGAAGACATGTGAATGAGCTCGACGGAAAAGAGGCCTGGACTTAATGCCAGCGCCAAAGGAGAAATTACAGTCACTGCTACGGCGTCAGTTTTGAGAACATTATGAAATTGAAGTAGCAAGGACATACCTCCAACAGCTAAATCCTAGATTCTAATCGCATAGCCAGCATCCTCATGCTGTTCAAACAGCTTCAACTACGTGCAAATGACCATATTCTTGACGACGGAGGATAGAGGCGCTTTGAATCGAATATTTTTAGTCTTAGGCAGTATGTTATTACCGGCAAAGACAAGGGAGACTGGAATGGCCAATTCTGACTTTTTAGCAGTCGTCAGTCAGTCATACCCAATCGCGAAGTGTGGACCACCCGAGGCCTGAAATCGCGACCTGTTAGATCGAAGTGCACGCCTCCAAGCACTGGGTCACGAGCCCGTTGCCCTGTCGGTTTCTGTCGAACTCACTCGTTCTGTTGTGCCTAACGGGCTCTCTCTCGAGCCCAACCAGCAGCCGCACAGCGGTGCATGATATAGGTAGTATGTTATTACTGTTGCCCAGCGGTAAGAGGCGTCGGACTGCTAAGTAACAGGTCACGCGTTCGAGCCTCGGGTGTTCCACACTTCAGGGTTGCGTATGAATGGCTGACGGCGGCTAACAAGTCAGGAATTGCCATTCAAGTCTCCCTTGACTTTGTCGGTAATCCCATTCTGCCTATATCATGCGCCGCCGTGCGGCTGCTGGATGGCCTCGAGAGAGAGTCCGTAAGGTTCAACGGAAGGAGTGAGGTCCGTAGAAACGATCGGTGAGCGTCCCCTAACATTTTTCTTTGTTTGCCCTGCAACATGCGTCCACAGGCGAGGAGGATGGAAGTAACGACACAGGAACCTTCTGAAAGAATTCTGTCTGGGAATCGGTTACGGAAGGTGAGGTATTACGGGGACACACTCAGCTGAGGAAATATTTCAATGGGACCTAACTCTACCGTACCCCTGCGCCGGTTCAAGGAATATCTACGACTCCTGTAGCACTCATCGGATGCCAACACATTGACCGTCGTTGCCCACGATGTCCACCGTGTGCTCCACAATAAGATGGAGCAGGGACAATGACTTACGTTTGATTTAGTTTATAGTGAATGTACACCTGAACTAGGTATAAAGACAGAGTCAAGAAGACCGGAAGCGCGGAAGGAGGCATGGGGATGGCACGGTTGAGCCAGAACCTTGGCGCTCCACCTCACACCCCCTGGTCTACGCAGCAAATGATCAGGTCTTTGACCAACAACAACAGCAATGACGGGGGCGGCAGGGGTCCCAGTGTACGCGATATCTACCGGTAACCGGGCCTGCCACGGCAAACCTAAATGTTGGCACTGGTGTGCAGTTCCGATAACGCCTGCCAGAATTCAATCTGGTCCCCGTGTTGGTCCAGCGCGTCTACCACGATGCCCGTTTAAGGAATTGGGAGGGGGGGGGCAGTAAAATCATCGCACCACCTATCTGAACAGTCAAGCCGACATCGAAGACAAGAAAATATCCTCCGACTTGTGTGAAAGTTTGTTTAAATTGAAGCAAAAATTCTCGGCGTCATCACCACTCTCAATCTTGCCGAACACATCGTGTTCAGACCGGTAAGAAGGGGCGGGGTTCCGAGAGGTAAGCACGTGCCCAATGGTTGACAAGACCGAACGTAAATGGGAGTGCTAAAACAGTCACATTAAGAAGGCTTAATTGCAGCTTGGTCCTAAGTCTTGCGAAGGACCGAGGTTTCCACACCTTTCGTAAACCTATGGACACGCAGCTCTCATTGGGTGCCTCTGTGCCATTTACACGCCCAACACCACCTATCTGAACAATTCAGTCGGCATCAAAGACAACACATATTCCGACTTGGGTGGAAATTTGTTCACAGTGAAGCAGACCTTCACAGCGTTGACCCCACTCTCTCTCTTTCTCTTTCTTTCTCTCTCTCTCTCTCTCTCTCTCTCTCTCTCTCTTCCTACGCCTGTCGTTTTCCGAACGGAGGTAAGGATGGGTAAACTAGAGAAGAGCATGTGGCTAATGGCTGACAAGACCGAACGTAATAAGGACGCGTTTCACACACGACCTAGTCTATAACGCCTCACGTACGGGACTTTATTCAGGGAATAAATCTCGGTCCCCATGTAGATAGAAGGGCAATAACGGTCACTCTCCGAAGGCGCCATTGCAGTTTGACTGTCAGTCTTGTGAAGGACTGAGGTTTCCTCTCGTTTCACAACCCTTAAATCTTTAACTGTTAACGCGTCGTTGCAGTTTCGTTATCACAATTCTTTTGTAACAACTCGATGGCAATCCAGGGGGCATTTGTGTCCAAGCCTTAAAGCAGTATACTTTTGGTGATATCGTTCACCGGGCCATCATAATTACAGGGAAGAAATAGGTATCTGTGTTTTTGCAGTGGTGCCACCTCCATATCAGCCTCCCCGAGACCGGAACAACTCTCTGAAGTCTGCATTGCTTCTGAAAACAACGGCAGTATAGAGGAAATAGAGCCGTCGTTATCTCTTTTTAACAACGGCAGAAAACCAGCTTCAGTTGGGCCCTTTACGTAACAGTTCCTGGTGCCGCCAAAGCAAGGGAGATCTGCAGTGTCAGAGGTAAATATAAGTAGGTGAAGCAGAAGTACACAAATGGAACTCCTCATCATTTCTAGCTGGCTGTGAGAGCCTCCAGTACGTACTCTCATTGACAGTAAGGAATAATTGCAGCTCATTTCACGACCGCGTACTCTAACCCTCAGTGTTCGAGAGCACAGCAGATGAAAAATGCCGAACAGAAAGAATAAACCACTAGGTAGGTCGCGGGACTAGGCACCACCCACCACCGTAGTACGGGTGGTCTCGGGCCAAATCGCACGGAGAGTAGGACAAGGATCAATGTCAGAGCTGAGGGCTAATGTTGATCTTAGGATTCGGACACAGAAATAGGTAATCTTACAGGAATCCATCTCAATGACATCTGCATTACGGGAGGGACTCCTTTTCCCATGTCTCACCAACCATCACCACCGTTCACCTTGGACTAGTTCAACCGTCTTTCGTGATCCACGTACTCGGCCCCACCCACCCAATCAACTACAGATATCCGCTGGCATGTCGGTTTGCACTACTCCAAACGCCTGGGCTTGCGGCTCACATCGGGGAGACTGGTCAGAGTTTTGATTTTCAAGGAGCAGTCGTTTTAGGCAGGGGCACCTCAAAGACAGAATATCTCCCACTTGAGGCTTTGTACTCGGATGCGAAATCCATCAACAGGTATCAAGACCTTCCTTCGGCTTATAAAATAAACTACATACGCTGTGACGAGGACAAAACGGTCATACGGAGCCTAAGACTACCGAGCAAACACGACCTGTCGACCAATTCACCCAAAAAGGGGAATGCAAACGCAACTAACTCCAATTGAGTTGACGATACATAATAGAGGAGGCCACCACCACTCACAGGCGACGGCCAGTAGGCCAAAGCAGCGAAGGAAGAGAAAAAAATCGATCGGCCCACGGTCAACTAATTCGGCTGTCCATTCAAAATTCTGATCGATTTTTTTCACTGGACGATTAGGTAATGGAGAGCCGACTCAGATATTCGAAACGTCAGCCGAACAGTTCTTTCGACCAGGTGAACACTTCATTTTCCTCGGATTATCAACCCGGATCTCTTACTTTTGCTAACCGGAGCTTGGGCAGACTGTTTCAGACCACCTGAGTCCAATCCTTTGCGTACTCAATTCGAGTGAAAGTGCTCTCCCAAGAGCCTCTTCAACCACACGCATACATACAACTCCAAATCAGGACATGGTCTGCAGGTGCCGGTGCTCCCTAGCCAACGTGACAATTTTCAGTAAAAATATGAAAAAATATTTCCTGTCAGAATTCTAGAAGCTGGATAATACAGGAACGGGTATAGTCCCTCGATTTTCAGGTGTTAAATGACATCCAAAACGCATGGACAAAGGTCAACTTACCAATTTCCAAAAATTCATCATCGAATACGTCCTCCTGGAGCAATGCCTACCTTCCACTCTCTGAATGCGGTTCGGCACCCACGTCATTGGACATTTGCGATACTGCATCTAACGTGTCATCGTTCTCATCGCCTCCCTGTTCTGGCTTTGATACTTTATACGTTCCAGCCACGTCAGAGATGGCGATATTATCGGAGTCTGGAAAGTGCCCGCCTATACGTACTTGTCAGTGCAGATAATGACTTACTCACTCAAGGAAAATCGTCAACATTCTCAATACTCCCCACTAGTTTTCATGCAAATGAATCATCCTTCACGCTCAAAATTAATTATACATCGCAGAAGAAGGATCTACTGTCTGCGGATCTACAAAGTAGGTAAACGTGTGGCCACATGGGCATATTCCGAATCCTCATCTTCTTGTCAGTACTCGACTGGATTACCTCCAACAACCATAACGGATGTTAACTGGGATATTGATCGAGCTAATGTGTTCAACATGTTTGAGGCCGGAAGAAGCCAGTCAACGCAATCTGCCAAGCCGGTGCCTTGATCAGGTTTGGCAGTAAACAGAGTGTTAAGCAGTTGTGATAGAGACACTCAACTGCGTCTAATCTCTTGGTGTTGACACTCAGACAATTAATATGCACCCCAAGATTCCTTATTATAAATTCGTTTTCTGCTCAATGCAGACAGTAGGCCCTGGGGCGGCAGTTGGGACCAGATTCGTCATTCCGTAAGTTTTGTCATCCATCAACGAGATTTATTGACACTCGACATCGTACTGTATTTCATTCGTAATTTAAATTCAAGCATAATGACTCAGTTTATTTCTACTGAACACCTTCAAATGGACTGTTTTACATGTTTCCAAATATTGATGTGCCTTTTCAGCAACTAAAATGGCATTTTATGCGTTACCTCCAGAGAATGCTTCAGCTGGCAATGGACCTGACAGAGAGGATGTCGACCAGGTGTCAGCAGTAAATGGCACAGGAATTGTAGTCTCTGATGTGTTTACACTGGTCGAGCCGATTGAGGAGACTATTGAGGTCTCCAGTTCCTCTGCTTGTTCAGATTCCAGAGAACTGAAAAAGCATCACAGTTGAAACATTCGTCAAAATTGTAATTACCGGAAGTAGAGCCTCAGTGGCGGAGACTGAAACGTTCCCAGCCGTGCTTTCAATATGCGTTTCATTCTGAGCTTTGTGGCAGCCACAGGATAAACGCATATTTTGGAGTCTGCGCATGCATGAAAGGGGAAATCAATAAAAGGTACCGTGGCAGCTGCAGAGCTGTGCCACTCTGGCTGTCTGGTTATCTTTGTTCATCGTTGATCCGAAAAATTCATACTGTCCGTCTTCCGGCGTCCTCTGCGTCATAACCGCATAACTCTCCGTCTTTATGTAGTGTGGGCAATGTAAGCAACTGGTTTTCTCTAGAAGGAGAAAAATAGAATGAAATGCCGATTTAAACCCTATCGTTTTACTTTGTTATTTTCGGGACAAATCTTTCACCGTTTTTGAAATCTGCTGATGCATGAAAGGTTCCGTGCTAGCTGCAAAGCGTTCCCACTCTGGCTGTCTGATGATTTCTGTCCATCGTTGCTCCGAAAAAGGCAAACAGTGTGTCTACCGGCGTCCTCTGAGTCATGACAACATAACTGTCCGTCGTTAAGTAGTGTGGAAAATGTAGTCTCAGATGTATTCACATTGGACGAGTTGATTGAGGAGACTCTTGAGTTCTTCAGGGACTCATCTTGGTCAGATTCCAGCTACGTCTCATCTTTCATCGGTTGGGCTAATTTGGCGTTTGCATCAAAACCCTCTTATGCGCTTTTGGCGTTTCCTCGCTCTTGTTCATAGAACGCCACGTAGACGCCTCCGGCTGTCATTCCACAGACGCCAAAGCTTTAGCTCTTCGCGAGTTCCCTGCTCCAATTTCCTTCCAGAGATCTGCGCCGTTTCATAGGTCTTGTCAATTTTTACCGGAGTTTCATCTCTCACTCTGCCCAATTAATGTTACCTCTCAGAATTCTTTTACGGTGCAGCAACGATGAATGTTCCTTTCGTGACACAGTCGTGGACGCCATCCAACGTGTTAAAGAGACTCTTGCGGATATAACTGCTCTTTCTCACCTCCTAACTGATGTTCCGCTGTCCATTTTTGCTGACGCCTACAATTGTACCATAGGTGCAGCTTTCCAGCAACAGACTCCAACGGGCATCCCACCACTATTATTCTATTCTGTTAATTATCAACCCAACCCCACAAACTTTTTATGGCACTTTTGGCAGAGACCTCATTGCCATTTATCTCGCCATTAAGAATTTTTGCAAGAATGTTGAAGGCAGAGATTTTTGTGTTTTCACTGACCATAAACCCCTTACTTATGCCTTCTGTATTTTCTCTGTATTTTCTGTATTTTTATCTCTGTGAGGTCCGCTACCTTGATTTTATCTCTCAATATACCACGGATGTTCGAGTTCTTAATGGATTTTCTTACCAGGTTGCCGACTGTCTATACCTACTTGGAGTTAATGCCGTTACCCAGGCTTCCAGCTTGAAGCCATACGTCTGTTCGCCATCTCGAGCAAAATCTTGTGCGATGTTTTGTCACGCTTTCTCGCGCCCTATAGTACCAAGCGAGATGGGACGATATGTTTTCATAGTTCATTGCGGAAAAATGTGAAGATATGCAGATGGCTTACTCCATCCCAGTGTACACGAATGCAGACAACAACCGAGCCTCCCACTTTAGACTCAAGTAGGTATTTACACAATTATTATTTCATCGTATCTCGATAAACATCGGCAGAATTCTTGTCGCTTGGCCCTCAATTCTGCTGTACAGACCAGAAACCCAACCAACTTGAACTAGCGACACAGTTCGATTGCCTCATAAATCAAGCATAAGACCTTCAGCCGGTTTCAGCAGAGAGCGTGCAACAGCTGAAGTCCACGTTAGTAAACTGTTGTTATCAGTTCCTGAACAGAGACCAGAAATGTCGAGGTTTACTGAGAAAGTCGCAATGCCGACCGAGCAAAAGAATTTTTATAAGTAGACCAGATAAAGGAACTGATGTTGTTTTAATAGACAGGGCCAACTACACCGATAAAATACAGTCATTACAGTCAGACAAGGAAAAATGCCGAAAGGTCGTATACGAGAAGGATCGAACAGATGAGGTTGAAGCTCAGCTGACCGAATGCTTTAAAAGACTTTAAGCGAATGGTTTCGTAAGTGAACACGACTTACAACGTCTTCTACCCGTCGGCACGCAGTTTTATGGCTTGCCAAAGATCGACGAAAATGGTACACCGATTGGTCTAATCCTAGACATGAGAAACTCGCCGTACCATGCTATAGCGAAATGGCTAGCGGAGAAATTTAAGCTCATACAGTACCGGATATCACTACATAGCTATCGGGATACCTTTGAATTCCTAAGCAGCGTTAAAGCTGTCGACCTAAGCGGAAGGTCAATGTTTCCAGCTGGACGTCTTGTCTCCTTATTGCGAACGTACCGGTTACAAAAACCGTCAACTACCTCTGTAAGTACATTGTCTCCGATGGCAGGGGGCGCTCACCGATCGTTTTTACGGAACTCACTCTTTCCGTTGTACATTATGGCTTCTATCTGTGCCTTAACTTTGTCGGTAATACCATTCTGCTAGTTGTCTCCAATCATCAGGACATTCTAATGCCGATGAATGCAGTTAAACGTACGGCTCAAATTCGATATCATTCTACATAAACAAATGGACGGAGAAGCTATGGGCTCACCACTTGGTCCGCATTTGGCGGAGATTTTCGTGGGCCATCTAGAAGCTTTAGGGTCTCGTCGCCAGATCAATGTTTTCGGAACATATGGGCTCTACGTGGATGTTATATTCGCGATCGCACTTCTGGATGATATCAGTGAGGCGTATCCATCAGTTTAATCGACTCTGAAAGAAGAGCAGTTCTAATCGCTGTCCATTCCCGATGTGGTTTTGAGCAGAAGACCTGACGGTTGTATTCGGCGTAGCTTTAATCGTAAAAAGACGTGGTCCGGACAAAACACCAATTTTGGGAATCTCTTATCGATAGACATGAAATGCAATTTAGCTCGCTGTTTGGCACGAAGAGTAAGGAGGACCTGAGCAGCAGATAGCATCGAGGATGAAAGAATGATTGTCGAAAATCTCTTTCGACAGGAAGGGTCCCCCGATCAGTTCATTGTTAAGTACATGACCGAAAGACCATGAAATCCCCAATGCTTAAGGCAGAAAAGAAGAATCATTTCATCAGAGTTCCCTTTCAGGGGGACGCATCAAGTGAACTCCTAAGAAAGTGCCAAACTTGAGCTGTATCACGCATCTTTCCAGCAGCTAACACCCGTGTACTCTTCTCCACCAGTCCCATCCTATACCGAGAGGGCAAGGACAAAATGCCAGTCCAGACCAATTCTATGTGTATCTTCTCCTACACCTGCTCCTGTGGGGGCAGGATATATTGATCCCATGAGGCGGCGTTTGTCCAAAAGAATAAGAGAACATCTTGAAGCATGGTTAGGAAAGGGCCAAATAAAGAAGGTTAGCAGTTCAATGCCCGCGCACATGGCAGACACAGACCACTGTGTAGATGTCGGACAGGTCTTTCGAGTGATTTACTAGGTTTCGTCTAGCTATCCCAAATCACTTGGACGGCGTCTGTTGACAACTGCAGAGACGGCTGCAATCGGGCTACGCAAACAAGTCCTTTGCGCACAGAAGGACTTCGCACAGGCCCCACAGGCCAAAGACACGTCGCCCGCCAACCGCGTACAATTACCCCTCCCAGTGTCCAACATTCCTCTCCCCCCCCCCATGGCACTGACGACAATTTTGTTTTTCACTTAATCCCCCCCGTCCTCCTCCAAACTAATTCCAGCTACAGAATGATCTCTGCCTGTAGAGTTGCGAAAATTCCCATTGTAGAATTCAAAGGACAGTTTGGCGAGCATACAAAGGCTTTCGTTAAATTCGCTTCGGCCGTATACTTTGCAATATAAATGCATAGGTCTAAAAAGAATATATCGAAGGCTTACGTATGCTCGACAAATTGTCTTTTGACGAACTTCTGCATGCCGGCATTTTCTTACAAATCCTTTCGAGGTCAGATGTGGTTATGTAGCTCCACCTCACGTAAACGGAACCCAGCCATCTGTAATAGACGACCGGGGAGTAATGGGGGTTATTACAGGTGGGACCGGGAAAGCACAGGCGACGAGTTCAAGTAGTTGCATGTAAAAGAGAAGCTATTGAGTTTGCGCGGTTGTACTTTGAGTGGTTGGGAAATTGTTGCAAAAACACCTAACCCTCACTCCTAACTTGAACCCCATAATCTTCACCCATAGCCCTAACTTGTAACAATCACTCATAAATTTGACCCTTTACGTCTCCCCAACCCCCGCAGTATGGTGTCCATGAGGTGGGGGCTAAATAACCACAACTTGCCCATTTCACTAGAAATACGGGCCTGCAGAGAATTAATCGAAAGCTGACGTATGATCGCCTAATTGTTTTTTTAAAAGTGAACTTTATTCATATAATCATGCCTCACCTGCACGCTCTGAATTAATTAATTCTTCAAAAAGATTACCTTAGACTTCCTGTGTCACGCCGTCGCTCACCATGCAAGGCGTGCTCTACAACGTGCCGGCCACCTGTTGGCAAGCACTGCCTCGGTTACAACACCACAGTACGAGACCCAGGTCGTGCTGTTTGGTGACAAAATCTGACATGAGATTTTCCGCACGCCTTTAACGATCCCCATCCGGCCCGCTCATTCAGTCCCTTAGAGCAAGTGCTCCCATCCTTTGCTGAATATATGTCTAGGCAACTTTATCGAATAAGACTTTCATGCAGTTTGAGTAAAAATGGACGCTGTGCCGGATTCGGAAAATTTTCTGTGCTAGACTTCGATTACCCTTCTGTATGCGTGTTTCTCCTAGACGAGCGGTATTTACTCTTAAGAGTTCTGCTAACTAGAGCTGGCCGCATTTGAAAAATTTTTTTTCCGGATGATAACCGGGGTATCCAGTTTGTTCACACAGGTTATTTTTGAAGAAATAGGAATTTTATAGAATTATACAGTCCAGAATTGCGATTATATGTGTTTTCGCGTCGTAAAAAGCAGTATAAACTCAGGTATTGACCACAATCCCTATCCACACTTTCTGTACGCGTGTTTCTCCTAGACGAGATTTATTTACTCTTAGGAGTTCTGCTAACTAGAGCTGGCCGCATTTGAAAAAAAAGGTTTTTGGTAGATGATAACCGGGGTATCCAGTTTGTAGACACACAGGTTATTTTTAAAAAATTAAGAATTTTTTGGAATTATAGAGTCGGGAATTGCAATTTTATTTGCTTTAGCGTCGTAAAGTGCAGTATGCACTCACATATTAACCACAAATCCTATCAACAACCTTAACTCCTGACCCCACCCTTAACGTTAATCCCAAGCCTCAACTCTAACCCTATACATGTAGCGCTAGCCATGACCACAAACCTTAAACTAAACCCTATTGCAGAACTTAACCCACATCCATTTATCTGAGACATACCCTTTCCCATAACTTTAAAACTAACCATAACCCAAAACCTGTAGTTAAAAATTAACCCTTGCCCTACCCCTTAACTATAAACCCTGAAACTTGACCCAACCCTTAACCACAACTTCCAATCAAACACTTAAACCCCGGCACCCAATCCTTAACCCCAAACCCCTAGCCCTATTACCCAACCCCTGAACCTTATCCGTAAATATAACCAAAATCTCAAACCTCGACCATGATCACTTACCCCTAGCCCGTATATTCAACCCGAAAACCTAATCACTAGGAAAACTTTCTCTAATAATTCGCATTTCTGAGGACTGTTCTAATACTGCATTTGTTCGACGAATGCCCAAGCCGTAGGGCAGTATAATTACGATGATATCGCTTGACGGCCTATCCTAATTACGGGAAGGAAATAGATATCTTTCTTTTTTGCTGTGGTTTAACCTGCGCCAGTCATCGGTCCCGTACGTTAAGTAAATACGACCTCGGAGTCTAGCTCCTCGAAGGCCCCTGAAAGCGAATTCAAAGCTCAAGTGATCCACTACTGTGGGTAAGATCATCAAGAGCTGGGTAGGCATAACAGGTCAGAAGTAACTCTTCATGGAGAAACTCAGCGACCTCGGTAGTATTCGAATCCGCGACGTCAAGGACGAGGCTTGAGTATGACCAACACTCCAAACATCTGAGTTCTGAGGTCACTGACCGGCAGTCTTGATTTGGATCCGATTTGGGTCAGACGAATTACTCAAATCTGTCAAAACACCTATTAATTAAGTGAGCCTGAAAGTCATCTTGTGAGGTCTAGACTGATTACTTTGGAAATTCCGCTTGGGTAGTCAGTCTCATGTATCAGATTTGACGGATTCCCTAGTTTTCAGTAGGTTTGGCGGCAAACTTAACATAATTTATTAAAGCTCATGATTACCATTCGGAGCCTCGGAGCTCAGAATGCTAGAGTCTTGCGCTTGGTGTCGTGAGTTCTGATCCTACCGAAGCAACCGACGCATTCAAAACTGGATCGAATGTACTGTTTAAATATGCCGAGAACGCATGTTAAACATGCCAGTTTACGTTGGTAATACAAGGCGCGTTTATGGCAATCCAGCCAGGAAAATGCACATCGGAGCTTTTCGGAATCCCACCATACGACCAGTCTAATTCAATTTTAAATCTATTGGACTACCTTTCCACAAGTGGCTTTTCAGTGCGTGAACCAAGATACGGCCTGACGAGATGCCATACCAATGTCAACTAATTTGGAACACGACCACGCTGGTTTCTCTTTTCTGTCGAATGCGGTCGCTCAGCCCATCACACAATTCCTGTCCAGACCAACGGGCATTTGGCTCAAACTGAAAACTCCCCACAGCACCTAAAAACAAATCTCATTCGTCTGATAATAGGATAGAACATTATTTTCCGGAAAAATAAAGCAAAAGTACTCGGTCGAAGAATAACCAAACGGGGATACACTGTCTAAAAATAATTTAAACATAAGTACATAAGGACTAACTAAATACCCTTATGTTACTGTCCATCCCCCGATAAACCCCTTTTGCCACCATTTCCATATGACAAAATAAGAAATCTGTGAGAAAGGACGTTTTATTTACAGAAACCTATGTACATACTTTGAAATCAGTCGGGTTCCGATTCGTTCCCGATGGCTACACAACAGCAGACGAGGGCGTCGAACCATCGTCGTAATCTGCCACTCTTCCTCCTCCTAACTGATCGTTTTCTCACTGTTGGCAGAAGAGAATGAGAGCAGTGTCGGGTGGTGGGCGCATCCCCAAACGCGCCCGTGATCTCTGCAACAATAGATACATGTACACTGACATTAACTGAAGTGACCGTTAATTGTACACGCCTACAAGTTGGTAAATAATTTCAAACCCTATCAGCGCTTCTTGTCCAAGGCCCATCCGGAGTTGCGGACTCACTTACTCGCCTGATCAACTGGATGAACTATCGTCTGTGCAAACACTGTAGCCTCAGTGTCCACCCCCTTGTTCGCCTATAATGTCCTCGAGTGGTTAGTCTCAGCATGTAGCGCTGACGCACATCATATTTGATTTCGAACCCCAGTGCGCCCACAATGCCCCGCAACATCGACCGGAAATGTTCATTGCCACCGCCATTTGCGACCGTAGACTGACTGAGTTTCCAACTATCACACCACGAAGTACACAGCCGGAACCCACTGCAGTGTCAATCCCCAGGCATTCGGACGAGGACTGTTCTATGATTGA
>CACRXP010000558.1:122834-141351 GCA_902702965.1 Spirometra erinaceieuropaei
CTCCTCCTCCTACTCCTCCTCCCGCTGCCACATCCCACAGACTGCTAGGGCGATTCCGCTCACTTTGGACTACTGAAATGCTCTTTTGCTTTGAGAAAAGTGCTACTGGCTTGGACTATGTCCTCGTCTGGAGGCTAGACCAACCAGACATAATGGGGATAAAGGCGACCGTGGGTGCTGACGGGTAGACCGACCATCGCCTTGTCATCTTAAAGATTAGCATTCGTCTACAGCCTAGCAGGAGACCTCAATATAAGCGACCCCCAGGTAAGCTGAATACTGCTTTGTTGTCTTTGCCTGCTCAGCATCTCCACTTCTGCAAAAAACCATCTAAATGGTCGAAATTCCTGTCGGCGCCGTCGCCGCCGCCGAAAAGAACGCATCCGTAAAGAACCGCAGGTGTCAGTTGAGGGACACGGTCCAGTCGACGGCCCTGGCTGTCCGCGTTCGCGCTCGTTGCCAACATCAGGGCTGGTTTGACGACAATGATGACACCTTTAAGAACCTTCTCGCTAAGCAACATCGAGTGCACAAAGCCCACGTCAACCGTCCCATCGACAACAATAAAGCAGCAGTCGCCGCCTTGTGCAACAGCGGCTGCGCGGATTGCAGGACGCTTGGACGGCCCGCAAGGCCGAGGAGATCGAAGGATATGCCGAGACCAACGAATGGAATGATTCCTTCGACGCGATCAAAACTGTCTGCAGTCCCACACCCAAAGGCATCACTCCTCTTCCCAGCGCCGACTGAACTACCCTTCTCGATGAGAAGACGCAAATTCTGCAGCGATGGGCAGAGCACTTTAGAGGCGTCCTTAACCCTCGTTCCACGATCTCTGACGCCCGCATCGTCCGTCTGCCTGAAGTGAAGACCAACGCCGACCTCAATCATCCGCCCTCTCTACTCAAAACCATCAAGGCCGTGAAACAGCACTCCAGCGAGAAAACGCTCGGAGTGGACGCGATGCCTGCTGAGATCTACAAGCACAGTGATCCTTAATTTATGGGCCATTTGACAACGCTCTACCAGAAGGTGTGGCGTCAAGGAGAAATCCCTCAGAATTTCAAGGATGCCACAGTCGTCTACCTCTATAAGCGGAAAGAACGCCAAATGTGGGACAACCACAGAGCAATGTTCCCCCCTCCCCCCAACATGTATGGTAAAGACTCCTGCCGGAAAGCCAGTGCGGCTTCTGCCGTCATCGCGTCATCACTGACATCAGCATTGCCACCCGCCATCTACAGGAGATGCGGATCCACGTTTACTCTACCATCGCGAATCTGACGAAGGTCCTCGACACGGCGAATCGCGAATGACTGTAGAAAATTATGCTGGACATCAACTGTTCCGACCGATTGGATCAGATGGTGCGGCGGCTTCTCAAATGCAGGACGGTGCGTGTCGCGGACAGTGTAGCCGACTCGGAGGCATTCGTAGCGACCAAGGGAGTCAGGCCGTGCTGTCTCCTCTCTCCAACCCTCTTCAGTCTCATGCTGCCTGTCATGCTAATGGACGCTTACCGTGATGTACGCCCCGAGATCCGCCTTGCCTACAGGACGGTCGAACAGCACCGCAGATGCACTTGCAGTTGCGTATCTCCACAACTACGCCAACGAACTTCTTTTCCCCGACGACTGCGCACTCAGCGCCACCTCGCGTGCGACAACGTCAGTCTGGTCATAAACAGGGAGAAGACGGTGGTTATGCATCAACCGCCACCCAAGCCTGACCACAATACACCCCAAATCAGCGTGAAAAGAGCTCAACCGCACCCTCGCTCGAAATACCATGATCGGCGATGAAGTGGCCCGTCGGAATTCTAGATCCAGACAAGCCTTCGGCCCTCCGCAAACACAGTCTGGAATCGACCGGAAGATGTACAAAACAGTCATACTGCCGACGCTGCTGAGACCGAGAAGCTGTACAAGAAACAGCCGCAAAGGCTCAATCACCTCCACCTCAGCTGTCTTCGGCGGATACTGAAACTGAGGTGGCAGAGCCTGATCCCGGACACAGACGTACTGCAACGAACCGTGATCCTCATCATCAGCGCCATACTGAGACAGCTGAAAGTGCGTTGGAGCCGTCCCGCAAACGACTTCCTATGGAGATGTCGCCACGGATTCTCACCGACAAGATGGTCAAGTTTTGCGATACAATGATACCCTAAAGTCTTCCCTGAAGTGCCTGCAAATTAACCTGGTCCAATGAGAAGACCTTGTTCGGGACCGACGGACCTTAAGGAGGTAAGTGAAGACAGTCGCAGCGATCTGCAAAGCCGACCGGTTCAACGCCGCCATAGTCAAACACGATGCACGCAGATCTCAACTGTTCGCATCCCTCAACGCCTAGGCTCGACTACCCCCAAACCGCCCACGATGTCTGTGGAAGTTTCAGTCACCAGTCGGCTCTACAGGACGACTTCACTGTCAACTTCAGCACCCGATCAACACCAGCTGCTGTCCAACCGTCCACACCTGTATCGCCTCCCATGCCGTCGATTAACACAAATCGCCCTTCTGAACCCCCAACTCCATGTCCTTAACCACATCGCCTCAACGTCCGCTGTGGCAGCTCTTGTACTCGCCTACACTGCACGCATTCCTAAGACACCAGCCAACACAACCCCCCCCACCCCCCACCGACAATCTCAGTGATGTGGACTCGGTCCATGCCTGTCCTAATTGCGACCGCACTTTCACCTCACACATCGGCTTCGTCGTTAATTCATCGCACAGTTACTGACGAACCGGTGCCTGGAGCACCCACATACACCAGCCGCACTCGTCTCAACTGCCCTCACTTTACCCGCAAACTCACCCACCACATGTGCCTGTTACAGTAGATGGACTAACTCATGAAATGTCAACCGACATCTCGAAATGTGTTCTCGTTTCGAAAAGATTAACTGAGTGGAGTTGTAAAACTAATCGTCATGCAGCATAATTCTATAATGGTTGAGTTACCTCATGGTGTCAGCTTTCGAATGAACTTATATCCGACTGCATGTAAGAACTTTACTCTGCAGAAATAACTACTTAATTAGCATGCAATTTTTTCAATGATTTTCGATGCCCTTAAAGATTCAATTTTATTTCATGGAGAAAATGTAAACAAATATTCAGTCTCTTACCTATCCGGTAGAAAACCATGATTTCTTCAAATTTTATCCTCGAAAAAAGGCCTTAATAGATTTCAAGAAAGTTTCTAATTGTGAGATTTTTTAAAACCGTGAAATGACCGTTTATAAAACATCATGTATCTGCATTTATGAATGTAGCTTGTAAAGTTAACAATATTGGTCAAATCTACTACTTAATTTTTTAAACCCATATAGTCTCCTCTTTATACCTTAGAGAAATATATGACTTTCCATACACAGAAAATATACGGCTCGTAGTTTTGAAACCCTTAATGTAAGTGTAACAGTAGAGCGGGTTCAAATTTATTCGGGAATAAAAAGCGTTTTTAAAACCAAATTATACCCTTCTTTTGAGTAGAAAATCGGGAGAAGACGTGATTTTCTATCGAATAAGTACATAAGTGGATATTTTTATGCCCAGTTGTGTTTGTGTAAATTGACAGACAGGCTGAAGCGGCTCCTTCTTCACGTGACGTACGGCGCTCTCACGCGTGTGAGATATACACAACCCAAACCCCGTTGTGTGGAATTCTGGTACTCACTCCCCTCCCACCCTGCCCTCTCCATTCCCCCCTTTCCATTTCAAAGCGTCTTACCGAGAGGGTGATATCCAATCCCGTGTGCGGCCTAGGCTAACTCGGGTCGCCCTCCCCTAAACAAAGCTGTAACCCAAAGTGGAGTTGGCCAGCCGTCTGTAATGACTAACCAGCCTGATTTAGGGACACCACTGCTTGTCCCTTCCGAGAAAGTGACTAGATATGCCTTGGGATGGCTTTATTGCGCTGTCCGTGTTGTCGTCCTCACATTACCTTTATACTTATATTGGTTTCAGGAGGCAGTTGCGATTTATATCTTTCAGCATTAGCTTACGTCTACTGACTGTTCTGACGTGCAGTCGAGCTTCTGTTTTGCTGGGCTCGGAGTCAGTTTGAGGCTAGGGCTTGTAAAAAAATAACGCTAAGGGTTAGGGAATGAACTCCTGTATAGGGTTCGGGTTGGGGAGTGAGATCTAGTTTATTGTTTGGGTTAGAGTACGAGTTTTGTTTTAGGGTAAGGGTTACGGTAAGGGTTACAGTTGGGGTTAGGTTCAGGGTGAGGTTTAGGGTTAGGGCCAGAGTTACATTGCCATTTTAACCTGCACTCAGTCAGTTGTCTTTAATTTTAGACTCTTTTATTCCACAATGCCCATTTTCATGTGCAGAATTAATAAAACTCCTAGGACCACCTTTTCCGTATTGCAAGCGCTTTCCCCTCAGTCCTTCGGGCCACGGTAGCGTAACCGAGCCGGAAACGCTGTCTTCCCTGGTGAAACAATCAAAGATTTCCTACAAATTTTCATTACAGTAGGTTGTCAGAATTTTCAACATTCATACGTTTATTGATTTGGGTAGACGTGATGCAGTTTGCGACTGTCTTCAATGAACGAATTAGGGTTTGAGGAAAGGGTTAAAGATCAAGATTAGGATTTCGAATTGGATTTACAGGCTAGAGGTAGGGGGTTAGTTTTGGATGTTAGGATCTAGGCTTAAGGTGGAGATGTTGGTTAGGGCAATGTTTAGGGTTTATAGTTATGGGTAGGGGCAAGGGTTTGTTTTTAGCATGAGAATTAGAGTTATACTTAGACCTCCAATGTCAGGTTAAGGGCTTGGTTTTAGAGTAAGTGTGAACGTTTAGGATAAGGGTTCGGGCTAGCGTTAATGTTAAGTTTAAGGTTTTGTATTTAGGGATAGGTTTGGGGTTAGGTTCAGGGTTAGGACTGGTGCTAGCTTTTGGATAAATTTTCGATGCATTTTCTTCAGGCCTATACATTTATATTGCAATGTACAGGCCTAAAGAGAAAGTCTTGTTCGATAATGTTGCCTAGCCATATGTTCTGCAAAAGAAAGGTGCATTTTCTCTGAGGGACCGAATAAGCTGGCCGGATGCGGAACGTTTAAGGCGTGTGGAAAATTCTCATATCGGATTCTGTCACGGGCTAGGTCGCCTACAGTATGTGTTGTAACCGAGGCAGTATTAGCCAACAGGCAGTCGACAGGCCGTAGAGCACGCGTTGTATGGTGATCAACGGCGTGACACAGCAAGGCCAAGGTAGTCTTTTCGAAGCTGCAAGATGCATAAAGTAGTCTCTACATTGAAGTAAGTAACTGTCGGTGTATTTGAGAATAAAATGAAATCGTCTGGAGATTTCAGGCAGGTCAAAGTGTAGTGATCTACCGAAGGCTAAGGGCAGCAGTCGACCCTCATAACATGCGTTGCCTATTAATTTTTTGTCCGATGCCAACCGGGAAGTCATTTTGCTGACACGGGTGTTATTTTTGAAGTAATTGAGTTTTATCGGTGTTTGGAAGCATGATTAGCAAGTCCTTGCCGTGCCGAGCTGTAAAGTCGAGTATAGTCAGACAAAGGCAATCCTTCGCTGAAATTGGTCGTGATTGTTTAGCCATTTGAAAAATTATATGCACTGACACGGACATGGCTATAAACGAATAGTCATTTTCAGGTTCGCACATATAAAACATAAATTTACTTGCGTTCCAACATCTGCTTATGCGCTATTTGAAAATGGAACGAGGAAAACAGAAACATTCTCGACAAACTATTAGTATTAATATGGCCACTCGCTTGTGCATTCATAATCTCAGAGTAGAGCCTCTAACTGAGCAAAGTTTGTGAAAATTGCGGTAAGGGTATGATTTGTACTCGGGATAGACCTAACAATTTAAAAGACTCGCTACTGCACTTATTTAAGTAGGTGTTATTCGATTACGTTCTTGCTCAAGTTGCTGTCATGCTTTAAGTCCGGCGTACTCTACCTGCTTCACCGGTTTGTGCTATTCACCTTGAAATTAACCGCCCCGAGAACAAGACGTTGTAGGCCTGTCTGTATGTACCCATTATTCTGATCCTCATCCCCAGACGTGTTAGATGTGATTTTAAAGTTCTGTGCGCAATCAACGCCATTCCTGCGGCACCTATGATCCCCATTCCACCACCCACATAGGGATGCTCCTCTACCATAACCCACATAGTTGCCCAAGTCCACCTCAGAAACAAGTAGGAGGCAGAGTATTTTGAAATGACATTATAAACAGAAAAGTTCTTACACCTGAGACAATTTGCTGTCGCATACCAATTCCATTCGACTTAGACTCCTGCACGGGGAACACTTCCGCGACGTGGAATAGCAAGGTTCCCCACGCTCGTCTTAGTTCGGCGGTGTTGAGTCCAAACCATAGACGATATAGTATCATCAATAAAATGCGTACTATGCTTTACAGTGTCATGCACCTGTCGCTCAGATGACAGGCATGAGCATGCCCTCTACTCGTCACACTCCCTTTCGTTATGCACTTGGTTCTTATCGGCATGAGGGTTTGCCAAGTTTTGTTGTTGACTTGCTCGACGACTCCTTTCTTCTGCTTCGAATCACATATTCCGAACATCCAGAATTGTAATTTCGGCGGCTCATCAATTTGCACTTCTACTCCTTGGCCGCCAAGCAGTCTAGTTTGGTTACGGTTACATCTAAAGACGAAACCGTCTGTGTGCTACCCGGGGGTACGGGGTCGAATTTTCTACCGAAATTAGCACTTCAAAGTATTCTGCAGCAGTCCTTTGTCTGGCCATTATTGCGTCAGCTTATATGAACTCAGTACTTTTATAATCTCACTACTTTCCGTCGGTATATCCCACTGAGGTCGTCTACTTTTTACACCACCTTCAGTTCCATCCATGAAATTCTTGCCATAGTTCATGATGTAGTGCTCATACTCTTCAGACGACGGTTGTAAGTAGCTATCTATTTGTCCGTCAGAAACACAAGCCTCTTCGCCACCCACTTTGTCATTACCGGCCTGAGTCCCGCCGAATAGCCTAGTTTGCTTAAGAAGGGTCGTGAAACACACATTTCGGCATATGCGTACACTCCCCCCACTGCGATCGCATGGCAAACACCAACTTCCCATAGACATAGCTTCACTCTGACTCCTTTTATGAATGACAGGCAGATTTCCAAAAACTTCTTGATTGTTAAATGGCTGCCTTCAAATACTGAATCCGTTCGGAATGTCCTTATATTACGCATCTGCTACATCTGAGAACGAAACTTCCGTGCGCTGCCTTGGGGACTGCTGCCGCATTCTCAACCGAAATTTACACTTCCAACGTTTCTGCAGCAGGCCTTGGTCTTGCCAACACTGCGTCAGCTTATAAGAACTCATTACTTGTATTAAATCATCACTCTTCGTCGGTCTATTCCACTGAGATCGCCTACGTTTTACTGTTCCTTCAATCGATGGTCTGCATTAAATAAATGAATCCGTTTACGGTTTGTACCATTTCTTACTATCCAGACTACTAATTGCTTACAGCTTTTGATGTTTACTTCCACATGAGCTGTGCTTCCTCATTTAACTTGCGCATTTGCTTTGGCGCCGAAATCTCCGTTGCATAACATGACTCATTCAACCACCCACATAAGAACACTCCTCTACCATAACCCACATAGTTGTCGGATCCAGGTATTCTCTATCATTCTTTCGTGGCTACGTCGTTTACCTGCGTCTGCTCTGTGCAAGTCCACCTCAGAAACAAGTAGGAGGCAGAGTATTTTGAAATGACATTATAAACAGAAAAGTTCTTACACCTGAGACAATTTGCTGTCGCATACCAATTCCATTCGACTTAGACTCCTGCACGGGGAACACTTCCGCGACGTGGAATAGCAAGGTTTCCCACGCTCGTTTGAGTTCGGCGGTGTTTAGTACAAACCATAGACGATATAGTATCATCAATGAACTTCTTATCACGATTTACGGCGTAATGAGCATATCCCTCATATGACAGGCGTGAACAGACTCTCTACTCGTCAATCACAATCACACTCCCCTTCGTTATCCATTTAGTTATTATCGACCTGAGGGCTTGCCAAGTTCTGTTGTTGACTTGTTCGACGACTCCTTTCTTCTGCTTCGAATCCCATATTTCGAGCATCCAGAAATGTCTTTCTAAACAGAAATTTACACTTCCAACTTTTCTTCAGCAGTCCTTGGCCTTGCTACTACTGCGTCAGATTATTAGAACGCAGAACTTTTATTATTTCATCACTCTCCCTCGGTTTATCTTAGTGAGGTCGCCGACGTTCTACTGTTACTTCAGTCGACGGTCTGCCCTCAAAAACTGAATCCGTTTACGGTTTCTAGCCATTTCCTACTATTCAAACTACTAACTGCCGACAGATTTTAGTGTTTACATCCACATGGACTAGGTGATTTACCGTGTTTCCTCAATTTTCGCTCATCAAGTAGGAACCTGATTTCAAGTTAGTAAAGCAACGATGGTTTATTCGGCTGCCGGGAACTCACTGAGTACATTTTTTTCTTTTGTGCGCATACGTACGACTTAGTTTCTAGGCGCATTAGAAGGTCCTCGATGTAAATTTGTTTTTCTTATCACTTTTACTTCCCTGGATTACGTTTTTCGTGCGTCCGAAAGCCCGACCCCCATAACTCCCATTAACCCCATTCCTATCAGACAGGCTCCCCGGTCCATATGTTGCTGGCCCCGGGTACAAACCATACCCTCGTCAAATTGGCCGCAATGTAAAGAAAAATGCATGTTCATACTTCTGAGGTGTACAAATATCAGCATTTTTAGCAACGTGAAAGAAATGGTCAAGAGTGTCGAATTTTTCTTGGTAACGCCGTGCAAATATATCAAACACACAGACATTCGTCGACGGAGTGAGTGCAATGATAGGTTGTGTAACCCCACTAGGTTTAGTGTATACCAAAGTACTTTACTCATTTTTTATTTATTTATCAGTTCATAGCTATAGCAAGTCACCCATTAAATTTTACCTAGCACACTGGCATAGTCACAAGCACAGAGCTTTTTCCAAAAGGGCACATCTGGCTTCAACTTATATTTCTTGGGATGTCATACTTCCAACACTACTTAATTTATGTAGTCAAAGCGTAACCGCAAACCTTTAAGTAGACAAAGCGTCCCCGAATCCTTGATCGATGAGCATTCGTCGCGAATGATTGTAGATGGCGCTATACTATCTTGAAACATCCGCTCTGAATAACCGTACCATATTGACAACCCGGAGCATAGAATTCACCATACAAATAACAAGATTCTTCCTTTAAAAGGCAATTTGACGGGGATACGTCTGCATTCGATAAGTTCTCTTCAGGCCTGTACATTTATATGGCTATTGAAATAGTGAATTAAAAGATACGTGCAAGTGGGTAATTAAGCTGTAGCTCGGGTTTTGGGAGCGGAGGGGAGGCGAGGGGGAGAGTGAAAAATCACAATTCCAGTCGGCGTCAGGGAGTAGGTGGTTCCCGGCGAAGGTAATTACATGCGGGTGGTTGGCTTGGTGGTTTTGAGACATGGCAACTGTGGGACCTGTATGAAGTTCTTCTGTGCGCATAGGCCTGGTCCGCGTAGTCTGATTGCTGCCGCCCCTGCCGTAACCAACAAGCGCTGCTCAAGTAGTTTTGGGTTGCTCGACAGGACATTGTAAATCAATCTGAAGGCCCCTCTCGCCCCGATACAATGGTCTGTGTCTACCATGGGCGCGAGAAACGATCTGTTGATGTTCTTCATTTGACCCTTATCTAACCATGCTGGAAGATGTTCTTTTATTCTTTTGGATAAACGCCGGCTCGTGCCAACCAATATGTTGTGACCCACAGGAGCAGGTGAAGGAGTAAATACACATAGAGGTGGTCTGTGCTAGTAGTTTATCCTTGTCCTCTCCGTATAGGATGGAACTAGTGGAGAACAGTACACGGGTGTCAGCTGCTGGAAAGGTCTGTAATACAGCTTGAGTTAGGCGTCTTCTTAAAAGTTCACTTGGTGCATCCCCTTGAAATTGGGACCCTCATGAAGAGCCTTTTGTTTCCTGCCGTCAGTATCGGGGGGCTTTCGTGATCTTTCGGCCATATTCTTAGCAACGATTCGATCAGGACAACCGTTCTGGCGAAAAAGGCTTTCGATGGTTTTAAGCTCTTTCTCGAGGCTATCAGCTGAGCAGATTCATCTCACACCTTCTGTCAAACAGTGGACAATTTTAGGTTTAAGCCTTAGCGGTACAAAACTCCGAAAATGGGTGTAATGTCCGGACCACGTTTTCTTACGATAGACTCTAAGTCGAATGCTGCCGTCAGGTCTTCTACTCAGAAGCATATCCAGATGGAGAAGTGAACCGAACTGTTCTTCTTCCAGAGTAAATTTTATTGATGGGTGCGCCTGATTTATTTTATCCAGCAGAATTGTGATGTCACTATGTTTCGGTGTAATTGCGAATATATCATTCACGTACCGCCCATACTATCTTAAACCGTTGATCCGGTGACGTAACTGGAAATCTTCTAACTTTCCTAAGAATATATTCGACAAATTCGGGCCAAGGGACGAGCCCATAGCTAAGCCGTCGATCTGCTTATATAGATTGTGGTCGAATAGGAACTGCACGTTCAAGGTACACCTTAATAAAAATTCATTGATGACATTCACTGGCATTCCCATATCCTGTTGATTGTCGGCAAAGAAATCACAAAGGTAGTTGACCGTTTCCATTGCCAGTACGTTCGTAAAAAGGGATGAGACATTTAACGAAAACATGACCATTTCATTCAGATCGAGGGCATTCTGAACTTTTCCTGATCCGACAGAATTGACTGTATTTTTGTAATATAGTCTACCCTGTCCATCAAAACAACGCCAGTTCCCTTATCTGGCCTAGTTATCAGAGCGTTTTTTGTTCAGTCGGAGTTGCTTTAACTTCTCAACGTGTGACTCCGTCAGCATACCTCGATATTTCTGACGAATGTTCAGGTATTGATAAGAGCGTTTGAATAACGTAAAAGTAAGATTTTGTTTGCTCTCTGTCGAAGCTGGCTGAAGGTCATGTGTTTGATTTAAGAGGTTCTCGAACTGTGTTACCAACGCTAGCTGGTTGGGTTTCTGGCGAGGACAGCAAAAGTTGGAACCCAACGATAAGGCTCCAATCGACGTTTTATGCTGGCTTCCATGTCAATGAGCCGTAGTTTAAATGCATAACCTACTATTACTGATTCAGTAGAAATAATTTATACTTTAAGTAACATGTTCGCTGCTTATTGGGAGACAGTGGTGAAGCCAGCCAGTTTGATTTACCATGCTTTGAGAGGATAGGCCGTAGTTTGTGCTCGCAAGCGAACCTAGTCGTGATCCATACTTCGGCCGATTAATCTGTGAAGACCTACATCGAGTCTGGCAGAACACAGAGCAATGCTGGGGGTGGGAGGGGGGTGGGGACAAAAAATGCATCTAATCGATCACAGCATAAAGGTTGTGGTCGCCCAGCCAAGTTCCATGCCGGCCATCAAGAAATTAGCGCACCAGCGGACAACAATCCTTGATGAAGGGAGCACGGTTAATTGCTGTAGGTATGCGGCAGCATGGCGACCGCATCCTATAAATACCGCGACTTCCTGTACACAAGCCACCCTTTTCTGCAGCTGTCTCTGATGATGAATTCAAGAGAGAATCCCAAACGTCAGGCGAATAAAGCCATTGTTCCAGCGATCGCTTCTTTTTCTGATCTACTAGTTCCTGAAACTCGCATCTTCGCTAGTATCAGCACTAAAACTGTCGTATACTCGACGAGACTCACAGCATGTTGGCGTAGGACGGTAACTTTCATGGGATTTGTTTTACAGTGGTATGGGACATGCACAGCATCTTCCGCACACTCACCTCCTCCTCACCCCACCTGCGTCGCGTGTCTTAAACACATTAGACAGTCCGGAGATGTTAGAGACCGCAGGCGGCTAGCGCGGTCGCAAATGTCCCTAGGCGTGCCAACAAACGCCCAGATCCACAAAATAAACTTGACCAGGATCTTATACAACAAAACAAATGGAGGGCGTGTCGGCTCCCACGAAATGTGGGTAGGACAAAAGGAGGAGACAATGCAGCATGATTCTCAGTCCGCATTTCCACACAAACGCATGCTGGACTGACTGCCAGACCCTAGTTATCGCGCCAGTCGGCAAAATTCCAAGACACGACTTTCACCGTGCACCGTGATAGCTTTAACCACTCCGAATTGTCTATGTTAGGCATTGTGCGACGCCCTTTGCTTACCCAGTACTATAGAAAATCTAATGCAAAGAACAACCTGAAAAATTTTATTTCCCAAATTGATGCACAAAATGGGAGTTCACAGGACTTGTTTTTACTCAGTTTCCCGAGAAATTGCATCACAGGGGGTCATGTGCGTTTTGAAGTAGGTAACTCCCAGTCTGCCCTCTACTACTTTTTCTTCCAAACCAGGACTTCATAGTCGTCAACAGAGTGTTCAGCATCCCCGTAAGGCATATAGGCGCAGGAGTGTCCGGCGTGAACCTAAAAGGCGGCAACAGAGATGTGAAGATATATTACCAGGCGTATTTTGCAATAAAAGCAGTATAAAATGCGTGTGCTATCCGAAAATGCACTAGGTGAAAATGACCAAACGCCATTGGTCTACCACAAGCTACTCGTCGTCGACATGCACAAAATAACTGTGACTTGGGCGTGACGATCTCTGCGCTGAACATGTCCGTCAGGGCAGAAGCACACACTCCGCGTGCGCTAGTCAGTCGTGGGCCAGTCTCAATCGAATTTGAGCTGCTACAATCCACGACATCTTTTGTCTTAAAATCTAAATAAACTAATGCTTGCGGTCTCTGATCTGGCTGGAAGTTCAGGTAAAAGATCAACCTAATGGATCAGAATTGGTAAATTTCGTGGGCGTAGTTCATTCCCGAGAGTGACGTTTTCGGGTACTCGGAAAATTGTCGTCTTTCAACCAACTGATTTTACTCTGTACACCGAAACCCCAATGCTAATATATAAATTCCTTGATTGCTATGACGTCTTTGCAACAATGAACTGATGTAAGTAGTAAGAATAATCGAAGTAACATCCTCTGACACAAGGACGAAGTATCGTTTATCAGTTTACCAGTGTTTAATGTAAATTAAATCTAAGATTTCATTAATCAATGTTAGGGGGCGCTCACCGATCGTTCATACGGAACTCACTCGTTCCGTTGTGCCTTATGGACTCTCTCTCTCGAGCCCAACCAGCAGCCGCACAGCGGCGCATGATATATAGGCAGAATAGTATTACCGACAAAGACAAGGGAGACTGGAATGGCCATTTCTGGCTTATTAGCCGTCGTCAGCCAGCCATACCCAAGCCCGAAGTGTGGAACACCCGAGCCTCGAACTCGCGACCTGTTGGTTTAGAAGTCAACGCCTCTACTCACCGGGCCACGAGCCCGTTGCCTTGTCGGAGCTAATAAGCCAGAAATGGCCATTCCAGTCTCCCTTGTCTTTGTCGGTAATACTATTCTGCCTATATATCATGCGCCGCTGTGCGGCTGCTGGTTGGGCTCGAGAGAGAGAGTCCATAAGGCACAACGGAACGAGTGAGTTCCGTATGAACGATCGGTGAGCGCCCCCTAACATTGTATATTCCCGATCGAAAACCGACAGGGCAACGGGCTCGTGGCCCGGTGAGTAGAGGCGTTGACTTCTAAACCAACAGGTCGCGAGTTCGAGGCTCGGGTGTTCCACACTTCGGGCTTGGGTATGGCTGGCTGACGACGGCTAATAAGCCAGAAATGGCCATTCCAGTCTCCCTTGTCTTTGTCGGTAATACTATTCTGCCTATTTCATTAATCGCTATAAACTAGCTGATCAATCGAGCAAACTCCAGACAAAGATGCAAAATCTAGTTTTAAATAAACTTCCGAAAACCAAAAACAAAGACTGGTTGCAGGTCAACGATTGGGCTGACTGCCCTGCTCTCAGAAGGCCAGAGTGAACAATATTCAACTCACCTTGCCTGCAGCTATCTCATTTGCTACAGCGGCCTTGGCGATATAGAGCGGTTGATCATCAGACGCCATGCCCGCCACAATGGCCCTCTTCGGTACCTCGCCTCCACTGGCCGACACCCATTCGTAACTGGTTGAGCAAAGAGGGGCATAGTGAAAAACTTCAGCGTCAGTTCGGACTGTGTATTCAGGGAATGTTGTACAAGGAAATAATTAGAAAATATCCCCTCATCACCACAAGCATAGTAGATGATGTGCCCGAAGCAGTGACAGAGTCTGGGGGTTGGGAACTGACAAGAGCTGCCAGTAATAGCTTGTCATCAAAAACTGATCATGCCAGCCTTCAACGATTTTCGAATCAGATTGGTATTGTCAATGAAACGAGTCCTGTCGAAATTTGAATAAATTCTGGTGGGATTATTTGGAAGAAAATATGGTCTGTCTGGCGAATCAGTCTCTTGATTGCCAATACCTCACCCGGTTTACCAAAGTCCACGGGCTAGACTGCAACTTGGGTAGCGTTAGGACGCTGCTGGAGCAAAAACCATCCTATCGTGAAGTCACATACAAAGTGTATACGTGGTCATTACTTTGGTTGAACAGCTGTCTTTACTAGCATTTCAACAGCCTATGCAGTACACGAAATATTGCAGAGTATAATACCAATCTTGCCTTCCTGACTCCAAGTTGTCGACTCTTATACACACTGGCTTTTCCAACAGTGATTGTATTTAAATGAAATGTGAGTCAGCACTTGATCGCAAATTATCTAGAAGCAAAGGGAGTGGTGCTCGGTAGTTCTGCTTACCAGCAACCTTGTCCGGGACAGCTAGTGTCACAGAGTACTTCACAGTCCCTCTCATGGTGTTCCGCGCCACCGTACGGGATGTAGGCGAGCGCAAGTCGAGGAATGTACTTTCCGGGGATTTGTTCACCATCATGCCAGGCACGACAGACGTAGATGCCGGACTGTACCTCAATAGCACCGTCTGGAAGACCACCGGGTTTCGTCTTCACCCATGACAGACAAATCTGCACACCTCTGCCTACTTTGGCCATGATTAATTCTGAATGCGGGATGTGTAGGGTAAAATGAGCACATACTGCATTGCGTGCAGTCAGTAGAGGAGGAGAACAAAAGACGAAAAATCAACTCACGAGCTCCGGAATACCAGCACAAGCACCAGTACAGTTGAGGCTGCCACATCAACCAATGCTACTTATAGGGCTTCGCCGAACCACAGATTGTTGTGCCCATCCGAGATGCCAGTCAGATTCCGGTAGGTTGTCATCGCATGGCGCAATCGTGCAAAAAACAGGTGACGCCAGGTTGAAACAACCAAAACAGTGTGGGGATCATTGCGCCGACTTTTACTGCGTGGCTGGCAAAACACGGCGGACTCCTTGCTCTTCCATAGAGACTCTGCAGACTGCATACACTGCATGGCGAAATATTCCGTCCTCTGCCTCCACACGGCTGACGGTTAACGCGGGCAAAAGTGCTGTCGGGTCTGTTTATTCGTGAATGAGTTGTTTTTCTTTTAAGTTTTGCAATTGCCAACGCGTTGTTGCCTCTCACGCGTAGGAACACTCCTGAGCAGTGACTTATTTAAGAAAAAAAAATCGAAGGCTCATTGCCTAGCCAGGCAAGAAGAAAAAGACATTTTGCCTATTAGGCCTTGAATTACGGGCAAGCGTTTTGAACAAGTAGAATACGTTGTAGTACTGGTCGTGGTCCACATAGCGATTCATTTTGATGGGCTGGGCTATTGGACATCGTTGTTGCCCAACTCATCGACATGTATAAGACTATCGCCAATTTCCCGATGCTGATTGGATGAGCTGACGTGGACGGGCTGCTAAGGGTGGACACATTGCTACTGGGGAACCAATAAATTTTCAGCGACGATTGAATGCCGAGGCTTTAATTTAGAATCGGCTTTCCTTGCTATTTGGGGGGTGGAGGGGGGAGGGGGGGGGACACATTGCGAAGGTCAAGCTGGGATAACCCATTGAGGATATGGCCCCGGGTTGTCTATTTCAGATCATCATTAGAGAAGGCGCGCAAAATACCAGTGTTAGTGGAAGAAATTTATTGGCCTGACGTTTGAGATTCCCACTCGAACCCATCATCAGAGACAGTCTGTCTGTAGGTATATCTGTTTGTTTACCCGACACATATCTGTCTTGACCTTGTGTTCCACCACTAATGATGGTTCTTAACCAACCGGTTTCAAAATATTTCACCCATAAACCTAAGTCAAAGACTACATTTATAGTGACTGTGCCGCACAGGACGTAACAAGGCATAGTTGCTGAGGCCGATGAGGATAAGTGATGAACCATGCGTGTTTATCCAAAATGCCATGGGTCTTTCAGAAAACTTCTTAGCTCCGTGTTGGTAACGCACCTGAGATTAGTCTTGCTTTGTACGGTAACTGCTGAATAGTTTCGCCCAAACCATACACTTTCATTTCGTTCGGGAAGCGTACGGTGTAGTAAACTGAATGTTACTCTTTAAGGCTGCGTAACGCATTTTTGTCAGCTCTCACTCAATGACAGACCAAGTCAACTTATGCGCTCGAAGAAGACGTGAAAACGAAGTCTGACAAGGACCGCACAGCAAAATACTTATAATAAAATGTCATTATATGGAGACCAGCGTATGCAGGTCATAAATCCAGATATTTTAATGCGGTTCGTCGCTTACACACAGTACTGGCGCAGACAAGTGGTGCGCTGGGGCGAGGAGCGGCGAGCTCAGAGACCCGGCATCAATTTTGTGTGTGGTTTTCCATCAGATGCTTGATACCAATGGGCCTACCGTCGCCGTCACCGCGTCCAATGTCCGCAACCTCTCGGGTTTTATTCTTTTGTTCAAATATTTTCTGCCTACAGATAAACACTTCAAACGCACATGCTCATTTCCGAGGAAAGGCTGGTGTCTCGTGCTCCAGATGAATGCAGATGATATTGGGTGCGTACGCTCGATGATTTATGGAAGGCATTTGATCTCGGTTATGTCGTACGTACAGAAGACTGTTAATGTCTAATGCTTTTTGTGTTGTGTTAATGCCGCCATTTCCTTCTTTTGACCACAATTAACTTGGGAATCTAGCTCTCTTGAGTAAGGATAAATTTGAATTTGATTATTTGGCTTTTCTGTCCAAAAATAAACGCAAATGCTCGAACGTCAGAAAAAAATTCCTGATTTTGATAATATGGCTTATTTACACTATCGAAGCTTCAATAACGGACAAAAAATTCTGTCCGGGTCAAGTTTATGTTGTGGCTCTGGGTGGGTGTTGGTACGCCTAGGCACAGTTCTGACCGCGCCAGCCGCCTGCGCTCTCTACCATCTCCGGTCTGTTTAAAGTGTTCAAGTCACGCGACGCAGGTGGGGTGAGGAGTAGGACGTGAGTGTGCGGTAGATGCTGTGCATGTCCTATACCACCGTGAAACAAATTCCATGAAAGTTACTGCCCCACGCCTCCATGTTCTGAGTCTCACGGTGACCTCGTCGGATACGACAGTTGTAGGGTTAGTAGACGGCAGCGGCAATGGTGGCGGACAAACTAGAAAACAATCTTCTTTATATGACAGTCCGTAAATACCTCAGTAGTATTTGTGAGCAGCTAAACTTCCCGCAGAAATATTCCAATCATCTTACCTTTACTATGGGACCTATGAGGTGATTGCAAATCACATTCATGTACGCATTAGTCGAGTCTAAGGGAAAATCGAGCATTTTTGAGTATTTCACGAGCTGACTTCAAGATCTCTTAAGAAATTCAAGGAGTTCAGATGATCGACCGTTGCTGGGACCTGACCGTGAGGTTGCAATTTATGTCTCCAATCTAGGGAACTGCAAGCAGATGGACCGCGACCAGTTTTGTTGGGCTATACTGATTAAGAAGTACTTAATAAGCAAAAAAGTATCGGTCCGTAGAGATTATTTACGAACTTGCAGTAGATCAGTTTATTCAAGCTCTAAAGCTCAGACCGAGAATTTTATGTGTGAATGTTTGGGCAAAGTCCATCAGCCACATCGCGTAATCGCGTAGTATTCATTAGCTGCCGACATACAGTTAGTAATTTGCTCTAGAGTAAAGTGATACCATACTACCCGCAGAGGTACTAGTTAAAAGTCAACACAGGCGGGTTTCACCGATATTCTGCCGCTGGAACCTTAAATACTCGTCTCCTATTCATACGGTTTCTTTGTCATAACTCAATGGTAGAGTGCCGCGTGGGAATTTGAGATGAGTAGTTAAACCTCGGCTTTTAAGATACGCGTTTTGGGTGTAAGTAATAACCTATTTGCAAATTTCATTTCTGAAACTTCAAAAAGAATTTATTCCTTAACGTGCCTCATTCGATTACGCCATGCGTCCGATAATCGGATATTTTTCTCCAAATGAAGGCGACAATATGTGGGTAGTTGTGAAACGTAAAAATCCATGCGGATGCCCCAAGGCGTTGGTCACCCCTCC
>CACRXP010000558.1:142755-201006 GCA_902702965.1 Spirometra erinaceieuropaei
CCTCCAATACCCACCTCCCGTTTACCGTCAGTTGTGTGAAGGGAGAGTACAAGGTAGTTCACCAATGATTGGCGCAGCTCGTGTAGACTGTGCACAGTCGTCATCGAGGGACAAATTGTCAGTCGGGGATATCAGTATCCACTGTCAACAGCAGTTGAAGAGGTCTGAGGTGAAGCAGCAAGGATCCAGCCCCGTGTTTCCATCCCCACAGTGAAAGAGCGGCTCTAGTTGCTAAACGGAAACACATGATTTTTTTCTGTGGCATCATCGAGTAACCTGTTTACTGCGTACGCGCGTGTGCTCGCGATTGCGCCATGCGGTGACATTCAGCCCGATTCTGATTGGCCCACCGGATTCGTCCAATGGACAATGCTGGCAGTACGTTGGCTGAAGTAACTTTGATCGACGCCGCAACTCCGACTTCGGCAAAAGTCAGCCGAGGGTTTTAATCTCCACTGTCGAGAACTGCTCTTGAGGCTCAATGGACACCCAAGTGCGATAAAACTCGCGTCGTCCGGCGGGGCCTCGAAGCTCAGGTGGTTAGAGCGTTGGCTGTACTAAAGCCTTCCCCCTTACTGCGTGGGTTCGAATCCCACCGAGGCGCCGAGTTTTTCACAGTTGGGTCAATATGAACACTCTGTTCAGTTGTGGTAACGCGGATTGCAACACGTGTTGATATTTTACCCAATTCATGCTGGCCGACTGACAATCAACGTCAGCTTAGGAAGTTCAAACGGCGTAATAAGCGCAATAAACCATATAAGTAGCTGTGATCGTTGCTGAAAATCTAAGGTAATTTTCGAACCACCTAGCAGACACTCTAGTCTGCGAATTGACTTCTTCCCCAACATATACTACTAACTGCGTTTTTGTAATTTAATGAATATTACGCAGTTAACCTGCTGTGGGTAGTGCATTTCGACCCAAATATTCACGCACCAAATTTGGGTTGCCGCCTATGGACATTAATTTAAACTGAGTTACTGCAATTTAGCGGGTAATTTCTGAGGAAAATTTGGTGGCCGTCCGTGATGCTTGTTGTCTCCGCCAAACCTGTTGGTAAGTAGAAGAGAAGAACTGAACGGAACTGTCGAAATGCCCTTTCGATTCTACACGATAGGCAAATGGACGCCGGATCAGATTCTGTTAGCCTCTTGTGGAGACACCGTGATTTGGAATGGTCGAGAAAAAGGAGTATATTTGGTCGAAATGCAGAGAGTCCGAGTAGGTAGTCGATTCTGCCCCATGTCAGTGAGTGTATAGACTGCTGCAGGTCGTGTATGTGACGAACGCATTCGAGGCCACAAGCTAGTCAGTCACCGCGTCCATTAGCCGCATCTGACGACTGACCAGCACCGACGGTGGTTGGAGTCGGTGGATGGGAATAGAGAGTGAGGTCGAAGACTCTGGGCACAGATAGCCATACTCACACGCACAGAAAACGGCCTCGTCGTCCATCTCCGGTCCCACTGTAATATTAACCCGACAACTCCATCTTGAAATAGTTCACACAAAAGTCACCATTCTGTATTCATATTTATCTAGACCACACGCTGGACATTGTTGCTTGAGACGTTCGAACAGAAAGATTTGAATTTCGTCAGTCCTTGGGAATAATGGGTTTGTGGCAGTCCAATATCACGACCGCAATATATTAGTTTATTTCCAACTTTGATTCTGAACTTACTGGCTCTCCTCATGGAACAATCCAGATGCTATTAATTTTCTTATAATGACAATGTCTACAAAAATGACATAGTAGTTCATATACTCTGTCTACTTGAATAGAAACGAAACGGATGACCAGTTGCAGCCATTGTAAAAAAGAGCATCTCCTTACTACCGTTAAACGATGTGCTGGAAATAGAATGTCTAATCAACATTGCAAACTTCAGCAATTGTCTATGCTCTCCAGACACCCAGTCGTTCCGCCATGTCAGCATTGCGCATAAGATTTCTTTCTGCGAACAGAGGTCAAGTGCATTATTTTGGCCGGCTGAGGACAAAACTTGACTCAGAAGGTTGGGTAAAAGTAGTAATGTTGTTGTTGTTTGACTTTTTTATGTCATTGAATTATTATTGCATGGAAACTGCGGCTGGAGTTATTACGAAGCAAACGTGTTTTTTAGAATATACATTTCTGGAACAGAGGTTGACCCCGATGTTTGTGGCGACCAAACTGGCGGTTAAATGTACTGTGCGATAAGGTGAGACAGAGTGGGGAAATGGCTTCTTATGGAAGGGAGACTGCTCCAGTATGGTCATGGTAGCAGGCTGGACGCCCACAACCTTTATGCTGTGATTGTTTGGATGCATTTTCTGTCCCCCCACATTGCTCTGTGTTCTACCAGGATCGATGCAGGTCTTCACAAATTAATCGGTTGAAGTATGGATCCCGACTAGGTTCACTTGCACGCACCAACTACAGCCTATCCTCTCAAAGCGTGTTAAATCAAACTGGGTGGCTTCCCCATCGTCTCCCAATAAGCAGCGCACCTGTTACTAAAGATATAAATTTCTTCTACTGAATCAGCAATAGTAGGTTGTGTGTTTAAACTGCAACTCAATGCCATGGGAGCCAGCATAGAACATCGATTGCAGCCTTATCATTGGGTTCTAACTTTTGCTGTCCTCGCCAGAAACCCAAACAGTTAGCGTTAGTAACCCAGTTCGAGAACCTCTTGAATCAAACACATGACCCTCAGCCAGTTTCGTCAGAGAGCAAACAACATCTTAGGTCTATGTTAGTCAATTACTCTTATCAATACCTAAACAGTTGTCAGAGATATTGAGGCTTGCTGACGGAATCACACATTTAGAAGTTAAAGCAACTCCGACAGAACAAAAACGTTCTGATAACTAGGCCAGATAAGGGAAGTGGCGTTGTTTTGATGGACAGGGTAGACTATATTGCAAAAATACAGTCAATTCTGTCGGATCAGGAAAAGTTCAGAGAGACAGAGAAGACAGAGCGTACAGATGAGACTGAAGCACAACTGACCGACTGCTAGAAAAGACTTCAGGCAGATGGTTGCACAAGCGAACACGACGTAGAGCGCCTCCGAACCGTCGGTACCCATGTACCCCGATGCTATGGCTTGCCGAAAATCCCCAAAGATGGCGCACCGGTTCGTCCAATCCTCGATATGAGGAACTCGTCGTACCATGCAATAGCGAGATGGTTGGCAGAGAAACTTAAGCTTCTGCAATATTAACTAGTGCCACATAGTTATCGAGATACCCTTGAATTCATTAACGGCGTGAAAGACCTCGATCTGAACGAAATGGTCCTGTTTTCTTTATTTTTCTCATCCCTTTTTACGAGCGCACGAGTAACGGAGACGGTCAACTACCTTTGTGATTTCATTGCCAACAATCAACAGGATATAGGAATGCCAGCGAATGCCAGTGAATGCCCCCAAGGAATTGTTATTAGGGTGTACCTTGAACGTGCAGTTCCTATTCAACAACAATCTATATAAGCAGCTGGACGGCGTAACTATGGGCTCGTCCCTTGGCCCGAATTTGTCGAATATATTCTTAGGAAAGTTAGAAGATTTCCAGCTTCGTCGCCAGATCAACAGTTTAAGATACTATGGGCGGCACGTGGATGATATATTCGCAATTGTCCCGAAACATACTAACATCTCGATTCTACTAGATGACATAAATCAGGCGCATCTATCAATAAAACTGACTCTGGAAGAAGAACAGTCCGGTTCACTTCTCTTTCGGAATATGCTTCTGAGTAGAAGGCCTGACGGCAGCATTCGACGCAGCGTCTATCGTAAGAAAACGTGGTCCGGACAATACACCCATTTTGGGAGTTTCGTAAGGCTAAGCATTAAACGTAATTTAGTCCGCAGTTTGACAGAAAGAGTGAGAAGAACCTGCTCAGCTGATAAAGTTGAGAAAGAACTTAAAACCATCAAAAGCCTTTTTCGCCAGAACGGCTATTCTGATCGATTCATTGCTAAGAATATGGCCGAAAGATCACGAGTGCCCCCAATACTGACGGCAGGAAAGAAAAGGCTCTTCATCAGGGTCCTATTTCAAGGTAATGTATCAAGTGAACTTTTAAGATGACGCCTAATTCAAGCTGTATCACAAACCTTTCCAGCAGCTGACACCCGTGTAGTCTTCTCCACGAGTCCCACCGTATATGGAGAGGACAAGAACAAACTACCAGCTCAGACCACCTCTATTTGTATTTACTCCTTCGTCTGCTCCTGTGCGATAGAATATATTGGTCGCACGAGCTGGCGTTTATCCAAAAGAATAAAAGAATATCTTCCTGCGAGGTAAGGATAGGGTCAAATAAAGAACATCAACAGCTCGATCCTCGCGCACATGGTAGACACAGACCACCGTGTAGAATCCAGAGAGGTCTTCAGATTGATCCACAAGGTCCCGTCGAACTACCGATAACTACTTGGGCAGCGCATTTTGGCTACGGCAGGAGCGGCAGCAATCCGGCTACGCGGGCCCGGCCTATTCGCACAGAAGAACTCCATACATGTCCAACAATCGGCCTGGCTTAAAGTCATCAAACCAGCCACCCGCATGTAATTACCTTCGCCGGGACCCACCTTCTTCCTAGCGCTGACTGGAATCGTGGTGTTTCCCTCTCCCCCTCCTCTCCCCTCCCCTCCCCAAAACCCGAGCTACAGCTTAGTTTTCTACTTGCCCGTATTTTTTTAAATTCATTACTTCAATAGCCACATAAATGTACAGGCCTGAAGAGAATTTATCAGGATGCCTCCAGGTGGCCTTCTTTCGCTCCGGCAGCCAGAAGAAGGTGGTTGTCAGGATAAGTCGGTGTTCTACGCAGGTGCGGAGGAGCAGCAGACCATTGCCGTTTGGGCACGGACATCGTCAAGCATGACGGTCGAACTATCATCATGATGATGATGATGATGATGATGATGATGATGATGATGATGATGATGATGATGATGATGATGATGATGATGATGATGATGATGATTCAATCATTGGCGTTATTCTGTGCATACTTGTAGGAAGGTTTGCATTATTCATGCTCAACAGAAGGCCATTAAGTATGGGATCCTTGCTTGAAAGTTGCATCACACTCGTGGAAACAGACTTAAATGAGCACCAAAATACACCTATCGACATCTGATAGGGAGTATTCGATCTACTGCCCATTTATAACGACAAAGCTGCTGTTAGCACAGCGAAACCAAACTGTGTGTTCAAATCCTCGAAAAAAAATTAGTTTAGATACTGAGCGCACTTCTGTCTCAGTAGTCTGATGGTTGAACTTGATTGGGGTCCAACCCATGAGAACATAGCTAATGATGAGTTTCAAACCATGGTCCTCGTAGGTGGGCTTATTGTGCGTCAGGTAGTCCATTGTAAAGGAAGAATCGCGACCAAGGCCACAGATGCGGGAATGGCTATTTCCACCTTTATGTAGTCTCCGACTAGTCACATTAAGCAGCACCCTAACTGCACTGTTGAACTAAGTCAGCAGCTGTATGAAACAGCTGCTTGTTTGTTAGACTTCCTGTGATATCTCTAGAACGCTTTTATTTGGTCTTGTCCTCTCCATGCCGGAATTTAGCCCACTCAGGCATCCGGATTAACCCAACGACTCATCTGAACCAGATGCCTCAATAAGACAACAAACTGTCAAATCACTTACGCGTCACCAAACCTACCAGTCAGTTAGATCGTGATTCATAAATACTTGTCATTTATTCGAATGGCAATCTGCTCAAAAATTTCGCCCAAGTCTGGGCAAGTTGTCAGGAGTATGTTTTCAACATTTGCGCAGTTTCCAATTAACTATTCATATTACTCCCCACCCAAAGACAAAGCATTAAGTAGCGCAACTATGGCTGGAACTATTTTTTGCTTATTTGGCCGCATAAGAAACACTCTCTTGCCTCAAACTACCATCGGAAACTGATCATACGAATTATCGTCATTGAATCTGATATCATGTAGGGGAAAGTATTCCTGTTAACGAACGTCTCGCGAGTGACCTTGTGGGATTTACATACGCCCACTGTCGAACTGGGCTTCTAGTACTTTTACTCAGTACATAAATGCCTACGACAAGACTCAATCATTAACCTAGGTTAGACCCTACATGCGATGGGCATTTGGACTGCACCCTTTTGCGAAGATCGAAAGACTCATAATTCTCTCCAGTCTGGCCATGCTCGACTCATTACTCGCAAGCTATGAACGCGCTTCGTCGTTTCCTTCGTCGTATTCGCAGACCACTTTACGGTAGACCTCTAAGTAGATCTGTACAGAATCGGACACTAGGTGAGTTCAACTTCATATGGACATTATTTTCTCCTTATAAAAGGCAATGATCAAACATTTCACAGGTTTAATGATAATCTAACAGATGATTTGTCGTTTGAAATAATAAAACGTCTTACCTGATCTGGCTAACGTTGTATCGGCAACATGCTGAAGAAGTTTACAAGTGTTAGAAAGAGCTGTTCAGTCAAATAATTCCGGTAAAGTTGACTTTGCAATATTTCAGGTATGGATATGGGAGATATGAATGAAGTATATTAAAGTGGATAAGTCTCTGCTGAGAGGTTGAGCTAAGTCTGGATTAGGTATGGCCACCTGGGAGTAATGTGAACGGATGTATCCGCATAGCAGGCGGTAATGAGCTTGGCTGACCTCTTTTGTTCCTGAAGGTTTGCAGACCGGACAACCCAATGGCCACCTCAATATTAGTATCATACTAACAGCCCACAATGCTGCTGATTAAGCCTCATCTTAGTTTATTCCGTCTACGCCGGCTAGACCCATAATATCTGCAGGTTGTAGGGTCGAAGCAGACCCGTCCGTGGCATTCCTTTAATGCCAAGTACAATTTGAATATGGGGTCAGTTCTCATGGAATGAACCGTATCTTGATTGTTGGTGTAATTCCTTTGCACCACTGTCGCGTGTTCGACAATTCGCTCGCGTTTGGAACAGTCGTCCAGGTTTTCCGACGTAGTTTCTTTGTCCGCAAGCGCAGGCATTGAGTAAACTAAGTTGGCTGCCTCCTCGGAGGTGTAAAGATAATTTTCTAAGCATTGTCTATAATCCTCCTTGATCCATCTCCCCTTTATTCACTGCCTCTCTCGTTCTTCCTGGCGCTAATGTAAATTCAGCTGACACGCTGGACTGATAACCAGTAAAGTATCAGGCAGCATCCATGAATATATAAGTTCGCTTGAGGTCTATAGATCGTCGAACAGCAGTAGGATACTAACGAATCTGGGATAACGATTTCGATCTAGTTCATTTCCCTTATTGATGTCCTTCACGCCCTTACCATCGAGTATTGCTCATGGGAAGACAATGGCAGGGAAGATCTGTGGATCATCACTTGTACAGCGTCTAGTCAAACAAGACCGGGGACAAGCGAACGCTGGAGGTTTTGACTCACTGCTGTCTCCGTTATTCGAGTTAGGTCGGGGATTTTGCCTTGATGGAAGGCGATCTGCACTGGCATGAACAAAACCGCAACAATGTGTCTGAGGCTATGCGAGAGATCTGCCTTCGTTGGTTCGGCCACCTACTCCATTGCCTGTCTCCCGGGTACAACGATGATGTCTACATGGATATGGTGTGCAGGCGGGAGGGGGGGGGGGCGGATGGTCAGCTCAAATCCTGACCCAGCGCTTCGTGAAGTCGTAGACCTTCGGTGATCGGTCCTCATACACTCAGCGCCTGATTGACGATCCTGGAGAGGTACTTTCGGGATGGCCATTAAAGCCAGCTAGATGAGGCCTGATCAAAATTAGATTACGACCTATTACGGAACGGACCAGTTGCGGCGCCTACGGGTTCCGTACACCCACATAGTACTAAAGAGAGGACAGTATGGGGCTCTATATTGCTGCAGCTGCAGAAGAAACATCCGTGCACTTTACCAATTCATTTCTTTCGGAAAAATCCTGAAGGATTGTTTGTACAGCATTGTATTTCAATCGATATTTCGCATTTACTCACCAGAGCCACTCTTTATTCCAGGTCCATTTTATTGAAGTCACCCTGTATCCGTAGGTGATGAGAGTATTTTTGAAACAGTTCAACTTATCGTTGCAGATAAACTGTCGGACAGCGACTTATTCCTAATTATCCAGACGCCAGGTGAGTAATAGAATTATTTTACAATGATCCCTTAGATTCGAAAACTTGACTGAAAATACACTAATGTTATTCGCTTCTTTTGCCGATTGATTCTACCGTAGTTTTGCCATAACCGTCGGAGAAGATCCAGTTCTTGAGACAGTCCAATTTATGGATATTGACAGACAATTTACCTGTGAAGTTCATACGACAGGTGAGTACCATCATTTCTACTGCCATCAGACATGTTTACTGTGTGCAAGTTTCTACCACAGACTCTGGCTTCCGTCAAAGTAGCCTTTATTGCCTAAATGGAGTCCCCTTCTCGGCATTCAGGCAGATTTTAAAAAAGCTGGATGCTCTTTCTCAGACTGCTGGCTTCTTGTCGAACGTCAAACATTCCGAGGAAGATATCAACCACTGGGGGATATTTTGGACACATACGTAGGGGTGCACTGAACGGCGTGTGATAGGCGCGGGCAGCACCAGTTGGAATCCGAGTCGCCTCCAATTCTTTGTTGGTTGACTAAGGTACTGGGCAATGTTAGTTGTGAACTTGAACGTGTGATGGCATGCTTCTGTGCGGGATTCTGTCGTGCCAGTCACCTATGGCCCCTTGTGTCTCCGGCATTTTTGGCCTTGTTTTGACACCGAGACCAGATGGGGGAGGGGGGTGGGAAATAGAGAGAGAGAAAGCGTGCGGTAGATACTGCGCAAGTATGCCCTCATAATAAACTAATTCCCGTGCAAGTCACCATGCCTGCTCACATTCTGCTGTGGGACACATGGTGGATTTCATCGAAACCGAAACTAGAACTGCCAATTTAATTTAATCCAGAGACAATAACAGATATAAGTAGTTCATGCACAAGGGGATGCAGTATTTGTAGGATGCAGTAGTCATGCTACCACATGCCTCTGAATATTCACTGTTCCCCTCCCCCTCATCGAGGATTGTTGCACTTGATGTGATGACTGTTTGATGGCCGACATTCGCGTCATTAATTCTTGCAATTTCACCACGTGCGTTGGATGTTGGTGTGATGATTGCTCAACCATCTGAACCACCAACCCTGGATTTGGGAAAAGTGTTCAACTGTGCGCTCCCGCGCGGCTAATTACTCCGCCCAGGCGAAGTCTCAGCAATAAGTAGTGAGCGGGAAGGTCGTTGCATTTATTAATGGACTGGGAGCCAGTGAACCAGTGGAGACGGCAGACAGAGGAATACTTCCTTCTTACCGGACCTGGCCACGTCCGTTTTTGGCAGTCGCCCTTCAATTCATAGTGTGTGAGCCTGAGGGTGTGGTGGCAGGCTTTGGTGCGGGTTTCCGTCAGGCCAGTCACCTGCGGCCCCTTCTGCCTCCGGTATTTTTGGCCTTGTTTTGACACCGAGACCAGGTGGAGTGGGGAGGGGGGTAGAGAAATCGTGCGGCAGATACTAAACAAGTTCGCCATCATAATGAACTAATTCACGTACAAGTGACCGCGCCGGCCCTCATCCTCCTGTGGGACACGTGGTGGCTAGAACAGCCAATTTAATTTAATACAGAGACAGTAGAAGATATGGGTGGTTCATGCACAATGGGCTGCAGTATTTATAGGATGCAGTCGCCATGCTACCGCATACCTATGAATATTCACGTTTCCCCCCCCCCCCTTCATCAGAGATCGTCGCCCTTGGTGTGATGACTGTTTGATGGCGCACATTCGCGTCAGTAATTGTTGCGCTTTCAACACGGCTGTTGGATGTTGGTGTGGCGATTACTCAACCATCTGATCCACCAACCGTGGTGTTGGGAACAGTGTTCAACTGTGCGCTTCCCGAGTAGCTAAGTACTCCGCCCAGGCGAAGTTTCAGCACTGAGTATTGAGGGTATCCAGGGTATTCACTGAGTACATTCTCCCAGCTTGCTTGACTTTCCAGTGGACTGAACCTCGTTTCTGCCTTTAAAAGCCAAACCGATAGAAACGTGTACACTACCCTCTTCTCAGTATTATCTCAGAGAATCTCGTCTTCTCAGCGCATCAGCAGATTTCGAAAATGGTGAACGATTTGCCTCCAAAAACATACTAAAATTCAATTCAGTTTAGTTCAGTTTTATTTGAGGGAAATCTAGGTATTGAACCTTTGAACTCCCTATTTGTTACAAGGAAGCGAACTATATCAAAAATTTGAAAATGGAAACATCACACAGCTGCATAGTTTCTTAGATTGGCTAGGTTTTCGAAACCAGACGGATAAACGAATTGTTCCAAGAGTTGAAAACATTAACGTTACTAAATGTGCTGTACAGTAGTCTGTCTGCGGATAGTTGGTGCTACCTCAGTTTCTGAGGGAGACGAATTAAATGCAACATACATTCAACAGGCATGGGACAATGATAAAAAATAAACGTTACTGAAATAATGCAGTAACATGACAATATTAATAAACTGTTCGAACGAAATGCTAGACGATGTCGGTCAGGTGGCATTATGACGTTTGGTGGTCCACTGGTCCAACTTGCGCTTAAAAGCATCAACGGAGGTGGACATGACGACATCTGCAGGGAGAGCATTCCAAGCCTCGATCACTCTGTTTGAAAAGAAGAACTTCCGAATGTCCAGCTTGGCGCCAGTCACACGTAGTTTAAATGGATGACCTCGGAGGTTCGTTGTGGTCGCTAATTCAAAGAAATCAGCAGGTACGAGGCAGCAGTCCTGGCCGAGCATTCTACGGAATGTTTGTATAAGGTAGCCTCTTAGCTGTCTGTAAGTCAGTGGAAAAAGGCCGAGATCGGATAGTCGTGTTTCATAGGGTAGTTAGCCCTGTCCACTTACGAGTTTGGTTGCCCGCCTTTGGGTTTTCTCAAGGATGATGAGATCTTTAGAGGTCCAGGGTTTCCACGCCTGAATAGCGAACTCTAGTTGTGGCCGTACGAAAGTCCGAAAGACTTTAACAAAACAGTCCTCATCGAAGGTAGATAAAGCTCTCTTGACAAGATAAAGGACTGACATCGCGGACTTGGCTACCTTGGAGCAGTGGAGCGACGGTTTTAGAGAAGACGTTACTCACACACCCAAGACTTTCTGGGCGTCTACCTCCTGCAATGGAAAGCCATATATGTGGTAAACCCTCCGGCTCAGAGATCGGGTCCTGCCAACTCGCACAACATTGCACTTAGTCTCATTAAACGGCAACAGCCAGTCCTGTGACCATTTCTCGAGTCGAGTCAGGTCTGCTGCAAGCGCTCTTCGTCCAATTCAGTTCGGATGACGCTCCAAAGTTTATTATCTTCAGCGAACATGGCGACATCACAATTCAGTTCACTAACGCAGTCGTTGACGTATATAATGAATAACGTAGAGGTTTAAATCGAAATTTCATCCTATTCTTACTCCTTCTAGAGGAAACCAGTTTTTTTACATTTCCCACATTACTTGACGGCGAACAGTTATGTGGTTATGACTCAGAGGACGCCGGTAGACGGACAATGTGAATTTTTCGGAACAACGATGGACAAAGATCATCAGACAGCCAGAGTGGCACAGCTTTGCAGCAGCCACGGTACCTTTCATAGATTTACCCTTTCATGCATGTACAGACTCAGAAGTATGCGTCTTTCCTGTAGGTGCCAGAAAACCCAGGATAAGGCGTGCATTGAAAGCATGGCTGGGGACGCCTCAGTCCCCAAGCTGAGGAGCTGGAGAAGTGGTTCCGTGGTGTAGACATCTTGGAAAAACTCGGAAAGGTGCTCGGCTTTTTGAAAGCCATCGCTCACAATTCGGTTATTTTTGTCCTTTAAGGTTGCAAGATGGTCGCGGTTTTTCGTATTTCTCCTGACATATACATAGAACGCTTTAGGTTTTTGCTGCGCCTCTTCCAGGAGCTTCAGTTCATAAAAAGCTCGTACTTCTCGGGTGAGTCTGAAGTCCTGAAGTTTTTCTGGGCTTTCCGTTTGTAAGCGGATTTTCCACAGCTTGCGTTTTTTCGGATTTCCTTCTTAACCGATGTTGTCAGCCATTGCGGTTTATTTCCGGTTGCATGCTTCTTGAGGGTACCGTATCGTTCAGATACCGGTAGACGGACTGTATGAGTTTTTCGGAGCAACGGTTGACAAGGATCATCAGACAGCCAGAGTGGAAACGCTTTGCAGCAGCTACGATACCTTTCATTGATTTACCCTTTCATGCATGCACAGACTCAAGAATATGCGCTTATCCTGTGGATACCGCAAAGCCCTGGATGAAACGCGCATTGAAAGCACGGCTGGGGATTTCTCAATCTCCGCCATTGAGGCTCCACTTCAGGTAATTCCAGTTTTGGCGAATGTTTCAACTAGGATGCTTTTTGAGTTCTCTCGAATCTGACCAAGATGAGACACTGGAGACCTCAAGAGTCTCCTCAATTGACTCGGCCAATGTAAACCATCGGAGACTACACTCCCAGTGCCAGATACTATTGACACTTGGTCGACATCGTCTCTGGCGTGACTATTCCCCACTGAAGCATTCTCTTGAGGTAATGCGCAAAATGCCATTTTAGTTGCTGAAAGATCACGCCTATTTGTAGAAACATGTAAAACAGTCCATTTGAAGGCGCTTAGCAGAAATGAACAAAGCCATTATGCTAAAAGTTAAATAACGAGTGAAGTACAATGCGATGAGGAGCGTCAATAAATCTCGTTGATGGGTGACACAACTTACAGGATGACATATCTGATCTCAACTGTGTCCCTTAGGGGCATATTTTTGGCATGAAGATGTTGCACATACTAGCTCGATCAATATCCCTGTCAACATATGTTTCATAGTTGTTGGAGGTAATCCAGTCGAGTACTCACACGGAGATGGGGACTCAAAATATGCCCATGTGGCCACACGTTTGCCTACTTTACACATTCGCAGACAGTAGATCCTTCTTCAGCGATGTATAATTAAGTTTTAACGTGAGCGATGTTTCATTTGCATGAAAAATGGAGGGCTGTGGTGAGAATGTTGACGATTTTCCTTGAGCAAGTAAGTCATTATCTGCACCGAAAAGTACGTATAGACGGGCGTCCAAATTTCTTTTATCCATATTGTACATTCCTCACTTTCCAGACACCATAATATCGCCATCCCTGACGTGGTTGGAACGTATAATTTATCAAAGCCAGAACAGGGAGACGATGAGAACGATGACACGTTAGATGCAGTATCTCAACTGTCCAACAACATGAATGCCGAACCGTATTCAGAGAGTGGAAGGTGGGCATGGCTCAACGAGGAGATATTCGATGATGCATTTTTGGAAATTGGTAAGTTGGCCTTTGTCCATGCGTTTTGGATGTCATTTAACACCTGAAAATCGAGGGCCTATACCCCTTCCTGTAGTATCCAGCTTATAGAATTCCGACAAGAAATTTTTTCCATATGTTTACTGAAAATTGTCACTTTGGCTAAGGAGCACTAGGACCTGCAGACAATGTCCTGAGTAGGAGATGCGTGGATGCGTGTGGTTGGAGAGGCACTTGAGAGAGCATTTTCACTCGAATTGGACTCAGGTGGCCTGAAACAGTCCGCACAAGCTCCGGTTAGCAAACGTAAGAGATCCGGGTTGATAATTCGAGGAAAATGAAGTGTTCACCGGATCGAAAGACTTGTTCGGCGGACGTTTCGAATATCTGAGTCGGCTCTCCATTATCAAAGTGTCCAGTGAAAAAATCGATCAGAATTTTGAATGGACCGCCTAATTAGTTGGTCGTGGGCTGATCGATTTTTTTACTCTTTCGCTGCCTTGGCCTACTGGCCGTCGCCTGTGAGTGTTGGTGGCCGCCGGTTTTGTGTGTCGTCAACTGAATTGGGGTTAGTTGCGTTTGCGCACCCCTTTTGGGTGAATTGGTCGACAGGCCGTGTTTGCTCGGTAGTCTTAGGCTCCGAAAGACCGTCTTGTCTTCGCCACAGCGTATGAAGTGACGTAGGACTTTATAGGCCGAAGGAGAGTCTAGATGCCTGTTGATGGATTTGGCATCCGAGTACCAAGCCTCAAGTGGGCGATATTCTGTCCTTGAGGTGCCCTTGCCTAAGACTTCTGCTCCTTGAAAATCAAAACTCTGACGAGTTTCCCCGATGTGAGCCGCAAGCCCAGGCGTGGGAAGAAGTGCAGGCCGCCATGCCAGAGGATATCTGTGATTGGTTTGGGGGCGTGACGAAGTTATGGTGTCTATAAAAGCTCCCTAGCAGGTCAAATTATTTTGAAGATGGAGCGTGTGAATCACGAAAGACGGTTGAAGTAGTCCAAGGTAGATGTTTGGAGTGTCGGGGCAGAATGGGAGTAGTGGCGGTGGTGGCGGGTGAGACATGTGAAAAGGAGTTCCTCCTGTAATTCAGATGTCATTGAGCTAGATTCCGTGTTCAAATCCTAAGGCTAACATTCGTCTTCAGCTCTAACCTTGATCATGGCCCCAATCTCCCCGCGATTTAGCTTAAGACCATTCGTACTACGGTGGTGGGTGGTGCCTAGTCCCGCGACCTACCTAGTGGTGTATCCTTTTCGTTCGGCATTTGTCATATGCAGCGCTCCCGAACACAGACATTTGGAGTACGCGGTCGTAAAATAGGCTTCAATTACTCGTTACTGTCAATGACAGAACGCGCTGGAGGCTTTCACAGCCAGCTGGTGGTGATGAGGAGTTCCAAATGTGCACTTCTACTTCACCTACTTCTATTTACCTCTAACACTGCACAACTGTTTTGCATTGCCGGAGTCAGGAACTGTTCCTTAAAGGACACAAATTAAGCTGGTTTTCTGGCGTTGTCAAGAAGAGATACCAACGCGCAACTTCCTCTTTACTGCCGTTGTCAACAGACGCAATGCACACTTCAGAGAGCTGTTACGGTCTCGGAGAGGCTGATGTAGAGTTTGATGAGTCCTACGTGGGAATAACGCGGAACTTAGTTGGATTCTCAGTCCTAGTTTACACTCCGACATCAGCTTATGTTTTCGACCAAGTTTATGCTCTTGTAGATGGCTCAAGACACCTTCACTTGATGTCGCTTGCACTGAAACGCTAAAATTCGCTCTGAGAGCCTATATCATGCAGTGACCTTTACAGTTAGGCATTCTTATTCCGGTCCAGTGGAAGACGAGTCGAACGTTGAACCCCCCGAACAAGACCACGGGTGCAGATATGACGTTCGGGGAGGCAGTAGGCGAGCTGGTCCCTTCGTAAGCGTCTCCTTAATGCCAGCCAGGAATGTGCGCCGGCGGTTGCAATACGTTAGAGGGATTAGACGTTGGCAGTGCGCTTCCTCACTGTTGCTGTCTGTGTGCTTGTTGAATCTCCTTGATACCCTGTATTCATGACGTTTCCCCAACAGCCATCTGCATACATTATGTCATCACATTGCCACAGGCAACCATGCGGTTGTTCGAAAACTGTAGATCAGAGGAGAAGTAGTGTCCGATTGTACTGTTTAAAATTACTTTGGAGAGTGCATACTTTTTAATAATTGTAATGGAGGTAAGCACTGTAAGATGTGTACATGTAAGTAAAGACCTTCACACTAGACCACCGATCATTCTTATCAGATTTGCATTTTGTCCCATCTTCAGACGTGTGTACAATTAACGGTCACTTCAGTTCATGTCAGTGTACATGTATATATTATTGTTGCAGAGATCATGGCAGCGTTTGGAGATAGGCCAGTCTTTGCGCCCACCACTCGACACTGCCAAAAGTGAGACAATGATCAGTGAGGAGGATGACGAGTGGCAGAGTACGACGATGGTTCGACGCCCTCGTCCGCTGTTGTGTGGCAATCGGGAACAAATCGGCGCCCGACTGAGTGCAAAGTATGTACATAGGTATCTGTGAATAAAACGTCTTTTCTCACAGATTTCTTATTTTGCCATATGGGCATGGTGGTAATTGGGGTTTTACGGGAGATGGACTGTAAAGTAAAGGCATGTAGACCTTATGTATTTATACAAAAATTATTTTTAGACAGTTTATCCCCCTTTGGTTTTCCTTCGACCGAGTCCGTTTGCCTTATGCGTCCGGAAAATTATGCTCTGTCGTACTATCAGACGAATGAAATTGGTGTTTAGCTGCTGGGGGAAGTTTCCAGTTTGAGCAAGATGCCTGGTGGTCTGGACAGGATGTGTATGATAATCTGAGCGACCGCATTCGATTGGAAGGAGAAACCAGCGCGGTCGTGTTCAAAAATACTTGATATTGGTATAACATCTCATCGGCGCGTAACATCGTTCACGCACAGAAAAGCCACGGGTGGAAAAGTAGTCCAATAGGTTTAAAATTGAATAAGACTGGTCGTATGTTAGGATTCCGGAAAGCTCAGATGTGCATTTTACTAATTTCATATCAGGCTACAAAATGTTATTGCGATGATCCACGAGATGATCACTCATCCTGGCTGGAGTGCCATAAACGCATCTTATGTTACCAACTTACTGCAAACTGCGGAATCCGAGAAATTTGATACATTGGACTGACTATTCAAGCAGAATCCTTTAAGTAATCAGTCTAGAGCTCACAAGATGACTTTCAGGCTCACTTAATTAATGGGTGTTTTGGCAGCTTTCAGTAATTCTTTTGAACCAACTTTGATCCTAATCAAGGCTGCTTGGTTGGGGCCTCAGAACCCAGATGGTTAGAGTGTTAATCATACTCAAGCCTCGCCCTTGACGACGCGCATTAGAATCCTACCGAGGTCTCTGAGTTTCCCCTGGGATAGGTACTTCTAACTTGTTAACCCTACTCTGCTCTTTATGATCTAACCCAAATTACGGGATGACTTGAGCTTCGAACGCGGTTTCAATGACTTTCCAGGCGCTAGATTCCGAGGTCATATTTATTCGACGTACGGGACTGCTAACTGGCACAGATAGAACCACAGCAAAAACAAAGATGCCTGTTTCCCTTCCGTAATTATAATAGTCCGGCGAACGATATTACCGTAAATATACTGCTCTAACGCTTGGGCACAAATGCCCTCTTCTTTAGTTGTTACACAAGAGGCGATATGGACCAAGTTGAATAGTTGTGTACTTACTGACTTGGGTCCCTGAGGAGCTTCGAATGCGGTCGACCTTCGTGTACACTCCGAAGGAGTGAAGCCATCTTTGTTTCCTCATGTTTTTCCGCATGCATTGCGCATAGTTTTCGAATTCCTGCATTTCGTCGGTAGGGCTCTATTGAAATACGCTCACACTAGACCACCGATCATTCTTATCGGAATTACATTTTTTCCCATTTGCAGATGTGTGTACAATTAAAGCTAACTTCAGTTCATGTCGGTATACATGTATCTATTGTTGCAGAGATCACGAGGGCGTTTGGAGATGCGCCCACCACCCGACACTGCTCCCATTCTCCTCTGCCAAAAGTGAGACAAAGATCAGTGAGGAGGATGAAGAGTGGAAGATTACGGCGCTGGTTCGGCGCCCTCGCCTTATGTTGTGTTGCGATCGGGAACAAATATGAGTCGTGCTGATTGCATATTATGCGCAAAGGTATCTGTAAATAGAACGTCTTTCTTCACAGTTTTTTTATTTTGTCATACGGGTATGGTGGCAGTCGGGGTTTTACGGGGAATGGACAGTAAGGCAAAAGCATGTAGACCTTATGTTTTTATGTAAAAATTATTTTTAAACAGTGTATCCCCCTTTGGTTTTCCTTCGACCGAGTCCGTTTGCCTTATGCGTCCGGAAAATTATGCTCTGTCGTACTATCAGACGAATGAAATTGGTGTTTATGTGCTGCGGGAAGTTTCCAGTTTGAGCAAGATGCCTGGTGGTCTGGACAGGAATGGTATTACAGTCTGAGCGACCGCATTCAACAGAAAAGAGAAACCAGCGTGGTCGTGTTCCAAAGTGATTGATATTGGTATAACATCTCATCGGCGCGTAACTTAGTTCACGCACAGAAAAGCCACGGGTGCAAAAGTAGTCCAATATGTTTAAAATTGAATAAGACTGGTCGTATGTTAGGATTCCGACAAGGTCAACTGTGCATTTTATTAAATCCATATCAGGCTACGAAAATGTTATTGCGATGATCCACGAGATGATCACTCATCCTGGCTGGAGTGCAATAAACGCATCGTGTGTTACCAAAGTGGGCAGGCAAGTTTAATATGGGTTTTCGGCAGATTTAAATAGTCCATTCGATCCAGATTTGAAGAAGTTGGTTGCTTCGGTAGGATTCGATCCCACGACGGCAACATCAAGGCTCTAACTGCCTAAGCTCTGAGGCTCAGAATGGGGACCGTGAGTTCAATGACCTTGATTAAGTTTGTCACCCAAGTTAATGCAAACTATGGAATACGCGAAATCTGATATAGTAGGGTGATTACCCAAGCAGAATTTCTTAAGTAATCAATCTAGACCTCACAAGATGACTTTCAGACTCACTTAACTAATAGGTGTTTTGGCAGCTTTCAGTAATTCGTTTGACCCAAATTTGATCCAAATCAAGGCTGCCGATCCGGGGTATCAGAACTCAGATGGTTAGAGTTTTGGTCATACTCAAGCCTCGCCCTTGACGTCGCGCATTCGAATCCTTCCGAGGTCGCTGAGTTTCCCCTGGGAGAGTTACTTCTGACCTCTTGGTCCTACTCAGCTTTTGATGATCTCGCTCAAAGTACGGGATGATTTGAACTTCGAACGCGGTTTCAGTGGCGTTCCAGGCGCTAGATTCCGAGGTCATATTTATTTGACGTACAGGACTGCTGACTGGCGCAGTTAGAACCACAAGAAAAACAAAGATGCCTGTTTCCTTCCCTTAATTATGATAGTACGGCGAACAATATCACCGTAAATATACTGCTCTAAGGCTTGGTAACAAATGCCCTCTGGAATGCCATCGAGTTGTTACACATGAATTGGTGATAACGACACTACCAGGACGCGCTAACGTTTAAGACTTTAAGGGTTATGAAACGAGAGGAAACCTCAGTCCTTCGCAAGGCTGACGCTCCAATTGCAATGGCGCCGTCTTAGTGTGACCGTTAAAGCACTTCCATCTACATGGGGATAGAGATTCATTCCCTGAATAGAGCCCCGTACGTGAGGCCATATGAACCTAGTTGTGTGTGGAACGCGTCATCATGACGTTCGGTTTTGCCAGCAACTGATCAAATGCTCTTCTCTCGTCGATCCGTGCTTACTTCCGGTCGGAAGTCGACAGGTGTAGGAAGAAGGAGAGAGTGAGGATGACGTTGTGAAAGTCTGCTTCAGTGTGAACAAATTTCCACCCAAGTCGGAATATGTGTTCTTGTCTCCAATGCCGACTGAGCTGTTCAGATAGGTGGTGTTGGCCGTGCGAACGACACAGTGACATCCGATGAGAGCTGCGGGTTCTTAGGCTTACGAAAGGAGTGGAAACCTTGGTCCGAGTATCAAGCTGCAATAACGACTTCTTAATGCGACTGTTTTAGCACTCCCATTTACATCCGGTTTTGTCAACCATTGGGCACCTGCTTACAGTGCGTGACCAATCTCATGAAATGTTGGCTGAAATTCTGAAATGTGTTTTTGATTAGGAAGGATTGCTTGGTCGCGGTTGTAATACTGATTATTTTAAGGGATACTCTAATAGCATTTCGGACTCGGCAGGATGTCGGCTTTTAAATGAACTTCTTTTCAATCTCCTGTAAAAAGCATACTCGATTAAAAATGACCGCTTGATTAGCACGCATTTTTCGCATTGATTTTCGATGTTCTTGGAAATTCAAATATATTTTATCGAAACCACAAACAAAAATATGCTTTCTTTTAGTCAATCAATAGAGACCTGAATTGTCCTCAGGATAATCATTCCTTTTGTGATAAACGTTAGGACTCTGGAATAATCTGTCAACTTGTTCACTGCCCTTAGTGAACAGAACAATTTTTGCTGAAACTTTTGAATTTATGAATTCAAAATATAGCGCATTCCTCTCTTTCTCTCTCTCTCTCTCTCTCTCTCTCTCTCACACACACACACACACAGATGCATGTCTCTGTACCGCCAAACCGCTATAATTTAGGTCATAACTCTCGTTAACTTCAACATTTGATGTCGCGCTGGTGCATTTTGGGTTCCTACTAATTTGTGGGGAAGATGGGCTACTCGCGACTGACTTAATTAACTTTTGAAGCCAGCTGAATTCAGTTGTATAAGTAAGCACTTTAAATACACCACATAACATCATTTGATTACTGGTCCAAGTTTTCGCCAACCTACCAAACCGTTATTACTGCACCACGTCTACCAGGGCTTCATCACGTACATATTATTCTGCTTTACCACAGGTTTCATAGGTCGTAGTGGATGGGTTAGAGTGTTTCATGAATAAGAATGAAAATAGCAAGTAAGAAATGCATTTTTCGGTTTAATGCTCATTAGTCAGTGCACAAAATTGCATCTATCCGTTTTGAATGTGACGGCTGTACAGAAAAGCATCTGAATACTCAGTAGCATCCGAAACAGGCCTGGTAGGTAGCAGCAGCCATCGCCTACTCCGTCTTCCAAACAAGGACTTCATAGTCGTTAACCGAATACTCACGACTAAAGTACGGCACATAGGCCCGACTGTGACCGCTATGCACCTGAAAGACAGAAAATGATTGTAAAAGACAAATGCTATTTGGTACATTTTTCAAGCAAAGAGGACAGGACGACGTCTCAGCTCACGAATACTTGAGCACAAACGGGCCGTACGGAGAGGCGGCCCACTATCTCAAGTAGCCACTCACACGCTGGAGGAAGGGCATGAGTTCGACTTCGCCAACACGCGGATATTGGCGCGAGCCGGTAACAAGACAGAGCGAGAGCTGTTGGAGGCGTGGGTGTCGGACACCAACTCCATCAACAGACACATTGATTTGCCTGCGTGTTATCACGCGCTCCGCCCACGCAGCCAAGTGGCGCAGCTCACACCGTCGCGAAGTTCAAACGGCGTCACCACGCCGGGGGACCATCGTGGACCAGGCGGCACAAACCCTACCTAGCGACGGACGTATTCCCCCTCCCCCTCCCCCCCCGCAAGGATGAGCGATGTAAATGCTCACAATTTGCTGCCCTCAGGCAGTCACTGATGATGAACTCCAGTTCGAGTTCGAAAGCTCAGGCAAATAAATCTACTGTCCCATTGATCGTGCCTTCGTATTCTTTTAAACAAGAACCTGGGATGCCCATATTCTCTTCCATTATGAAAAAAAGTTATCATTGGGAATGATTAAATGCAGGCAAGTGGGTACCCGTCGTCGACATCCACACACAGTTATTGATGCATGAAGAAGGGGACACGATCGCTGGGACAAGAGCTTTACTAGCCTGAAGTTTCGGATTCTTACTCGAACTCATCATCAGAGGCACCTGCAGACATAGGTTCTTGATGCCTTATCGCCGAACATGCCTGTCATGCTTATTTGTTAGGGCAGCTGCCTACTGGTGCGGTGCGTCAATCAAATTTGATCTTCCAACCGGGTGAACTGCAGGCGATTCTGCAAACACCAGACGTAATCATGCCACAGGCTGACTGTGAACAAAATACAGAGGAGAGACTGCTAGGAGTTAAGCGATTTCCTCGACGGTATAATGATAACTAGGACACAGCGAACAACTCTCAAAAAATACATCTGCTGACTTTGCCTGCAGAGATCTCGTCCTCTTCAGGGATCTTGGCGATGTACAGCGGTTGTCCATCAGACGCGATGCCCCCAAAAATGGCTCCCTCCGGAACCTCCCTTCCGCTTGCGGACACGAATTCGTAGCTATTCGAATAAAGATCCGCTCAGGAACATTTGGGCGTTAATGCATGCTAGATGTACTTAGTAATAAATTGCGCCTATGTACTTTGAACGGTGACAGAAACTGTCCTCTTGATGATAACAACAGCTCGCAGTAGCAGTGTGCCATCAGATCACCGTCGACCACCTGTGCGAATTTATTGACATTCGGATGATAATGCCTATGGCGGCAACGTTCTTGATGTCTAAACAAATTCTGTCAAAATTCCTTATCTCTGGTCTGTCCCCTTCATCGAATCAGATGGTTGCGGTGACTGAGAGAGATGGGGCTGGAGTTAACTGCCCCAACACAGTCCGGAATGGAACTGATAGATCTTCAGATGAGAGCATTTGGCGTAAATCTGTGTCGTGAGTGCAGGAGCGCTGAAAGTGCCCGACATCTTAGAAGTGCGCAAAAAGATAAACGGTTACTTACTCGCCCTACTTAAGACATTTCGGTAGTAAATAAATATTATTTCAACAAACTCCTACCCACCACCTACCCATCAGACTACCTCATTGCCCACCAAAATCTCAGCCACGCTCGCACAACCTGTCCCAGCTAAACTCGCACAATCTGTCTCCTTGACTAGGGGACTGAGGAGCCCACTGACCCAAGCAGGCTGAGTGCTGGCCATAATAAATGTCATAACTATGCGGTAGTATGGAAAACCTTCAATACGGAGAAATGCTTCTCTCTGTCTACATACCAACAAGGCTTCCCACAACAACTCGTGTCACGGAGTACTTCACACTCCTCCACCGGATTTTCATGACAGGCGTAGGGAACAAAAGCTTCGCGCATTGCGGGAATGTACTTCCGGGTATTTGTTCATTCTCGTACACGGCGCGGCAGACGTAGATGCCAGGCTGTACTTCAATGGCTCCGTCTGGAGTGTCACCAGGTTTTGTCTTTAGCCAGGACAGACCTATCTGTACGCCTCTGCCTATTTTGGCCATGATTCAGCCTATCAGATGGTGGAAGATGGAGGGAATGCAATGGAGAATCAGAGTTAAGCACACTTACCTTAACATTCAGCGCAATCTTACTTCAACTAATTAAAAATTCCAATAATGATTCGAATTTATCAGGCAATATTTAAGGGCACATTCACCACTGGGTTAATCTTCGAACTGGCGATCTACCATTGTGACAGGGGATAGAACAGCCGAAAGTCAACTCACGAACTCTGAAAAGCCATCGAAGTTGAAGCTGCGGAATGCATCAAAGCTAATTATATGACAATATTAAGAGACAGCTTGCTTTGCCCATTGGACGGTTCCCGCATGCCAGTCAGAATGCAGTAAAATGTCACACCTCATGGCACAATGGCACGCGCTCGCGCCCGAGGCATGTGATGCGATGTCGCCACCACCAAAACAGTGTGTGTGTTTTCGCTGAGCACACTGCTGACTCCTTGCTGCTCCATTCCATTTCAGCAGTCAATGGTTTTTCAGCTAACCCGTCCTGTGCCTTCGCAGAATCGGAGGTTCGCGAGTTGGTGTGGCAGGGGAGGGCGCACTCTCCTCAGGCGTCTTGATCTGTTTTTACAGTGGGGATTGCGACCCTGGGCTGATGATTTGCTCCTTGTTGACGGTTCTGCAGTCAACAATTGCTGCCTCCAACATCGGAGAGCCCTTCTTTTATGTGCCTTCCCACACAGCAGGGAGTAGGGTCAAGCATCTGGGTGTGGTAGGGGATGGAGAGGCATATTCATATGTATGTCTGAAATGAATTGTGTGGGAGGGGGGAACATATTCATATCTGAAAATAAATTGTTTTGTACGTTACGCAACTGGTTATGTGTTGTCGCCTTCCATTTTAATGACGGCTCTCGATCACGGAGGCATGGCGCAGTAGAATGACTCGTGATTGGGAGCAAATTTTTGTTTTAGTTTAAGAAGGTGAAATGCGGAAGCTGTTACTGGCTGACACCCTGAACAGGTAACATAAAGAACGAAGCCCAACCGCCAATGCTGAATTGCAGAGACGCCTGGCGTAAAAGAAACACATATTAAAATTCAGAGGAGGCACCTTCATACAAACTAGCGGAGAGCTATCTGCGGCTGCTTTAGTCCTACGTCAGAGACAAAGAACAGGGACTGAAATCGTAGATCCGAAAATGAGGGCGGAATATTGATGTATGCGTTCAGGTATCTATGAAGAAGAGCGTGTCAAGTAAGTACAGATGGGCCCCCAGATTTCCAACTTATTTGCACACGAATTCATAGAGACGTGGGTAGGTTCTGCTGCAGTAAGCGTTGTAAGGCGTTCACTGGCATTTGATTCATTAGGGATAAAAATGCGTTTGAGAATTAGGTGATAAAAAAGAAGAACATGAAGCGGAAGAAGAAAAAGGAGAAAGTCGAAGGCACTCGAGCGTGAATGCAGTTTTCAAGGCATAAATCTGTGATCGCTGGAACAAAAACTCCAATCGCCCGACATCTCGGATGCACTCCCTAGCCCATCACCGGATGAAGTACCAGACATGGAGGAATTGCGACCCAAAAACACCTCACGTACTCCCCTCATGCATTTACAATGATCAATTCGTCGGAATGGGTTGGCCTCGCTCCGAATACTAGTAGTAAATATTGGAGCAGCAATCTACGAAACCAACAGGATCACAGCTACCAATGCAAGTAAAGCGGCTCTAATTTGCAATTGCCCAATTCTAAAACCCCAACACCCGACCCCGCCACTAGCGTTCACACTAAAAACTTACATTCCGCTCGCAGATCGGCCTCGTCGTACTTCCCCGGACCCACTGGGACAACAACGTGACAACTCCACTTACCTAAATACCGCCTTCGAAAACGCCCGCATCATTATCCATTCCGGAAACCTCTTAGTGCTTGCGATCGCTCCCACCACCATCACCACTATCAGAACCCCCGCTCTGATAGCGGTGACGACAATCATCGTTGTCACACCCATGACTGACGAGAAGACACCCGACCTCCTGCAAACCACCACCACCACCACCACCACCACCACCACCACCACCACCACTTCTGTTACCATCAATCCTTCTGGCACTAGAAATGCGGTCTCAATGCCAATCTATCACCTTTATAAGCACACCTTCACACCACGCGTCGAAGTGTGTGGTTACTTGCGTATCCATCGCACAGAGGCTGGTGTAACATTACCCAGAGCTTCAATATGCACCCGTTTCACCCGCCTAAAGCGCTCATTCGGGACACACTACTCACGAACACAAACACTTTCTGTGCCTCCTCGGCCATATATGCCTCCCAGAAGATCCGCAGGCGAACACCCCAAAGCCCTCAGAACGACCAACTCTATGTACACAAACTCCCACACATCACACATTTCATGCTCAGAACATAGGCCTCCAACGCAATTGACTACAACCTAGTGCCCAACCAGCTCGTCTGTGGTCCGTGAAGACGATCTCTTGCAGTCCTGCCAGCTCCAGAAGTCTAATAGACTCTGACGGTCAACTGGTGCACGGTCGGGGCAAGATAGCGTGTTGTCGACGCTGGCGATTCCGTCCCCACTAGCGTTCGTCGTCTCATTCCACACCATAATAAATCTAAGACGCATGAATTTATAACGACGCACCAAAGGTCGTGACTTCGAAGGCTTCCGACTGAAAAGATAAATGGATTCTCTCAGTACGTGAAGTCGGGATGCAATGTCTCCTCCTTAACGAGGCTTTATGGTACTCTCACCCATATGCAATCCGACCGGACTTCTTACATCTCAAATAAATCTTATCCCTCTTGATATAATTCACGCGAATGTCACTGTTATGTATTCACCCTATTCTAAACCACATGCTGGACAGGGTTGCTTCAGGCGGTCGAAATGACGGGCTTGAATTTCGTCAATCATTTGGACTAATGTGTTTGTGGCGGTCCAATATCACGACCGCAATACATTAGTCTATTTCCAGCTTAGATTCTGATCTTACTGGCTCTTATCCTAGATCAATCCCGATGCTATCAATTGTCTTGGAATGACAATGTCGGCAAAGGTGACATGTTAGTTCCCTGACTCTGTCCGCTTGAATAGAAACGAAACGGATGAGCAGTACCAGTCTTTGAGAAAAAGGTCATCTCATTTCTCCCGCCAAATCATATCTTGGAACGAGAATATCTAGATATAACTGTAAACTTCTGCATCTTTGCTCTGGTCTCCAGAAACCTAGTCCTTCCGCTATGTCAGTATTGTACAGAAGATTTCTTTCTTCGAACAGAGGTCAAGTGCATTATTTTGGCCGGCCGGAGAGAAAACTCTACTCAGGCGGATGGATAAAAGTAGTACTGTTGTTGCAGTTTGACTTTTTGTGTCCTTGAAATAGTGTTGCTATGGAAACAGCTGCCGAAGAAAATACAGAGCAAGGCAAGTGCAGGAAGCCTGGATGTCCAGCGACTGCCCCGTCAACCACCACATCAATTTGCCTCCCCCTTATCTGACTTAACGAACCTTTTTAACGGGGGACAGTCACGGCGCGGGACAATCGGGACCGTCAGTCATCTCCGCGGCCGACGAGGGCGATTCATGTCACGATGACACACGGTTTGGAGGCGGCCACACAGGCGGCACTGGCGGGTCACGCATTGAACAACGTGCGCCATATAAGGGGCGCTGTGCGCAGGACTTTCCAGTCTCTGACTATGTATAGACAAATCAACTACTCGAAACGTCGGACCCCCAATATATCCCTCCCGGTGAACGCCTCTTCTTCTTTTGATATGCCACCTGGGAATCGCATTTTCACTACTACTGACACGTTTTTTTGATTTACACGTTATTTTATTTACTCCAGCCGCTGTTTTCGAGCCGTAAAGCAAATTTACCAACAATCTTTATTTATATTGGCTTATATTTACGCAACCATAGGACCCAACAATTAAACGCCTATTACCGCCTTTCCCGTAAGACAGGCTGCTTTGGCTGGTAGTATTATTTTAGGGGTCCTCTCCCGATTGTTACCGGCGCCTGCCTTGAGCTAAAACATTTGTCTCATATGCAAGGAGTCTGCGATTGCTCATTGTTAGGGCACCGCGCGATAATTCAGGATCGGCAGTTAGATCCCATCCTTAGCGATAGGTTTTCAGGAAATGGAGAATAAGTGGTTCCCGTATTTCACCTCTAAATCCGTAATGAACATTTGTTTATAACCGCGGCTCATTAGATTGCGCCTTGCTTCCTATGATCGAGAGCTCTCTTTCAAATGGAAGGCGACCACACATGACCAGTTTCGCAACGTACAAATTTTCAGATAAACATATGAATACGTCCCCCCACCCACCACACACCCAGGTGCTTGGCCCTACTCCATGCTGTGTGGGGAGGCACATAACAGAAGGGCTCGCCGATGATGGAGACAGCAACTGCAGACTGCAGAACCGTCAACAAGGAGCAAACAGTCAGTCAAAACAAACTGCTTTAGTTGTGGCAATATCACATCACGTGCTTAAGGGCGCGCACGTGGCCGCGCGTGATTGAGCCATGCGGCGACATTTTGCTGCATTCTGATTGGTATGCCGGAACCGTCCAATGGACGAAGCGAGCTGTCTTTTGTCTGTGCCATATAAGCAGCCGTGATTGATGCGCGCTCCAAATTCGGTGGTTTTTCAGAGATCGTAAGTTGCCTTTCGGTTGTTCCTTCCCGTCAGCCGTTTTCGTTTGGTTATTTCCTTAGTTTGTCGAATTTTCACATTGCGGTAGGCTTTTATTTCAACCGTACCGTCTCGTAATCTCGACAGATTATTAGTAGTTGTGTAAATCAAGGCAACTGATAGTTTTATTTGTCTCGAAAGTGTTCTAAGAAGCGAAGTAGATAAATTTCGCGATGGCTAGGTGAGGCTTGTTTTGGACAAATTGAAGTGTAGACGTCGGCCAGAATTTGATATGGACAAGGCTTGCCCTTGATAACAAGGCAACGTGACGCTTGCAGTTACTCAACTTGCAAGTGGAGTCCTCAGAATGCTCGCAGGATTCTCCGAACACACACAAACCCACAAACACAAAAACGCACGCACACACACACACGATAGTTCGACCGTCGATTTCGACGATTTCCACCTCAGCAGTGCTGGGAGCAGGGACGGTGGCTTGCGCAGGGGTTTATAGTGCCAGTAGACTTGCGCTGCATCTACCTACAGTCTCTCCTCCTCCCCCGCCTGAGACCCGTGTGCAGACAGAGTCAAGAAGACCGGAGACGAGGGAGCCCGCAGGTGGATGGCTTGGACGGATCCTCACCTTGACATTCCACCACACCCCCTGGTCCACACAACAAATAACCAGGCTTTTCACCAACACAACAGAGATTTGGAGGCTGGCACGGCCGAAGCCGCACCTAGGCGTGCCGCCAACGCCTGGCTCGGATCCCACACTGTGGTAGGAGTGCCATTAAGGCCACATTAAAAAGGAGCCATTGCAGCCTGACTCTCAGACCGCCTCCCGTTAAGGAGGAGGTCCAAGGTACCCCGTCAGTTGGCAACCTTCCAAGCCACGGCTTTTAGCGCACCGTGATAGCTTCAAGCGCGTCAGATTGATTATAGTGAGGAAAAAGTGCGCTGAGTCGTCGACCTCACTCTCCCTTCCCATTCCCACACTCCAGCCGCCGTCCGAGCCGGTGAGCAGACTGAAGTGGGGAATGGGCGCTGTGGCTGACATGGTCGACTGACCATGCCTGCGCGCGCCACAGCACGACCTGGCCCCCCATACACACAAACACCAGGATTTCACACAACGGGGGTTGGACTGTGTGTCTCTCACTTGCGTGAGTGGGCCGTGGAAGGTGCTGCTTCAGCCCGTCCCCAGCCCACCAGTCCGCCACTCCACACAACACACACACACAACGTGACGAACAGCGTGAGCCGAGAGCGGGCGTCGAACATCAACCTTCCTATCCACGACGCTTGACGTGTCGGGATAGTCTCGGACTCAAGTCACCGGTGCAGCCGAAGCCGCATGGGGACCGAGTCGAGAGCACACTTCCCACTTGTGTGAAAGGTGGCGGTTGGTGCATGCGGTGGGTGAGTGTTGATGTGTGTCGTTAATGTTTGAGGAGGGTAGGGATTGTTTGATGTTGTGGTGCAGCCGGCGGTTGTCTGCCGCAGGTCGTCGTGGATGCGCATGTGGCCGAATAGGCCCATACGATGCCTGAAGGTGCGAGGACAGTGTGGGCAGTTGGGTCGAACTTGGTGGGTGTAGGTTGGTGCACCAGGCACTGGTTCGCCAGTCTCTGCGATGGATTCGCAAGTGACCGACCAGTCCGATGCGTGAGGTGAATGTGCGTGGACAGTGTGGGCATGTGAAGGCGGCGGTGTCAGTGTCAGCTATAGAGGAGGCGTTGGTGGTGGTGCAGAGGGATGGTGCGAGTGTGGTGCTGGGCATGACGGGCGTGGTTGGTGTATCGGAATTGTGGTCAATTCCGCTCTCGTGGATGCGCATGTGGCCGAATAGGCCCATGCGATGCGTGAAGGTGCGAGGGCAGTTTGGGCAGTGGAGGCGAGTGCGGTGAGTGTAGGTTGGTGCGCCAGGCACTGGTTCGCCAGTCTCTGTGCGATGGATTCGCAAGTGACCGACCAGGCCGATGCGTGAAGTGAAGGTGCGATCGCAGTGAGGGCAGATGTAGTCCTGACCCTCACGTCTGATGATGGAGGTTGCAGGGGTCGTGCCTGTTGTTGTGTCAGGTGCGGCTGTGGTGAAGTCGTGGGCGACAAACGCCGAGGCGGCCGTCGTTGTGGCAGTGAAGGAGGAAGAGGAGGAGGGAGGGGAGGAGTGAGGGGTGGTTAGGTCGGTGGCGTCGATGTCGGCTGGGGAGTGGTTAGTGGGTGCACAACGTGATGGATTGGGAGTGGGGCTCGGCGGGGTGGGTGTGTCAAGCCTGCGGTCAATTCCGCTCTCGTGGATGCACATGTGTCCGAATAGACCCATGCGATGCTTGAAGGTGCGAGGACATTGTGGGCAGTGGAGGCGAGTGCGGTGGGTGTAGGTTGGTGCTCCAGGCACTGGTTCACCAATCTCTGTGCGATGGATTCGCAAGTGACCGACCAGGCCGATGTGTGAGCTGAAGGTGCGGTCGCAGTGAGGGCAGGTGTAGACCTGATCCTCATCAGTGGTATCGGGAGAGGTGGGGTTGGTGTCGGTTGTTGTGTTGGGGTTGGTGATGTGTGAGACGGCAGTCTGAATGGCGACCACTGGGGCAGTGGAGGAGAAGGAGGAGGATGCAAGTGGTGGTGCAGAAGGAGTGTCAGAGTTAGTTGGCGGCAGAGAGGACGAGGAAGAGGCGGGCTGGGGAACGATGGCTGGAGCAGTTCGAGAGGCACAGTTGGTTCGAAGATGTCCAACAATTCCGATTCGTGCCCGGAATGTCCGTTGACATCGAGGACACGTAGGGAGAGGTTGTGCGGCGGCGTTGCTTATTGGGTGTTGTGATTTGCGGGCTTCGAGTTTCACTTTGGCGGCGGCGATGCGGTTGGTCTCGTAGATAGCAGCGCCCGTCTTCACTGTTCTCCCCCATGTCGGACGATCGCGGGCGAGCTCTTCCCAGTTGGTCGGGTTGATTTGCAGGCGCTTCAGGGAGGACTTCAGGGTATCCTTGTAACGGCGAATTTGGCCTCCTTGACGACGAGAACCCGTCGCGACGTCTCCGTAAAAGAGTCGTTTGGGTAGTCGCTCGTCGTCCATGCGCACCAGGTGGCCACTCCAGTGCAGCTGCATTTGTCTCAGCACGGAGTAGATGCTCAGGATTCCCGTTCGTTCCAGCACATCAGTGTCGGGGATGCGGTCCTGCCAGTTCAGCCTCAGGATGCGACGGAGACAGCCGAGGTGGAAGTGGTTTAGTCGACGTGCCTGCCACGTGTACACCGTCCAGGTCTCCGCTCCGTACAGTAGCGTCGGCAGGATGACGGCCTTGTACATCTTCAGCTTTGTGCTCAGTTGGAGACCATAACGATTCCAAACTGTGCCTTGGAGTCGACCGAAGGCTTGACTGGCTTTCGAGATCCTGTTGGCGACTTTGTCGTCGATCTTGGTGTTGCGGGAGAGGGTGCTGCCCAGGTACGGGAAGTTCTCTACCACTTGCAGTTGAGTCCCATTCACGTTGATTTGCGGCGTGTTGGGGGCTGTGGCTGAGTTGGGTGGCGGTTGGTGCATCACCACCGTCTTCTGCGTGTTAATGACCACACCGAAGTTCTCGCAGGCGGCGGAGAACAGGTCCATGCTGCGTTGCATCTCCTCTTCCGAGGTGGTGTTCAGGACGCAGTCGTCGGCGAAGAGGAGTTCGTGAAAGGTGCTTGTGGATACGCGCGATTGGAAGTGCATCCGCCGTTGATTCAGAAGGTGACCCTCCGTCCTGTAGGCGATGCGGATCCCGGGCATTCTTCGTGGTAGGCGTCCATCAGCATGGCAGAGAACATAAGACTGAAGAGGGTTGGCACCAGCACGCATCCCTGCTTTACTCCGTTGGTCACTGCGAATGCCTCTGAGACAGCTCCGTTGTCCGTGACTCGCGCCATCATACAGTCGTGCAACTGACGCACCATCTGAGTGAATCGCTCCGGACAGCCGGATTTCTGCATGATCTTTCACATTCCTTCACGATTCACCGTGTCGAAGGCTTTCGTCAGGTCCACGAAGTTAGAGTACAGGTGGGTCCGCATCTCCTGACACTTCTCCTGAAGTTGACGGGTGGCGAAGATCATATCCGTGGTCCCACGATAACGACGGAAACCGCATTGGCTTTCCGGCAGAAGGCCCTGTTCCAGCTGATTATTAAGAAGATTTAGGAGGATGCAAGCGAAGATCTTCCCGGCGATGTTCAAAAGCGATGCCCCGGTGATTGTCGCAGAGTTGGCGGTTTTGTTTTTGCTTGTAGAGATGCCCGATGGTTGCGTCTTTGAAATCTTGCGGCACTTCCCCTTGACGCCACATCTCCTGGAAGAGCGCAGTCAGGTGATCCATCAGTAGAGGACCACCTTGCTTGTAGACCTCAGCAGGGATTGCGTCCGATCTGGGTGCCTTCCCGCTGAAGAACAGCTGCACGGCCCTGATGGTTTCCTGGAGAGATGGCGGGAGGTCGAGGTTCACGTTTGTCTCTACTTGCGGCAAGCGGTCGATGGCGGCATTGGAGATGGCGGAGGGGCGGTTGGGGACGTCTCAAAAATGCTCGACCCATCACTCTAGAATTTGTGTCCTCTCAGTCAGGAGGGTGCTACCGTCGGCGCTGAGGAGAGGAGCAGTGCCTTTGGTCTGCGGACCGTAGATAGCTTTGGTCGCGAAGAAGAAGTTCTTCCATTCGTGGCGGTCCGCGTAGCCTTGGATCTCCTCAGCTTTCCGTGCAGTCCAGGCGTCCTGCCTCTCGCGCGGTCGCTGATGCAGTTGCTGTCGCTCCTCCTACTTTCTTCATTTCTCGCACCCATTTAGACTCTTAAGTAATGGTTGATCGCGAGTTCAATCTCTTGCAATTGTGTGATTGACGTTTATCGCCATGCCACTTTTGGTGTAATGCTGGGTTGCTCAGGTATGTATTCAGATACGACAACCGCCGTTTTAGTGTTTACTATCTATCTGCAGCAAACCCTTTCGGAAATGAAGGGGGTGGAGAATTACTCAAGTAAATTCGATTGGAATTGGTATTTGCCATTCTCAGAATTTATATTATACTGAAATTTCAATGAGGTGTATTCAACCGTGATTCTTCCTTACATGCCCTTCATATTCCACCATCTGACAAGCTGAATCATGGCCAGAATAGGCAGAGGTGTACAGATAGGTCTGTCCTGGGTAAAGACAAAACCTGGTGACACTCCAGACGGAGCCATTGAAGTAGAGCCTGGCATCTACGTCTGCCGCGCCCTCTACGAGTGTGAACAAATACCCGGAAAGTACATTCCTGCAATGTGCAAAGCCTTTGTTCCCTACGCTGGCCGTGGACGTTCGGTAAAGGATTGTGAAGTACTCTGTGACACTCGGTGTCGTGGACAGTCTTGCTGGTAAGCAGAGTGACAGAACCATATCCATTTATTGAAGGTTTTCCGTACTACCGCGTACTTAGGACATTTATAATGGCCAGCACTCAGCCTGCTTGTGCCAGTGGTCTCTATCCCGCAGTTAAGGAGACATTTTGTGCGAGTTCAGTTGGGATTTTGGTGGTCATTGGGGTACTCTGATGGGTCGCAATACCAGTGAATCAGTCCACGCAGACATGCAGTCGACATGTGCATAACGATGCTGGCATTGACGCATCAGCTGATGAGACATCCGGGTGGCTGACGCAGGGCTGGATCCTGCAGTGGGTGGTCGTTTGTGAAACTTACATTTCTTTGCTACCGAAATGTATTAAGTAACGCGGATAAACAACGCATGTTTATTTTTGGTGTTTAGGTGTTGTGGCAATTAAATCTAATCCCATCCCTCTTTGTTCCCGCGACTATCTTATTTAATGAATGGGGCAGACTGGAGATAAGAAATCCATCAAAGGCATCAGTAAATGATGCTACTGCGAGACCGACAGAGGACAGACTCCGTTACTGTTCAAAGTGCATTGTCTACTATACTTTGTGACAAATTATTCCTAAATACTTCATTGTGCATTTCACCTTAGCTGTTCAGTCTTCTCTAACGCCAAAGTATTCCCGTACGGCTCCTTATTCCAATAGCTACCAATGGGTTTCAGCTAGTGGAGGCGAGGTTCCGGAGGGAGCTATTGTCGGGGGCATCGCGTCTGATGGACAACCGCTGTACATCGCCAAGGCCTCTATAGAGGAGGAAATCTGTGTAGGCAAGGTGAGTAGAGGTATTTATAAATTTTTTCCCACTGTAGTCTACCCATCATATAGCCGTAAGCCAAAGCGCCTGGCTCTTAGCAGCCCCTTCTTTTATAAATTGTCAACAGTCCGCCTGTGGTATTATTACGAATGGTTTCCACAGATAGGCATGGAGTTTGCTCGATTGGACGGTGAGTAGATCTCAGCAGATGGGCCGTAGTTTCGGCTGCTTGCAATAACGCCTTCGTCAGCCGCAATCTGCATGGACACCTTAAGGGAAGAGCAAGGGAGTGAAGTTATGCTAAAAGCAATCAGAACTGATGACCGATAGGTCGTCTTTGAGTCGGAGTTGCACCAGCTCAAATTAGAAAAATTAAGAACCAAATTAGGTCGACGCACCCCGGTCCTGAGGTTCTACCTTAGCAGATCAAATTACCGGCATGTCTGGTGTAAAGCTCTTCACGTCCACATTAAATCAGTTTGCAGATGGCGACGACGAGTACCTTGTTGCAGACCAGTGACGTTTAATCACTATCACTGAGACCTTTTTTCTTAGAATTCGAGGTTCTCTATATTCGAAAAAAGTACCAAGTACCATTTTTAACAATAATTTTCTGCCCTTCAGGTGCATAGCGGCCACGCCCGGGCCTATATGCCGTCTTTCAGTCGCGAACTCTCGGTTAACGACTATGAAGTCCTAGTTTGGAAGACGGAGTAGAAGATGGCAGCTGCTACCGATCAGGCCTCTTTCACATGCGTCCGAGTCTCCAGACGCTTTTTTGACCAGTTGTCACTGGTAAAATGGATAGGTACAATTTTGTGCACTTTCAAATGCCCATTAAACTGGAAAATATATTTCTTTAATTCAGAAGACGATTTGACGAGCACACGTTGCTTTTGATATATTCTCCTCAGAACAGTACAACTATATGGGAACGGGGTAGAAGCAAAAACATATAAATGATAAGAGCAGTCGGTTAAAGCTCGTATTAAAACACAGGCGGGATGTGGGAATGCGGGGAGGAGGACGGCGTGAGAGCGGAAGCGCGCGGAGTGTTGCGGCATCAGTCGACCTTCGACCACTAAATGTGCGGAGCTTGAAAGTGGTTCGTCTGTGCGCACAAGATTGGATTTGGTAACCCGATGGCGGCCACTTCTGCCATTGCCAACACGATGCACTAACTAAAACCAACTAATGGAGCGCGCAACCGGAAAAACCAAAAAGTAAACGACCGAACACAACGTTGGTTAGTTAAAACAAAACAAAGAGCAAAGTACGGCATGCTAGAACAGCAAAGGAATATGATAATCACAGTGAAAACGCGATAGCAAATTGTGTTTCATTAATGGCATTGCCGACTGACTGTGGTCAGAATCGACCGTTTCTCGTACAGTTTATCAATTATGCAGGTTAATTTATAGGCATATCCTTAGCGCCATATCTAACCAGTTGAATTTTCTGGACGGACCCCTGAAAGCCAAAGTTTGGGCAAGCTGCGTGAAATTTCCAAAACGGGTAACTATATTTTAGCTTACCTCCGGGTACTCCCTCACTCTGAAAATCAGCTCTTAGTAGCTGCTGTGTATGCCGTTTTCGGATCAGACGCCCAAAACATGCACGCAGCTTCAATGCTGGTTTTCGCACTTCAGCGCAGGTGTTAGAGGGCAGTAACCATGCCGACTTTTGAAAAAGAGGACTTAACCTGCGAAAGTAAAGAAGGCCATTCTCCTTTAAAATTATTGCTGTTTTGACGCTTTCCGGTGGCAAAAAATCATGGGTTTTGTCCATTTTAATAAACGCTGACATCAAAACATGTGGGTACATCTTACCTTTTTATAGCAGTCCCTTGCTTAAGAATGCATTTATATTTGATATTTCCCGCATGACCAAGTTTCTTAATGACATCCTCTGAGTTGCTCAGTGACTAGAATTATCACCGAAATATAATTTCACAAAATTTGAAGTGAAGAAAAGTTGTGAAAGCCATTGCGGCTCTCGTGAAAAGGTCTGACCAGTCACTTATCAGCCCTCTGAAACCCGTCCGCATACGGCGTACTTTAAGTACTCACGTTGCCAACAGGCGCTGGCCAAATAGCTTATGCCAGCTCGATGAGACCCCAATAAATCACATGAAAAGCCTTGCTGGGGTCCACACGATGTCCGAAATCGACAATATGCGCGAGAAGAGTGCTGCTTATTATCCTAATTTCGCTTTTCCCCAGCCATGCCGGGAAGTGTTCTTATATTCACTTGGATAGGCGCCGACTCGTGCGACCTATATAACCTGCTCCACAGGAGCAAGTGAATGAATAGATGCAAACTGAGGTGGTCTGACGTGCCAACTTATCCTTACCTTCTCCGCGTAAAATAGGGTTCGTAGAGAATGGCATTCGAACCCTTACTGCTGGGAAGGTTCACGAGACAACTTGATCAAAGTGTCTCCTTAGGAGTTCACTCGCAGCGTTCCCTTGAAAAAGGACTTTAAATAACAAAGTTTTCTCTTCGGCAGTCACTGTGGTGGCAATTATATTTTCAATAAACCTGCCAGGATACTCATTTTCACGAGGAATGTCCTGGATTTTTAAACTCCTCTTCGATGCTATCTGTTGGGCAAAATCTTCTTGCTTTTGGTGCGAAACAGCGGACTAGATTTCACGTTTGTTGGAGGAATACGAAACTGGCAAAATCCAGGCATTGTCCGGACCAGGTTTGTTTCCGATGGACGCTCCTTCTGACGTTACCGTATTTAAAAAACACTAATATCTGTGCACGGCGCCCTATGAACCGTTGGACGGTTTCCGGAAGGAATTTGGAGGAAAGAAAAATCAGCCTTTACTGTTTGCGAAACATAGCATCTGTCGAATTAGAAGATTCTCGCCGGCCACATTGTTGCATAACGAAAACGAGTAGAAATATTTCGGAAAATGAAGGGCAGGGTCCGCGAGGGGGGAAATCTGTAGTTTATAAATGCGAAAAATGAAGAGAATATGATGGAGGGCGGATGCATTATTATACTTACGCATTTCAAACACTTTGTTAATATCATAGTGGGACAATGTGAGCGATGAAGCTCAACGGTAATCTTCATCCTACTCTGCTCGTAACCTTAGGGAGATAAGGACGTGGTTGGTAGTATCACATCAAATGTTGAATTCGACGTGAACTATGAAAGGAATAGCACACAGGACTGCGACATGAATGTTAGCAGTTTCCAATATGATGTCCAGACAACTGGAGGGTGCTGAAGTGTAGTTGCTGACAGTTTTAAGCTGGCCGTCTACGCGTCTCACAACCGTGACTTAACAGCAAGGGGGGGTTTCGTAGGGTCGACTCGGATCTCACACCAGTGAGAGTGGCACGGAGATCACAGTGAGATGGAATAGTGGCATTTTAGTCGCCAGTCTTGTCTACCAGTTGCTGCCATATGACCTCATGGAGCCCGCAAGTGCCCCCGACTTTTCAACCTCACAAGCCACGAGCCTGAGCACGACGTGTATATTTCTTTGAGAGATTAAATGATGCGCCATGAGGAGGGATTACCTAGTATCGGCCTCGTTCTCTCTTACATCGCCTATGCACAAGAATAAGACGTTTCCTCTACACGCGCCATGCACGAACTGGTTGCCGTGACTCCATGAGCTCAGCTTAGATGCCGCTTCAGTGTGAGTGTCACAGAACTTAAATACTTGGAAGCCATTCAGTCTAACTCCCCATCCTTCGGTCAGTCATTTCATACACACAGGACATTTAGAATGTATTGACCGACGATGTCCCCCGTGTGCTTTACAGAAAGGTGAAAGCAGGCGCGATGACTTGCGCGTGAATTAATTTAAAGTGTGTGTGGACCTGCATAACATCTGTCACAATCTTTCCCCCCCCCCCCACCTGTATCCGGTGTCATGACCAAGTCAAGAAGATCGGAGGTGGAGGAAAGACCGTTGGCTGGCACAGGGTACACTCTCTCCTAGGCACGCTACCGCACCTCCTGGTCCACAAAAAAAACACTCGACCAGCATTTTAAACGGCAAGAAGTATGGCGGGCGACTTGGATCTCGACTGACGCGGAGTGAGACTGAAATGTTGTCAATTCCGATAACGCCTGTCGGACTCCGATCTAACTTCCCGCTCCGTCCAGCTCATTTACCTCGGGGCCGCTTTTAGGGGCAATGGAATTACCCACCGCATTCCAGACTGATCATGCCTACACATAACGACATTCCTTCGTGTGCGATTCTATACATTCTACGTTTCTACCTACTTATTTACTATTGTATGCAGTTCATATACTCCAACTCCTCAATTTTATTGTGTTCGGATATGTGAGCTCGGATCAGTGCTCAACGGCTCTGATCAGGCTTTTCTAAGTCGCATGGGTAAGTGAACAGGCCAAAATGATAAGAACACTAATTTAAGTATCACTTTGCAGCCTCGGACTTGCGATTCGTCATGCTGAATAATTTGGAGAAATGATAGGATCCGCTTGTGGACGACCAATGCTAGTAAGCAATTATCAACAGGCTTATCAGTGGCACGGAAAATCGCAATATACAGCCTTGTACTGACTCTGATGTCCTGAAAACGACGATCTCCACCGTGTGTTCCACAGCAGGGTGAGGGTAGGAAATATGACCCGCGCGAGAATGAGTTTAGAGTGGTAGTAGACTTGAACAGAATCTACCACATTTTCTACTCCTTTTCCACACTTGGACTCTGTGTCAAGACATATTCGAGAAAAACTTTGGTTCTGACAGAGTGAAGGTGGCTGTCACGGCTTGAACTGCACCTACGCGTACCAAATCACCGCACCCCCTGGTCCACAACAAACACTCGGCCAAGATTTTAACCAGCACCAAAACAACAAGAAAGACGGTTGGGCGAGCAGTCACACGACCTGTATACCTAGCGGGGTCGTAAGCCCATCCACAGGTAGAGAAGCAGGTGCTGGAGGATTGCCAACGCTCACCAGGCTGCTAGGACCACGGCTTGCTTAATCATGGCATAGCAGACGCATACAATCCGAAAGCCCTAGAAGGGCTATACGCAGCCCATCACTGCCGCAATTCATGACAGTCTGACCTATCGACGTTTGTCAAAACTATCTCAGCACCCTATACAGACCTTCACTGCAGTTGTCCACGGCGCTGCGCTCTAGCGGGCATTTTAAGACCGTTCCAGTTTTCAGGTTCAGTTTGTTTTTTGAGGGGGAAATAGGTGTTGAACCTTTGAACTCCCTATTTCTTTACAAGGAAGCGAATTATATGAAAATTTGAAAACGGGAGCATCATACAACTATATAATATTTATCAAATCCGAACAGATGAACGAATTATTCAAAGTGCTAAAACGTTCACTCTACTAAATGCTCTGCACAGTAGTCAATTTATGCATAATTGTGCCATCGAAAATTGGTACGATCTCAGTTGTCTGAGGGAGATGAGGTGAATGCCGACATGCGCATTCAATGACTGGGAAAATTATTTTAAAAACAGGCGTTACTGAAATACATACAGTAATAATGTAGCAACAATAAACTGTTTTAATGGGACGCCAAGACGATGTCGGTCGAATGCATTATGATTTATAGTGGTATACTGATCCAGGTTTCGCTGAAAGGCCTCGACGGATGTGGACATGAGGATGTCCTCTGGCAACATCCCAAGGACGAAGAAACTCCGTGGGTCCAGCCTGGTGCCAGTTTGAATGGATGGCTTTGGAGTTTCGTTGTGGTTGCTAACGCAATGCTTATCAACAAATGTATGGAAGAACGCCCTGAAAAATTTGATGCGTCAACGGCCGAGAAGAAGGAATTATTCCTTACATTGCCACTTCGAGGTGATCCGGTGAACGACCTCCTACATTGTCGCTTAAATTCTGGTACCGCGTTCACGTAGCCGGCCGCTACGATAAGGTTGGTTTTCACAAGCACTCAACTTCTTCGTCTTGAAGGTGCGAACAGACTTCCTTTTCGGATTTCTTCAAATCGCATCTATGCCTTCACTTATTCCCGTGGGGCAGGTTATATTGGTCGAACAACTAGGCCTCTATCCAATCGGATACGAGAGCATCATCTTGCCTGGTTAAATCGAATTGAGAAAGAGTCTATCTCTAGGGCAATTGTGTCTCAATTGGTTGACAGCGGCCACCGTGTAGACGTCAACCAGGTATTCCGGCAATATGCTCCTGCGTCAGCGAATACTTGCGACCCTAAAAGCGGTGGCCATACGGTTAGCCAACCCAGATCTGTGCTTGTACAGGCTCTACGGCTCCCCTGGGCAAAGAGAAACCCAGAACACCCACCACGTCTCCGTACAGCGATGAAACAGGAACAACTAATCTCTAGACGCCTTCCTCCTTTCCCTCACCCTAACTTCTAGACGCCCATCAACTCTCGCCCCACATATTGACTGTTATTGTATGTTTAACACTTGCTATTCTGCCCTCCCACATATTATTGTACAGGTCAGCTGATTAATAGTCGAAAGCGTACTTTAGCCGGACTTGGCTTCTTATGTGTCTACATGGGTATCATCGCTGAACTTAGAAAAAATTGCTTCTTAACTAATATGCACTTTTTGCATTGATTTTTTATGGTCTTATAAATTGAAATATGTTTGATAGAAAACATGCACAAACTTTGGCTTTCTTTTACTCATTTTGCAGCAAGCCATGTCGCTTTTACATTTTGTGCTCGCAGACGGGACATATTTAGGTTTCAAAGACGTTTCCCAATTCCAGAATAATTTTGAGGCAGATCATCCGTTACATTAGTGTTTGGCGATCACAGTTTACACGGCGTCTACTTTCCGCGTAAAGAAAATCATGTATTCCTATGTGCCTTTAAGAAGATACCATGTAGATTCTACAAAGTTTTGAGTGGATGCGGACTGTGTTATATACTCTATGCGGGGCAGGTACGATGAAGTATGAATGGGCAATTCACGGTCTTAAAGAATCTCGTAACTAGGAACACCTTCATACACGAAAAGTACTGCCTCTATGAATATAAAATGTTAAAACGGGAGGACGTGCTCTTAAATGAGTAAAGGATAGTGTAGTTTATGTATATTTTGCATAAAATATATTAAAGTCTATGAGGCCATCAAGAAGCAATATGTAAAAACACACTAATTAAATAGCCTTCTTGCCTGAATTCAGTTTTTGGAGGAGGTCCAAAATAGGCACATTCAAAAACCAACATCCTATCGAGTCCGACATACTATAGGATTATGCCGCATGACGATCAATATTATAATCCCACGTAAGTAATCCTGTCTGGTCGAAAAGGTATTTCAGAACATCGGCCAGTATTTCATAAGATCATTCACTAGCTACAAGTATCCTCTTGGAACCTCGGAGTCGAGATTCGTCAGTCTAATACTGTCGCCATAGTTCGCCGAGGCGGAGTAATTTGAATGGGATCCGGCCAGTGGACGACCAGTGGAATTTGGTAATATTCGACAGGCATTTTTTATTTTCCAAACTGTTATTGGCACGGAAAATGGCAATATGCAGTCTTGTACTAATTCCGATGTCCTATACACGAGAGTTCGGACGTCATGTCTGACCATGTCCACTGCCTGCTCCACAGCACGGTGACTTGCAAGTGAATTAGTTTGTGGTAAGAGCACACTTGCGTAGCATCTACCGCACTCTCTCCCAACATGCCACGGTTAACTGATTATGGCATAGCAGATGCATACCATCGTCCTTCAATGACTGGGTAACCGGTCAGTCATCGATCGAGATGCATTACGAGATTCTGTATTGTCATTCCTGATGCGCTATTTTACGTATGAAGAGACAGAAATACAGAAGCTATGACTTGAGCGGTCCCAATAATAATCGTTCTTTTTATGTTAAACATTTTGTCTCTTGAGTAAAGTATTAACATATTTACTGCCATTTTTTTGCTGAAATTTTTGAATTTATGATTTTAAAATAAAGCGAATCCTTCTCATTCTCATTAAAACCAGAGTGACTACACAGATCCAAACATTCAGCGAAAAAATAGTCCAGAAAACCATTCTAACGAATGAGCACTCACCGGTTTCAATGTCGAAAAGGAGTGATGGCCGCATTTCAACCCAGGACGAAAATGGCCATCAAATAATCGCGATAACGGTCTAGAGAATATGGGTGCACTTATCAAAATAACAAAAGGAACGCTTGGTCTAAAAATTATTATACTGGAAGCTAGGTGTAAAAACCGTTACAGAATTGCACTTAAGTGCGATAAATCTTACCGGCAGTATTTATCAAATTGTTACAAGTGTCCCTCTCTTGTTTATGGGACTTGTGTGTGCCCTGCTTAATTTCTAGACAGAAATGTCTAGTTTTGTTTTGTATTCACGATCAGACTTTTATCCAACTGCGCGGTTCAAATAAAAAAAGAGTAGATCGATACACACTTACCAATATCATACTGCCTTATTATTGCACCGCCAATCGCGTTCCGGTCTCTGCAGCTCCAAATTGCCCGAGTTTTCTATTTAAAAGCACCTTTCAAAATGTTCGGGCAAATAGAAGCGTCGTGATTTTAACGCTGCCATTTTAATCAGTGTTTTCACTTCACACATGCTAGCAATCCATGCACTTTAAAGTTTTAAAAATCCTAAGATTCCTACAGCTGCAACGGACGAACCCTCGACAAAATGCATAACAGAACTCGGGTGTAATTAAAAGGCAATACTCCCATGCTATACAATCCGGGTGGATTGCGTGTCTATTGCGTTGCGGAAAGCGCATACCATTCTTTTGGAAGACGGTGCAATGTAGATAAAAAATTGGGGTAAGTCAAGTATATCACTCCCAGAATGCCTGATTGACCACTTGGCCTTCACTATCGGTGTAGACACAGAGGCCAAACTTCGTCTGTCATTGGTCAGGAGTGCACAACAAAGTTGTGTGCCAAAGTTAGCATCAACAGCTCTTAGCAGCTATGGCATCATATCTGCGCAAAATAAATGTAGACGACGGATAGAGGCGAACAGGTGAGTCACAGGAATCAGTTCAGAGGGAGAAGATGCGATCACTGTGGTGGCCTAAATAAGAAAGTTTTCAGGAAGGCGGCGAATATGACGCATGCACTTAATTTCAACAGTTGTCACCCGATCGATCACAAGCGCAGCTGCGTAAGGTGGCTATGTCGGCGCGTTGAGATGCATTACAGGAAAACGGAAGACGAGTTTGCTAAACTACAGCATCCTTGATGGGCGCGGGGAGTCAATGGCTGCCCGCACAACTCTGTCAACCATTGCATACGAAAACGACACGAGAGACCAAATCCAAACGGTCCTAAATTTTGACGAGCTCTTCCGTCCTTCAAAGGGTGGGTAACCAGTCAGTCATGGATCAGTATGCAATATCCAAATACGCACAAGTTCTTCACACGCGGGAGAGTGCCGAAAGTCATGTTGAGAAGATGTCGTGAGGGCCTGACTCTCAGTCCATCAATCCACCACTCCACACAAACACAGACGACTGGATAAAAAGTTTAATGGCCTGACGTGTCTCTACAGGGGTCGTCCGCACAAGCGCAGATTCGGTTTTCCTACAGGTGTCTCGACAATAAATCGTTGCCTAAGTGTGATTTGTATAGATCCCCGGTTGACACAGAGCTGACGAGACGCGCAGCATTCCAGCACGACAGACGAGTGATCCGAGTGCTCCTCCAAGACTGTCACTCAAGGCTTCGCAAATATTGTCAGATGGCTAAATGAAACGTGAGCAAGATGCAGAGAATTAATGGGTGAGGACAATACAAGGCTGCTTGAAGACGGGGACACGATCGCTGGGACAAGAGATTTATTAGCCTGACGTTTCGGATTCCTGATCGAACCCATCATCAGAGACAAAAACAGATACGGGTCTCTACTTTTGTCTCTGATGATGGGTTCGAGCAAGAATCCGAAACGTCAGGCTAATAAGGCTCTGATCCCAGCAATCGTGTTTCCTTCTTGAAGACCACTTCCGGGGACTCGTCTCTTCGCTTCTATTGGCAATACAGAGCTGCTTCAACAGAGGGCGACCGGACGAACCGATGAAAAGTGGACGACACGCGAAGCAGCAGTTGAGAACAAATCCCGTAAGCTGCCTGTTAGAACGTCATCCAAGAACGACAAACTGGTGCACAACCTATAGTTAAAAAAGCTGACGAAGGAACAAATGCCGGTGTTACGGCATGAGGCTTCATTCAACACAGTCGATGCCAAACCTGCCAACATGATTGCAGCAGGAGTCAATTCTCAGCCATACCGAAGTGGCAGACAAAACGAAGAACCTTATTCGATACCAAGTTTCCTCCTTCCTCATGGTTCACAAGCCGCGCGAAATACTCCCAAATGTCGAGCGCGATGCACTAAGAGAACTCAAGGCCGAAAGTACATTGTCATTGTGCTCTCAGAAAAGGGGAGTCTCACCGTCTTATTAGACAGACCATACCACCTATAGAAAGTCAAAAACCTACTGAAGGATCGCCAGTTTTATGTCGCATGTGAAACCAACCCGTAAAACCACTGACACGTGACATCAGCGCGACGCTTGTGACAAGGGAGAACTCAGGCAAAATATCCCCGATCGATCGGCACATGGCGGCAGCGCAAAAAGCCGCCATGTCCTGATTTTACGGTCTCCAAAAAGTACACAAAGAGGGCGCTCCGCTCCGGCCAATCCTATCAGTAAAAGGCACTCCAACTTACGGACTAGCAAAGTCGACGTTTCAAGTTTCTGACCCCAGATTCGAGCTCCACATTCAACTTATTACCACAATTCTTTGAGGAACTCAAAGGGGTAAGCTTCCTGCCAAGAAACGTTATGGTAGCCTTAGATGTCACGTCCTGTTTTACTTCTATTCCGCAGAACCTGGCAGTCGAAACCATCGAAACACTCCTACGAGAGAAATACGATGGAACGGAGAATTTTTTCTGACAAGCCCCCACCAACCAACTCCTGAAATTCTGTCTTGAGACGTACTTTACGTCCAAGGGAACAACCTACGGGCAGGTGTAGGGCACGCCAACGGGTACGCCGATTTCAGGACTCATTGCCGAGGCGGTCCTACAACGGTTGGAGTCGCCGGTTTTCCGACAACACAGATTGAAATTCTGTACCCCGTATGTAGATGACACCGTTCGTCATCGAACAGGATCAGGTGCTGACATTCAAAGAACATCTCAGCGCCGTCTTCCCGGACATTCAATTTACGATGGAGGAGGAGGAAAACAATCAGTTGGCCTTCCTGGATGTCCTCGTCTGCCGCAAAGATTGTGGTGGCCTAAAAACCAAAGTGTTCAGGAAAGCAACAATTATGACGTAAGTAAGGAATTTCAATAGTTACCACCCGATCGGCCACAATCGCAGTCGCATAAGGGCGATATACCGTCGCGTTGAGACGCACTGCAGTGGAATGAAATACAAGGTTGCTGAATTGCAATATCTTCGGCGGATAATGAGAGCCAGTGGTTACCCGCGCAACTTCGTCAACCAGTACATACTAAAACGACACCAGAAACCAAATTCAATCGCCCTCAAATTCTGGCGGAAGAACGTCTGGGAAGCCGTCAGCCGTCTTCTCACTCCACTTGGAGTTGAGGTTGCACACAGGCCGGAAGCAACCATTAGGCGCCAAGCCATGAGGCCGAAAGACCCGCTGCCACGGCAGGAAACGTCTGGAGTCTTTTTCCGGATCTGCTGCAGTTGCGCACAGGGAACTACTTTGGAGAGACTGGGAGATTACTCCGTACGCGAATCGTCGAGCACGCAGCAGCAGTGAGGCAAGGCGGGGAGACGATAGTTCTCAGGTGGCGGCATACTCGACGGCACCCGGCCATATTTTCAAATCTCAAGAGGCCGAAATCCTCGCAAGGGGTGACAACCGCGGGTAACGCGAGCTGCTCGAGTCATGGTTTTTAGGCCCGCTATCTATCAAAAACAGCAATGTCCTCCCGTTGCCATATTCGGTTCGGAGACATTCTCTTGGCAGGGGAAAAGTCACTTGGGGAGGGCGCGGACGAGCAACAATCCCGGTGACAGCAGACGCGGACTGACGAGCGATCATCGCCTCAATTACGACCCCCAGAGGTTATGGCGAGAGCTATTACTTATAGTACGCATGTGGCCCCATGGTAGCTACGTCCTTCAAATACTACGGTCCTTATTCCCCCATTACCTATTTTCTGCAACCGTCTGTGATAATGCTTTCGAGGAAGAATCCGAAAGGTCAGGCGAATAAACTTCCTGTCCCATTTATCACATCTTCTTCTTATTCTGAACTGCTTCCTGGAACTCGCTTATTCTCTTCTATCGACACATGACGAGGCAGGCTGCGTGGATTGAATTAAGGCGTTAGTCGGCAACCTGAACACACAGTCTGAATGGCATTTATTGACATGAATCCGTCCAAAATCCCCGTCGAGTACATAGAGGTTTTAAGAGGCTTGTAAGCATTCTTTGCGCATTTCAACATCCCCAGCTTCATCAGGCTAGGTTGCAACGGGATGAGCTTCCGCTTAGGCACCACAGCATCCCCCACAGGGGATTCATGTTTCATTCAATAAAATACGTCAAGTGGAGTTTATAACTTTGTGTAACATTTTAACCCAAGATGAGGAATCAGTGGCTCCACCTCAGCTACGGTCAGGCGCAGGGCGCTTCTTCATCAAATAACAACAATAACAGCTGCGGGTGCCGCAACCTGAATTTCCACAAAGAGGACGAACAAACAGGCCTTTTTGCGGCTGAAGCCAAGTCAACGAAGCGCCAATTCTACCCGACTGTGGGTACAATTATTTGCATCTTACAATGACGTTCAGGTGACTGAAAGTATAATTTCCAGTTAAATGTCGATCAAATGACCCGTGCGATTTTGCCTCTCAGTTTTTACTTGTTCAGGAACTTCGCGATGACCTTTATCTGCACTGATTAGTTTTCCAACGTCTCTCGCAACGTTTTTGCATCACCTGAGCTTTACAAAGACATGGCACCACTGTCCTCCGCTGGCTTGATTTGTGTTCGTCAGGGAAAAGGGCATCACACGTTTACCTTCACGCGCTGAACAGATGTTGAGTGCTTTGCCTTTTATTTGTGATATTAGGATACTTCGTGGCACGTTGTCGCCTTGGCTACGGTTGGTAAGATAAAAAATCTTGCTAACGTCGCATCGATTTATACGTCATAACAAGTTTTTTTTAGTCCTGATAGATATCCATTCATAGTTGAATTGCCTATCTTCCTTCTAACACAGGCAACAGTCAAGAAGTTTGTCGTTATTACAGCGAAGACTCTGAACACAGAAACCGAGTCATACTCCGCAGTTGCACTTCGCGTAACAGGTAGCGGCAGGGCGTCGATATCAAAGTGTTCGGGGCAAAGGTATAGAGAAGGACCTCACTTAACTGTCAGTAGACTGTGGATCGTGTCATATGGGGTTTTATCTTGGCATACGTTTACAGGCTGTTGCAGGAATTACACTGTCAACAGCAATTACTTCACACGACCTCACGCCTACCCTGCTCTTAACACAAGCAACATTCAAGGAGTTTTTCGTTCAGAAGATGAAGAGCAGTTCGCGCCTCACGGGGTTGTCGCTATTATGAGAATTTCGGTCTGGTGAGAATTGAATATACAGTAGATGTGCTAACTCATGAAATGTCAACCAAAATTTCGAAATGCGTTCTCGTTTCGAAAAGATGAATTAAGTAGTGTTGTAAAACTAATCAGGATGCAGCATAAATCTATAATGATCCAGTTACCACACGGTGTCGGCTTTCGAAAGAACTTATTTTCGGCTGCATGCAAGATATATATTCTGCAAAAAATGACTACTTATGTAGTACGCACTTTTCTCATTGATTTTCGATGCCTTTGAAAATTCAATTATATTTCATGGAAAGCATGCGTAAAATATTCATTCTTTTACTTATTCGGTAGAAAATCACGTCTTCTTCCAATTTCATACTCAAAATGAGAGTATAATTCGGTTTCAAAAAGTTTCTAATTGTGAGATTTTTTAATACCGTTAAATGGCCGTTCATGAAACATCATGCATCTGCATTTACGAATGTGGCTTGTAAAGTTGGCAATATTGCTCAAATCCACTGCTTAATTTTATGAACCTTATATGGTCTCCTCTTAACACCGTAGAGAAATGCATGGTTTTCCGTACACGGAAAATATACAGCTTGCAGTTTTGAAACCCTGAATGCAAGTGTAACAGTAGGTCGGGTTCAAAATTATTCGAAAAATAGAAAAGTTTTTAAAAACCGAATTATACTCTTATTTTGAGTATGAAATTGGAAGAAGACGTGATTTTCTACCGAAAAAGTAAAAGAATGAATATTTTACGCATGCTTTCCATGAAATATTATTGAATTTTCAAGGGCATCGAAAATCAATGAGAAAATTGCATACTACTCAAGTAGTCATTCTTTGCAGAATATAGATCTTGCAGGCAGCCAAAAATAAGTTCTTTCGAAAGCCGACACCCTGTGGTAACTGGATCATTATAGATTTATGCTGCATTCTGATTAGTTTTACAACACTACTTAATTTATCTTTTCGAAACGAGAACGCATTTAGAAATTTTGGTTGACATTTCATGAGTTAGCACATCTACTGTACGGTTGGGTCACGTCGACTGAGCCGCCACCTGAGAGCTAGCGTCTCACCTCCTCACTGCTGCTCCGTTCTCGTCAATTCATGTACGGAGTAATCTCCCAGTTTCTCCGACGTATTCGCTTTGTCCGCAACTGCACCAGATCCGGTAAACGACTCCAGACGTTTCCTACCGTGGCAGCGGGTCTTACGACCTCATGACTTGGCGCCTAATGGTTGCTTCCGACCTGTGTGCAACCTCAACCCCAAGTGGAGTGAGAAGACGATTGACGCCTTTAGAGACGTTCTTCAAGTACGGTTGAGTTTGGTCTTTGATGTCGTTTTCGAATGCACTGGTTGACAAATTTGCGCGGTTAAGCATTGGTTCTCAGTTCCCGTCGAAGATTAACGACTCGGAGGCGGACTGACAAACTACCATCGCGTCAATTACGACCCCAGCGATGATTGCTAGAGCCGTTAATTACAGAGCGCATATGGTCCCACGGTAGCCACGTGCTATAAACACTGCACTCCTAGTGCCACCATTACCCTTATCTGCTACTGTCTCTGAAGGATGGATTCGTGTGAGAATCCGAAACGTCAGGCCAATAAATTTCTCGTTCCAGCGATCGCATCTTCTTCTTCTTCTGAACACCTACCTGGAACTCGCCTGTTCGCTTCTATCAGCAGTTTTTTCGTTATTACAGCGGAGGCTCTGAACACGGCAACAGTAGTCCAAATGGTTCAGTCCGCTGAGCAACGTCCCGAACGGATATTTAAGGGTCAGAAGTAAAGGAAAAGATTAAACTATTAAAGAAGGAGAAACGATCGCTGGGACAAGAGCTTTCAGATTCCTGCCCGAACAAATCATCAGACACAAAAGCAGATACGGTTGGCTCATACACAAGGGGCTGCAGTATTTGTAGGACGCAGTAGCCATGCTACTGCTCCCCCCTTCATCAGGGAGCTCCCGGCTCATGAGGTTGTCACCTCTTGCAAGAAGTTCGGTTCCCCCCTTTCATCCGTGATCGTCACACTTGATGTGCTAATTGTCTGATAGCCGACAGTCGCATCGTTAATTGCTGCAATTTCATCATGTGCGTTGGATGTTGGTGTGATAATGGCTTGTCTCCTTCTTCAAGATGGCTTGAAACCATCGATCCTGGCGTTGGGAAGAGCGTTTACCTGTGTGCTACCCGCGTGACTAACTACTCCGCCTAGGCGAAGTCGCAGCTCTGAGTGTGGAAGGGGAAGGTCATTGCACTTGTTAATGAACTGGAGGCCAGTAAACCATGACTCAAGCAAGTCCCGCCTCACGCGGTTGTCATATTTTGCGAGAATTTCGGTCTTGTCTTATTTGAATGCGTGGCCGGATCCCGTCGAATGAGCCGCATCTTGAGTGCCGGCGTAATTTCTCCGCACCGCTGCAGCCTGTTCGGCCAACCTCGTTCGGAGCTGTCTTCCGGTTCCTCCGACGTGTAGTTGCTTTGTCCACAACTGCACCAGATCCGATAACCGGCTCCTGACGTTTCTTGCTGTGGCAGTGGATCTTTCGGTTTCATTGCCTGACGCCTGATGATTGCCCCCGGTCGGTGTGCAAATTCAGCCCCAAGTGGTGCGAGAAGGCGGCTGATAGCTTCCGAAAACGTTCCTGACATATGGAAGCGCTCGCCAAAATTTGGTGTCCGTGCGGTTAAACCTTTCGTTCCTTTTGCGTATGCACCGTTTGACGAAGTTGCGCGGCTAGCTATTGGCTTTGAAGACCAGCCGGAGGTATTTTAGTTCGTCAAACTTGTCTTCGGGCTCACTGCAGTGCGTTTCGACACGCCGAATGAGCTTTCTTACACAGCTGCGTTTGTGGCTGATTGGGTGGTTGGTGTTAAATTTCAGTACTTCGTCGTATTTGTCGCTCTCCTGAACGCTTTGGTCTTTAGTCCTTCACAATCTTTGCGGCATACGAGGACATCCAGGAAGGCCAGCCGATTGTTCTCTTCCTCCTCCATCGTAAATTAAATGTTCGAGGAGACCTCATTCAGATGTTCCTTGAATGTCAGCAGTTGATTCCGGTCGATAACGACGAAGGCATCATCCGCATACCGGGTCCAGAATTTCGGTCTGTGGTGTTGCAAGACCAGCGACTCTAACCGTTGAAGGACCGCCTCGGCGATGAATCCCGAAATCGGCGAACCCATTAGCGTGTCCTTCACCAGTTCGTAGATTGTTCTGTCGAGCGTGAAGTACGTCCTGAGACAGAACTTCAGGAGCTAAAGGACTTGGCCGTGTCCAAGAAGATTCTCGGTTTCATCGGGCAGGGATCCGAAACGTCAGGCGAATAAAGCTCTTGTACCAGCGATCGTTCCTTTTTCTTCATGACTGCTTCCTGGGACTCGTCTCTTCGCTTGTATTGGTAGTCTCAACTATGTTATATTTATTGCCGCTTCCGGTCAATATGGGGGCGTTTTGCCTGGAAATATGCCTGTGGAGCTTGGAAGGCAGGCGGACGTTCGATTCTGCAGTGTTTTCGGTTCATGCAATATATAAGGACCTCGACAGTCGGAGTCTTATTTCTTCTCGAGTTGTAAAAATAAATTTTTGACCATAAAGTCATACTTTGGATCTACCTACAACGTGGGAGCCCCAGACCAATGTAACCGATCAAACCGCTGCTCAGAACATGTGTGCTCGCCTACACGCAATCCGATAAGCCTGTCAACTTACGCAAATTCCGACAGTCCAGTTGTTGAATATTTTCCGACCTGACTTTGGTCAGGCTGTCTTCACGGGAATATTCACAGTAAGAATTTTTTTCCAAAGAACTTATTATAGGAGAAGACGATGTTGACAAAAGCATCTGACCGCTTTATTATGCTATTTCTGATTTTTATGAGCGTTGTTTAAACTTAAGAAATCCGAATTGACGCTCCTGTACTCGATTCCGTCAGTTGCTTGTTCCACATGTGGGTTGGAGTCCTGAAATTCCGTCGTAGCTTCTATGACACGTTCTTCTGTTTATATCCCAGATAGCTTTGGGAAATTCTTCACAGAACCCTAAAATACTAATAAGACTTGATACCCTAAGAGCGTCCTGCGTCTGAGAAAACCGAGATATGGGGACGGGTGTCCGCTAAGACTGGTGGATACCCAGTGGGGGGCTGATCAAACGTCAGCGAATGGGCCTATCACACTCCCGTTCTCATTATAAAGCTGCGATAACGTTCGTAGATGAGCGATATCGTCTGCAGACTCAAATTACTTTCCACGTGTTTTCTAAAAATGAGCGTCCTTTGAGGTGAAGCACTTGTTTCTAGTACGCCAGACGTATCTGCGTGAGTTTTGGCTACTGCACTTAGCTAGAATTCGAGGTCGGTATTCAGTTCAGTTCAGTTCAGTTTATTGAGGGAAATGTAGGTCTTCACCTTTGAACTCCCTATTTGTTTACAAGCAACTGCAAAATCTCAAAAACTCGAAAAGGTATCATAAAGTAACAAATAATCGGAAAAGCGTCAGGTCTGTACAGACAAACAAACTGTCTCGAATTTTAGTGGTACGAGCAGTTGTAGAGCTGTCGTTTCGAGTGCAGCGAAATAAATAATATGTCCGGGGACAAAATTTGCATATGCGCATGTCAGTAAGCGTAGGCGATGGGTTGGTACAATAATAAGTTCAATTCACAATGTTACTGAAATATAGCAAGTAGTATTATAATAGCGGAATTTGTCGAGGTTACAGAGATCGGGGTGGTAATTTAGTGCACACTGCTACACAAATCCAGCTTCCTCTTAAAAACCTCGACGGAAGCAGACATAACGACATCCACAGGCAGAGCATTCCAGGCTTCTACCACTCTGTTGGAGAAGAAGAACTTTCGTGTGTCCAGTCTGGCCCCTGTCACACGTAGTTTGAATGGATGGCCTCGTAGATTTGTGGTGGTTGCTAACTCGAAGAAGTCACCCGGTACGAGGCTGCAGTCCTGACCGCGTATGATACGGAAGACTTGTATCAGGTCACCCCGTAACTGCCTGTAACTCAAGGGAAAGAGATGAAGGTTAGCTAACCGCGTTGCATATGGTAGTGAACCCTGTCCTGCCACAAGTTTCGTTGCACGCCTTTGAACCCTTTCAAGGATGCTGAGGTCCTTCGCGGTCCAGGGTCTCCAAGCTTGGATAGCAAATTCTAGTTGCGGACGCACAAAAGTTCGAAAGACCTTAGCGAAGCAGTCTTCGTCAAAGGCAGAGAAAGCCCGCTTGACAAGGTAGAGGACTGACATTGCAGACTTGGCTATCTTCGTGCAGTGCAGCGAGGGTTTGAGCGAGGTCGTAATCCATACTCCCAAGTCCTTCTGCGAGTCCACTTCTTGCAGTGGTATACCATTTAGGCAGTAGGCCATATGGTTCGGAGAGCGAGCTCTGCCGACTCGTAGAATATTACACTTTTTCTCGTTGAACGGCAGAAGCCAGGCCTTTGACCACTGTTGGAGTCGATTTAGGTTCGCCTGCAGATGCTCTTCGTCATCTGCAGTTCGAATGACGCTCCAGAGCTTAATGTCATCCGCAAACATGGCGACACCACAATCCAGTTCACTCACGCAATCGTTGACGTAAATGATGAACAAAGTAGGGCCAAGAACTGAGCCTTGGGGAACACCGCTTTCAACGGCAACCTCCGTCGACTTCTGGCCACCGACATGGACAGTTTGACAACGGTTTAACAGGAAACTTTGAATCCATTTTAAGAGGTTACCCCTAACGCCTGTTCGGCTCAGTTTGTGCAGGAGTCGCTGATGTGGGACACTATCAAATGCCTTTTTAAAGTCGATATAGACTACATGCAGCGCACTGCCTTCATCAACTGACCGAGTCCAACGTTCCAAACAGTTGAGCAGGTTAGTCACGCAAGACCTGCCACTACGAAACCCATGCTGCGCATCAGATAATAAATTATGCTGCTCTAGGAAGCGCATCAGCTCTCGCTTGATTATTTTCTCCATGAGTTTGCAGCAGATGGAAGTGAGGCTAATTGGCCTGTAATTGTTTGCAGAGGCCTTGCTGCCTCCTTTATGCAGTGGTGTGATCCGCGCAGATTTCCAGTCGGCGGGCAAGCCGCCGGCTTCGAACGAGGCTTGGAAAAGCATGGACAATGGTTTGGCTAGTTCGGCAGCGAGCTCCTTCAGTAACTTAGGCGGTATGTCGTCTGGACCTGGTGATTTCGACTCATTTAGCGTCATTAGCTCTTTGCGAACCGTCGCTTCATCAAAAGACACAGACTCGATTTTTGGACCCTCATCGAAGTCGTAGTCGGGGGGAGTAAATGGACTTTCACTAGTAAAGATGGATTTGAAAAATTGTGAAAAGTGCTCAGCTTTTTCTCCATCCTCACTAATCTCTACGTCTCCGCTAGTCTTCAGGAGGGGGATTGGATCTCTGTTTCGTGTGCTGCTTCTTATGTAGCTGTAGAATAATTTTGGATTTTNCAGGTACATTCGCATCGTCAAGTGTGTCTAGTTTACATTGTAGAAGGGTTTTCATCTTTTCCATCTCTTCCTCAAGACGGTTGATTTTGCCGGCCAATATCTCGCATCCACTGCAAAATCGATCGGTATGCGGCACGCATTTGCTATCAAGTAAACTTTGCGACATCGCCCGCCGTCGTGCCGCGGTGGCCGAGGGGTTAGCGTGCGCGACTGAGATGCCGATGGTTGGTGGTTCGACTCCGTCATGCAGCGCAATACTTCGTGTGGCTGCGCAAATCGTCATTATGTAGTGGACTTATGCAAAACGGACAGATCTTCAGGAATAACAAGCTATTTCTTAAGGCGCAACTGTGGACAGTGCCTATGCTTATGCTGGATACGCCGAAAATGTCCAGGGAACGCTTTTTTCAGGTAAATCTATGGTAAAGTGAGACAACTCGAGTTGTCCGAATTTAAGCAGCACAGCAAGCAGTGTAGAAATATCGACTCAGCCTTATCGTAGATGTTGCTCCTAACTTCTGTGAGCAATTTGAGACGGTGTTTTGGATGGGTAGGCCCTGTAGACAAGCCGAGATTTCCGACAGATGGACCGTTTTTGCTGAAGTTTGTTCTGATCGAACGATAGAAGTATCGGTGGCGATAGCTGGAGGATCGTTGTCAGAAAGGCGTTTTATAATCCACGTTTTGGTGAAGGACAGTCGTTTTCAGCGAAGAGACTCGATTTAAAAACTTCCGTCTTGCAACTCAAAATTCAAACCGCGCGGCAGTTGATCACTTTCATTCGAACTCCATCTTCCAGGAAACGTGGTCTAGTTGGTGGCGTTAGTAATATTTGCACAGCCAACCTTTGTTGTTTTAATAAGGATTTGCCTTTTATCACAGGTCATTCGACTACGAATTATTTCCGACGGATGGGAGCGCACCTCCGCGTGGAGGATCACGTGTGAGTAGTCGCACAAAGTAGAAATAACTTCACTGCGAAATAATCGATGCCAATTAGTTTGAGGTGCAAGTCTCTCCTTCTAATTAACTCTTAGACGTACAGAACAGTTATCAGGGGGGAAAGAGCCCGCCGTGTGTTGCAATCCTTTCCGTTAAAGGTGGTTTTACAAAAAAACCGATGTCTTGCAGGGACAACGTCAGCAGGTGTACACCCACGCACGCGCGCGACTTCACCTTGCGCTGACAGTTCGCTCGATTCTGACTGGCTGGCTGCCAATCACCGCTAATTAGAACCGTCCAATGAACGTGGCGAAATGTTCTCCACTGTCAACAAATAAATAACCTTGATCGACGCCGCGGCCCTGACTGCGGTTGCTTTACGGAGATTGTGGGTATTCTGTTAGTTCTTTCCTCTTGTAGAAAAACGGTTTTTCGTGTGATTATCTTCTTACTCAAGGTTTTTTTTAAATTAACTTAAAGCTCAGACTGCAGTATGCTTTACTTTTTAGTATGCCTAGTCGGCGGTTAATCAGCTTGATTAAAATTATTAATAGTTTGATTCGAATAATTGCTAACGACTTACTGACAGAAAAGTTCTAGAATGGTAACTTTTAACGTGCCTTGTTTAATTTCCGAGGAAATTAATGCGCGAACTTGGAGTAAATCTTTCGAAACGGGCCTTATCATGCACGCTCCAAATTCTGATATGAATATTTGAGCTGAAATCCATCAGCTACTGCGAAATAACCGCTTAATATTCACAAACCGCCAACAGGCAGCCAGTAGTATAGAACTGTGCAATGATTTACCGTACTAACAACCTGGGCTTTTAGCTAATACCCGTGTACGGTAAATCATTGCACAACTTTTAACATGTTTGGTTCTGTCAACTGCGTAAACGTCAACTTCGGACTGAGAAGAATGAGAATGAAGATGGCGGCCATAATTTTCGGGTAGAGAAGGCAGCCAGTAAATAAAGAGGAGGCATGATCCTTCAAGTTGTTTATCATATAAATTAGCTTTTCAGATGACTTGCAGAATACTGGAACCTCCTACCTTGTTTAGAATTTATAATGATTCATCAACCGATTTGATACAAGCTGCGTGGTTTAATTGTCCACTGTCCTGACAGGTTAAATCATGGCCAAAGTAGGCAAAGGTGTGCAGATTGGTTTGTCCTGGGTGAAGACAAGACCAGGCGACCTTCCGGACGGTGCCATTGAGACACAGCCCGGCGTCTACATCTGCCGCGCCATGCATGAGGGGGAACAAATTCCCGGAAAGTACGTTCCCCGACTCTCGCTCGCCTATGTCTCCTACGGTGGCAAGGAACATCAGGAGAGGGATTGTGAAGTACTCTGTGACACTCATTGCCCCGGACAAGGTTGCTGGTAAGCTGGCAACTACAGATCTCCCCTTTATTTCTAAAAGATGGACAGATGAGTGTCGACTTGTGCACTGTTATATTGTCATCTTCAACGAGTCCGACAATCCAATCCGTTCTCCAATCCGAAGTTAGGGAGATAAGAGTGGTAAAACAGTATTCGCTATGTGAGAGAGAGCGGGCGTGTGTACACTCCAAAACGAGCCACTCGCTGGATTCCCACGGGATCCTGACAGGCGTTATCGGAAGGGGTAATATAGAAAATGCTAACATTTTGTGGTGCGATGACAGACCCGTTTGCCGGCAGAGATCTCGTACACTAGGTCTCATGTCGCCCCCACTTCAAATGATGGTTAAACTTCTGATTATTTGCTGTATGGACCAGGAGGTGCGGAGTGGTGTGCCAAGGTGCGGTCTCTACCGTGCTACTAATCTGCGTCCTTTCCCGAATGCCGTCTTCCTGATTCTCTCCTGGCACCAGATCCAAGTAAGAGAGGAGAAGGAGGAGGAGGAGGAGGAGGAGGAGGTGGAGGAGGAGGAGGAGGAAGTGCGGTAGATGCGGTGTAAGTCTACTACCACTATAAACCAAATCACGTGCAAGTCACCGTCCCTGCCCTCACCCTACTGTGAGCCGCGCGATGGACATCGTCGGTAACAAGGGTCTAACCGTCGTGTTTGCACAAACAGCAACTGCAGGCTTTGTGTAACCAAACAAAATGTGTGTGTGTGTGTGCCTTAATCGTTAAGCACAACATATCACCTACCTTCGTTAGGCTGTATCAAGATCGGGGCTTGAGTTACGTGCGGTGAAAGTGTGTGAACTGGACTCCATGTAGTTCATGTTACAAATCACGATCTTCCTCTTATACAGTCTGTATTGATTTCGGGAGAAGTCCTAGGCCTAATACGTCCCCTTTTTACTGGAGGATATATTCTCTGTGGAACTATTATATACAGGTGTTGTAGATATGTATGTAGGTTTTTTGTTCGAGTCTATATCCTGATCAGTGTATATTGTGGCCAGGCCTAGTCAAACAAGCGAGAGTGCGACCAACCTTCACCCATTCAACCATTAATGCATATGGAAATATGACCGCGCCTTCTGAACGGCGTCCGTTGGCGTGTTGGAACGCGCCCGTGGTGTTGCGAAGACCAGGCGAGTTCAAACAAGAACAATTGAGAGTTCGAGGACAAGATGGAGAAGCCGAAGGTTTAACGTGGCGGCCATGTCAAATCGAATGTCTTAAGGAGAGGCTAGGCGCTCTCAGCCTTTCACACTTGATTTCTAATTCATATGAAGTCGCTTGTATGCCGCTAGGTTGGAGAAGCTGCCGAAATACTATTTACCGAGATCTGCATTCTTGCAGATGATTTATTGTCTTCGCAGTCTACATGCGCTTCGCCAAGACATTGTTTACTGCTCGGAATCTTTTTCTCACTGTTTATCCGACTAGTTAACCGTCATGCCAGCTCCTCTTGATGTTTTACTTCACTACAACATGGTCAACCGGCGGATTTAAAACTTGTCGCACACATACACACTTACATTGTCTGTTTTTCAGCTGTGATTTATGTAATCCTAATTTTCGAGTACATTCCAGGGATATGCTTATACGGCCGACCCATTAGTGAGAAATTCAGCGGTCTCGATGAGGTCCAAACGCGTATCATCAAGTGCAAGTCCTTCCAAGGTCCCCATTGGCTGTTTGAACAAGAAAAAGGACGCCGATTTTGTTTATAATTAGATCGAATAATTTGTGCGTGTCTGCCAAAAACAAAACATGAAATGTTGACCGAGATTCTGAAGTGCGTTTTTGATTAGGAAGGATTACTTTGGCGGGGTTGTCATACTGATCATCATGTGGCACATTCCTACAATATTTCGTACATGCCAGGATGTTGGCTTTTAATGCACTCCTTTTCGATCTCCTGTAGAAATGCACTAGGTAAAAAAATGACCTCTTAAATAGCACGTATTTTTACATTGATTTTCGATGGTCTTGCATGTAGAGCTGTCGACCACGTGGTCTGCCGAAGTGACAGTCCACAGATATACGTGAGCACTCAGGTTAGATGCTGATGATGGCAGCGATGCGTCATCCAGCGAGTCGGCCTGACGGCTGACGCGGGGGTGGCTTATACGATGGCCAGGCGCGTGGTTCGCAATCATGTTCCTTCACTACTTAAATCGATTAGGTAGTTCGATAAAGTTATTCGTTTTTACTAGTGCACACGGAT
>CACRXP010000558.1:205294-232926 GCA_902702965.1 Spirometra erinaceieuropaei
AGGTCCGCACGTCGTAAAAAAAATAGCCGTTTTGTTGATATAAAAAGGTGAGTACCTTTCTGATGATAACTAGTACCTGATCACGAGCACACAAAGCCCGTTTCGATACTGAAAATGGTCCCTTTTTACTTGACTAGAAAGACTAAGTAGCCTTTTTTTTACAAATTTTGTTGTTTCAGGTGCATAACGGCCATTCCAGTGCTTATATGCCGTACCAGGGTGAAGAACATGCGGTGCACGACTATGAAGTCCTGGTTTGGAAGAAGGAGGATTAAACAGCAGTTGGAACTGCTGGCCGGCTGTGATTTCAACCCACTCGGAAGTTCATATGTCTTTTGTCAATAAATTACTCAGCTAACCATCTAGTCACAATTTTTGCATCAAGATGGGAAGTGACTTTTTAAAGACTCGATTGATTGCGCTGATTTCGATGTTGAGACAGGATTTGGGGATGTTCCAGTGATCTGAATACGAGATAACTCGCAATTTCAATCCTGGTGATTATGTTGATTGTCAAAAAACAGTTCTGCTTTCATGGATGACTATCGGACGTCGGACGTAAAGCCTAGCCACCAATAGGGCAAAATGAGACCTACCGAAACGAAACTGAAGATACGAAAATAAAGATTTTTGCGAAAATTAGTAAAACCGGGATTATTGAAATGAAAGGGAAACATTAAAGAAAATTTCGGGTGGTTTTTCGGACAGAGTCCACGGATTAGTACGAAAAGTTCCATTTTTACGAGGGAAAGAGGGGGCAGTTCTTGGAGGAAGGACGTGAGGGCAAGCCTTTGTTTTCGGACGCCAAAAATCCCTCAACGTTTTCCCTCAATTACGCTGATAGTGACATAAATCGGCGTTCAATGCCCTGCCGCTCCGAGCAAAATAATGCCAGTTAGAGTTTCCAGATCGGAAGCAGTGGCGATTCAATTTCAAATGCCTACACACAGCGCGGCAATAACGGACCTGCGGGTTGGCCGGCCATTGGGAGAGCTCTGGACCGTTCAGTCTGAAGGGAGTAAAAGTCTTCTGCAGTTGTATGGTGGATGTGACGGAAGCTAGCCAGTCGTTAATGTCTGACGCAAGCAAACAGGCGAGTTACAGGTAGCAGTTCCGAAGACCGAAACGCGATCACTGGAACAAGAAGATTATTAGCCTGACGTTTCGGATTCTCACTCGAGTCCATCATCAGAGACAGTCGCAGATAAGGGTAGTGGTGGCACAAGGAGTACAGTATTTATAGCACGTGGATGCGCACTGTAATTAACAGCTCTCGCAATCACCGCATGGGTCGTAGTTGATGCGGTGGTGGCTTTTCCGTCCGAGTCCGAGTCGTTAATGGCCGCAATTCCATCATCCCTGTTGGGTGCTGGTGTAACGATTGCTCGGCAAATTGGCTCACTGTCACTGGGATAATGGCTCGACCACTGGAGTCGCTGGTTTTCCGACAACGTAGACCAAAATTCTGTATACCGTATGTGGATGACACCGTTCGTCATCGAACGGGAACAGGTGAGTCCCAGGGAACAGGTAGAGATGAGGAGGAGGAGGAGGAGGAGGAGGAGGAGGAGGAGGAGGAGGAGGAGGAGAACACGACTTACGACCGCCACAACAAAAACTTTACTCGCCCAACGGAAAGGACAAAAAACCCGTTGTTCAATAGTTAGAGGCGTTGGATTTCCAACCAACAGGACCCGGGATCGAGCACCAGGTTTCCCACCTTTCGCTGTTAGGTATGATCGGCTGACGACGGCTAATGACCCAGAAAAGGCTATTCCAGTCTCCTTTTTTTATTTCGGTACTGTCCTTTTTCATATAGTACTCGCCGCTGTGCGACTACTTGTTGGGCTCGAGAGAGAAAGAGAACCCATAAGGCACAACGATCTATGTGCGTCCCGCTACCATAATTGTGACCATTTGGACCGATTAATGGGGACACATGGTGCGATGTGTTTTGCTGGCACAGAAATCGTACTCAGTGTCCTGCGACAAAAGGTCCACGCTTCATTGCCCTAGACGGTTCCTCGATGGGATACGACAAGGTGTAGTGTGAAGTCTGCGGAGCAATTGGGCAGGGGCTGTTAAAAAACGGACATGAAACAGATATCAGGTTCTTCAAGACGGACTGAATATTTGGCTCACAAGACATGTTTCATTTTTTCCAAATGCTTGAGTACGACGCCTGCGTGTTTGTTCGCCAGTCCCCTTCTTTGCGCATTAACCTAGCATTGTCACGTGACGAGACGAATTTGGCCAAACAAAAGTGAGCTAATGCATCCGAATATCGGCCGGTACGCTTGCATACCCTGCTAAAGGACGAGGTCAAATGCCGGCTGTGAGTACGCCAACCAATCAGATTGTTCGGCATACTGGTCCTGCTGCCATATGGGTCTATTGTAGGTGGGCTAACTCATGAAACGTCAACCGAAATTTTGAAATACGCTCTCGTTTCAAAAAGATTAATTAAGTAGGGTTGTATAACTAATCATCATGCAGCAAAATTCTATAATGATCCAGTAACCCCAGGGTGCCGTCTTTCGAATGAACTTATTTCCGACTGCATTTACCAATGTGGCTTATAAAGTCAATAATATGGATCAAATCCACTGCTAACTTTTATGAACCCCATATGGTCCCGCTTTATTACCGTAGAGAAATATGTAGTTTTCCGTACGCGGAGAATATATGGCCGGTAGTTTTGAAACCCCGAATCCTAGTGTAGCGGTAGATCGGATTCAAAATTATTCGGGAAATGGAGAAGAATTATGCCCATCCTTCGAGTATAAGATTGGAAGCCGACGTAATTTTCTGCCGAAAGAGCGAAAGAATGAATATTCTATGCATTTTTTCCATGAAATATAATTAAATGTTTAGGGGCATTGAAAAGCAATGAGGAAAATTCAAGCTACGCAAATAGCCAATTTTTACAGAGTGTAGTGTTTGCATGCGCCTGGAAATAAGTTCTTTCGAAAACCGCCATCCTGAGGTAACTGAAATATCATATAATTACGTTACAGGCTGACTAGTTTTACAGCCCTTCTTAATTAATCTTTTCGAAACAAAAACACATTTCGGAATTACGGTTGACATTTCACGAATAAGCCACCTACTGTGTATCGGCTGTTTGAAAAAAAACATTTTTGCGTAGTTTAAACTTGAATTATTTAGACTGTCCTGGTTCGGCAAAACCGCTCCTGCGCTCGTCCACACACGTGCGTGTCCCAACGGCGTGGCTTCTATTTCACGTGTTCCGTCCAAGTCACGCGCATTTGTATGACTCACCTTCATTTTCTCAGCGGTGCTAATTATGTAAACAATAAGGGTGTCGGAGTCGACACAGGCATGTGTTTGATTGCTCACAATCAGACGAGTGTGATTTCGTCGTCGATTCCGAAGATGTCCTCTGTGTGCCCACAGCAGGGTATACGCGGGGACGGGGACTCTCGTGTCTATTATAGTGATGGCGAACTGGTCCAGCATCTACCGAACTCTCTTCTTACCCATCTACTTGGGCCTAGTTTTAAGGCAGAGGCAAGAGGACAAAAGGTAGTAGAGGAGTGTTCACCGATCATTTTTACGGAACTCACTTGTCCCTTTGGGCTGTACGGGCCCGATCCTGAGCCCAACCAGCAGCCGTACAGCGGCCCATGACATGCAATAGGTGGGCTAACTCATGAAATGTCACCCGAAATTTTGAAATGCGCTCTCGTTTCGAAAAGAGTAATTAAGTAGGGTTGTAAAACTAATCATTCTTCAGCAAAAATTTATAATAAGCTAGTAACCTCAGGGTGCCGGCTTTTGAAGGAACTTATTTTTGATTGAATGCAATAACTATGTTCTGCAAAAAATGACTACTTAGGCATCAAGCAATTTTCTCATTGATTTTCGATGTCCTTAAAATTCAATCATATTTCATGGAAAACATGCATAAAAGTTTCATTATTTTACTTAGTCGGTAGAAAATCACGTCTACTTCCAATTGTATTCTCGAAAGGAGTGTACAGTTCAGTTTTTAAAAACGTTTCTAATTCCCGAATAATTTCGAAACCGGTATGCTGTTACACTTGCATTCACGGTTTCAAAACAATAAGTCGTATATTTTTCGTGTACGGAAAAGCACAAATTTCTCTACGGCAATGAAGGTGGACTATATAGGGTTCCTAAAATTTAGCAGTGGATTCGATCCTCACTGTTAACTATACAAGCCTCAGTGGCAAGTGCAAAGACATGACGTTTCATGATCAAACATTTAACAGCGTTAAAAAATTTTGTAGTTAGAAACTTTTTAAAACCAAATTCTACCCTTCTTTCAAATATGAAATTAGAAGAAGACGTCATTTTCTCCTGAATGAGTAAAAGAATTGATATTTTTGTGAGTATTTCCCATTAAATATAATTGAATTTTTAAGGACATCGGGAATCAAGGAGAGAAATTTATGCTACTTGAGTGGTCTTTTTTGCAGATTGTCGCACGACGATCGGGAGGGGGGCGTCAAAAAAGACTATAGAAACCTTTTGGCCGTCTCCGGACTATACACCATCGTCAGTCATCCCCTGCATAACTAGCGTGCCACCCAACCTGGCCAGTGAACGCCCGACCGCAGCCGACAGGATAACAGGCCTGTTGCGAGGATTTCGGCCTCTTGAGATTTGAAAATATGGCCGGGTCCCGTCGAGTGTGCCGCCACCTGAGAACTGTCCTCTCCCCGCCTTGCCTCACTGCTGCTGCGTGCTCGACGATTCGCGTACAGAGTAAGCTCCCAGTTTCTCCGACGTAGTTGCTCTGTCCGCAACTGCACCAGATCCGGAAAAAGACTTCAGACGTTTCCTGCTGTGGCAGCGGGTCTTTTGGCCTCATGACTTGGCGCCTAATGGTTGCTTCCGGCCTGTGTGCAACCTCAACTCCAAGTGGAGTGAGAAGACGACTGACGGCTTCCGAGACGTTCTTCACGTACGGAAGAGTCCGCCAGAATTTGAGGGCGATTGAATTTGGTCTCTGGTGTCGTTTTAGTATGTACTGCTTGACGAAGTTGCTCGGGTAACCATCGGCTCTCATTATCCGTCGAAGATATTGTAATTCAGCAACCTTGTCTTTCATTCCACTGCAGTGCGTCTCAACGCGACGGTATATCGCCCTTATGCGACTGCGATTGTGGCCGATCGGGTGGTTACTATTGAAATTCCTTACTTGCGTCATAATTGTTGCTTTCCTGAACACTTTGGTTTTTAGGCCACCACTATCTTTGCGGCAGACGAGGACATCCAGGAAGGCCAACTGATTGTTTTCCTCCTCCTCCTCCTCCATCGTAAATTGAATGCCCGGGAAGACGGCGCTGAGCTGTTCTTTGAATGTCAGCACCTGATCCTGTTCGATGACGAACGGTGTCATCCACATACGGGGTACAGAATTTCGGTCTGTGTTGTCGGAAAACCAGCGACTCCAACCGTTGTAGGACCGCCTCGGCAATGAGTCCTGAAATGGGCGTACCCGTTGGCGTGCCCTACACCTGTCCGTATGTTGTTCCCTCGGACGTAAAGTACGTCTCAAGACAGAATTTCAGGAGTTGGTTGGTGGGGGCGTGTCAGAACACATTCTCCGTTCCATCGTATTTCTCTCGTAGGAGTGTTTCGATGGTTTCGACTGCCAGGTTCTGCGGAATAGAAGTAAAACAGGACGTGACATCTAAGGCTACCATAACGTTCCTTGGCAGGAAGCTTACCCCTTTGAGTTCCTCAAAGAATTGTGGTAATAAGTTGAATGTGGAGCTCGAATCTGGGGTCAGAAACTTGAAACGTCGAAACAGTCACTTTGCTAGTCCGTAAGTTGGAGTGCCTTTTACTGATATGATTGGCCGGAGCGGAGCGCCCTCTTTGTGTACTTTTTGGAGACCGTAAAATCAAGACATGGCGGCTTTTTGCGCTGCCGCCATGTGCCGATAGATCGGGGATATTTTGCCTGAGTTCTCCCTTGTCACAAGCGTCGCGCTGATGTCACGTGTCATCGGTTTTACGGGTTGGTTTCACATGTGACATAAAACTGGTTTTTGACTTTCTATAGGTAGTCTGGTCTGTCTAATACGACGGTGAGACTCCCCTTTTCTGAGAGCACAATGACAATGTACTTTCGGCCTTGAGTTCTCTTAGCGCATCGCGCTCGACATTTTGGAGTATTTCGCGCGGCTTGTGAACCATAAGGAAGGAGGAAACTTGGTATCGAATAAGGTTCTTCGTTTTGTCTGCCACTTCGGTATGGCAGATTTTGAATAATTCATATTGACCCAACTGTGAAGTTTCGGATTCTCACTCGAATCCATCATCAGAGGCAGTCGCAGATAAATGTGCTGGTGGCACAAGGCGTGCAGTATTTATAGCACAGGCTGCCGTGAGACATATTCGCACTGTAATTAACAGCTCTCGCAATCACCGCTGGAGGGGGGGGGTCGCTGTTGGTGCGATGATGGCTCGTCAGTCCGTGTCTGATTCGTTAATGGCCGTGATTGCGTCATCCGTGCTGGATGCTGGTGTGACGACTGCTCGGCAAATTGGCTCAATGTCATTGAGATTGTTGGTCGTCCACGCCCTCCCCACGTGACGGATTCCCCTGCCCAGGGAAAATTTCAGCACGGAATATGGTACCGGGAGGTCATTGTGCTTGTTGATGGATTGCGGGCCTAAGAACCATGACTCGAGCAGCTCGCGGCTCACGCGGTTGTCACCCCTTGAGAGGATTTCGGCCTTTTGAAATTTTAAAATATGGCCGGGCCCCGTCGAGTGTGCCGCCACCTGAGAATTAGCGTCTCCCCGCCTCACTGCTGCTGCGTTCTCGGCAATTCGCTTACGGAGTAATCTCCCAGTTTCTCCGACGTTGTCGCTTTGTCCGCAACTGCACTAGATCCGTTAAGCGACTCCAGACGTTTCTTGCTGCGGCAGTGGGTTTTTCGGCCTCATGACCTGGCTCCTTTTGGTTGCTTCACGTCTGTATGCAACTCCAACCCCAAATGGTGTGAGAAGGCAGCCGACGGCTTCTGAGACGTTCCTCACGTACGTAAGAGCTCGTCAAAATTTAGGACCTGTTGGATTTGTTCTCTCATGTCGTTTTCGTATCCATTAGTTGATAACGTTGCCCGGGCTGCCATTAGCTCTCAGTGCCCATCGGGGATTTTGTAGGTTAGCAACCTTGTCTTCCGTTTTCCTGCAATGAATCCCAACGCGCCGACATAGCCGCCTTACACAGCTGCGCGTGTGACCGATCGGGTGGTTACTGTTGTTGCGTCATATTCTTCGCTTTCCTGAACACTTTGGTTTTCAGGCCACCACAGTGATCGCATCTTCTTCCTCTGAACTGATTCCTGTGACTCACCTGTTCGCCTCTATCCGTCGTCTACATTTATTTTGCGCAGATATGATACCATAGCTGCCAGGAGCTGTTGATGCTAACTTTGGCACACGACTTTATTTTTTCGCTCCTGACAGATAACAGACGATGTTTGGCCTCTGTGTCTACACTGACAGTGAGGCCCTGGCGGTCAATCAGGCACTTGTTGTCTACATTGCACCTTCTTCCAAAAGAAGGGTATCCGCTTTCCGAAACTCAATTTACGTGCAATCAACTCGGATTGTAAGGCATCGGAGTATTGCCCTTTAACCACACCAGATCTCTGTTACGCATTTTCTCGAGGGTCCGTCCGCCGCAGGTCTAGGAATTTGAGGATTTTTAAAACTTTAAAGTGCATGGTTTGCTGGCATGCGTGAATTGAAAACATTGATTAAAATGGCAGCGTTAAAATCACGACGCTTCTATTTGTCCGCACCCGTTGATGGGTGCTTTAAAATAGAAACCTCGGGCATTTTTGAGCTACAGAGACTGGAACGCGATTGGCAGTGGAATAATAAGACAGTATGATATTGGTAAGTGCGTATCAATCTACTTTTCTTTTATTTGGACCGCGGAGTTGGATAAAAATCTGATTGGCAGAATAGTATTACCGACAAAGACGTGGGTGAAGGTGAATTTCAAAAGCAAACTAGACATTTCTGTCTATAAATTAAGCATGTCATACTTAAACCCCATAAACAAGAGAGGGAAACTTGTAGCAATTCGGTAAATAGTGCCGGTATAATTTATCGAACTGAAGTGCAATTCTGAAACGATTTTACAACGAGCTATTAACATTATAATTTATCGTCCAAGCGTTCCTCTCGTTTGTCAGATAAGTGCACGCAGATTCTCTGGACCGTTATCGCGATTATTTGATGGCCGTTTTCGTCCTGGTTTAAAATGCGGCCATTACTCCTTTTCGGCATCGAAACCGGTGAATACTCATCAGCTGGAATGGTTTTCTGAGTTATTTCTCTCTCGGAACGTTTGAACCTGTGTAGTTGCTCTGGTGTGAATGAGAATGAGGGCAGTTTGCTTTATTTTGAATTCATAAATTCAAAATTTTCAGCAAAAAATTGGCCTCATTCACCATCGACAGTAAATAAGTTAATAGGAATCAAAATGTTTGACACAAAAAGAACTATTATTATTGAGACAGTTCAGGTCATAGCTTCTATATTTCTATCTCTTTATACGCAAGATAGCGTGCCAGGAATGGCAGTACAGAATCTTGAAATGCCGATGTACGACAAGAAATAAGTCGGAAGCCGCAGCGCATCGGGTGGGAAGACCTCTCAGAAATAAGATCAGAATGCAAGGGATGGGCAACGTTATCTAGAAATCGACCAGGTAATTGCTTGGCCATTTTAAAATGTCGTTTTAGGATAATATGGGCCAAAAAGAGATAAAAAAACGCCACCGGCAGAATAGAGCATTCGGAGGACTCGTTTTAAAATTGACACACCTTTTTGAGCAAAGCAGGAAAAAGTGACAGGAAAGCAATAGATTATAAGAGAATGAATTCAGGCAGCTATGAATCGTCAGATTAAGGGTTGAGGTTTGTGGTGGAAACGTAAACAACGATAAGTTTCACGTCTTTATAACAAGCCGACACTACTACAGCAGCCTGATGCATCAAATCCGTATAGTCAAATTCTATAAATCGGATCAGGGTTAACACTAAGCAATTCAGACAAAGAAGCTGCGTTTAGTGGGTGCTGATCAGTAATAATCACACCTGATGATGCGTCTTTGCTTTGTTAGAAATATTATGTAGGATTCTGTTCCGCGCGTCACTTCGACCGTCATGCCCAACGATGTCCGCCATATGCTCCACAGCCAGATGAAAGCGGGCACGGGGACTCGTGCATGAATTACTTTATAGCGAGAGTATACTTGCGCAGCATCTACCGCACACTCTCCTCCTCCCCCACCTAAGCCCGGTGTCAAGACAAAGGCAAAAGACTGGAGACGTGGGGGGGCGTAGGTGATTGGCGTTGCCAAGCTCGCACCTTGCCCACTCTCTCATCCACACAGCAAATGATTAGGATTTTAATCAACAACTGCAGCACCACAACCAGTCGGAAATACGAGACCGGGAAGCCATGCGCACGACCTGTATACACGAACGGAGCGCAAGAGCATCTAACGACAGGTAATCAAGTGTCAGGGGACTGCCAGCGAGGACCAGAATTTGCTAACCCTGGTATACCAGAGGCTTACAGACGTTTAACCCCAACGACATTTACATGGATTTCTGCAGGCCATCAAGTGTGCTCGAACGCAGAGACTTCTATCTAATTGGTTCACAATGAGTCCTATGTTTCGAACCAACTAAGCGATCAGTCCAGTTATTCGTTAAATTAGGGCTTCCCAAATGCCCACTCTCCTCTGTTTTTATCGTCTTCGCTTCTCAGTCAAGTAGGTGAAAAAGTTTGGAAGCGTATGCTATGCCAGTATCAGAAAACCATGGCCCTCGCAGCGTGGTATGCGCTGGCAGTTCCCTGCCGGTAGATGCGCTTGCATTCCTGCTGGGTATGTAGGTGGTAGGCATGACTGCCCAGTCACCCTCGCCCTTCTGACCCCTGTCGGGGTGGCACGCCTAGGTGCGGGTCCGGCCACGCCAGCCACCTACGCCCCCCCTCGCCTCCGGTCTTCTTGACTCTGTCGTGATACCGGCTCAAGGTGGGGACTGGGAAGAAGAGAGTGAGGTAGATGCTGTGCAAGTCTATAACTATGCACTAATTCACGCGCAAGTCACCGTGCCTGCTGCACCTTGGTGGGGAGCATACGGTGGACATCGTCGGGCACGACGGTCGAACTCTCGATCGAACACGAGTGTCTTGTTAACCTGCGACGACGCTAGTCCTTGTTCACAGGTCTCGATCAGTTTCCGGAAATCTTGGTTTTGGGGACAACGAACGGCTTGAATAAGCAGCCAGTTTGAGGCGAGTTGGCTTGGGACATCAGCCGCGCATGACATTTCCAATAGAAATCAGGGGTACTGCTATCTCTCTCTCTCTCTTACCGAGCACGGATGTGTAAGCGCTTTCATAAAAACTGCCATTTTATGCATTAAAAGAGGCCTTCAAGGCATAGTCCGTTTGATTCCGTGTCAAATATTTAAAAACACTACACTTCATTTTCAGAAGTGTACCTATTTTCATCATTCCCGTGTTACGAGTGGTCTTACTTTGTCATCCTCCGCAGCGGCTAGTCTGTTCCACAAGAGTCCGTGTATCATTTTAATGTTTACTTACTCCCAACCACCCTCCGACGCGTGCAGTGTTAGGCCGAAGCAGAAGCCCTCCTCACCTGTTTCTAATTCAAACTAACATTTCGGTCTTCGCCCTGATGCTCAAATTAAGCGAAGTGTTGGCTAGACGGTGACTCCGCCATCTGGACTACACGGCGTTGTGATGGACGAGTGTGATAACTGTGGTGGACTTCGATGATTGGGTGTTCGTTTATAGGCCCGAACCAGCCTCCGTCCAGCCACCCGCGTATGGTCCCCTCGATTGGACACAAGAAATTCGACAAAATCCTTCTACTAGGCAACTGACCGACAATGGCCACCGTCAGTAATGGTCCACCCTACCTGTCCATAGGAATCATTTAATGATTTATCCTGTAAGACACAGAGGCCTTTAAAATTAAGCCAAACCGTTTATTTATTATAAGCACGCCTTTCCCCAAGGCGTGTTTCTAGACTTGCCCAGCGCACTAGGCCTCGATCTCCAGTCACAAGCCATGAGTTAAAGCCTAGTCGGTTACTTAGGAGGAGATCAGTGTAGAGTGAATTAAACGCAAATACATTGGCTCTTCTTAATTATGCCGTACAGACACTCGTAGATGATGTAAACAAACGAGAACAAACCCATTCCTGACGGTGCAGTGTTGTTCATACGAAGATGTTGCTAAATAGGAAGCGTGAATCACACCCGTATGTACGCAGTTGACCCAAAGTATGTGCCGATGACCGTCTTATCTCAGCCATTGCATTTACAATAACAACGGCTGGTCCTGAGATTGGGGGTGTTTGAACATGCATCAACTCCTGCAGATTAATCGTAAACTCCAGTAATCAAATCCATTCGATCTACGAGCCAGGACAATGTCACATTTGATGAAATTAGGAAACTGGTTAAGATTTTAGAAGCCGTAGTCCAATGATGGAGAGCTGATTCCAATGCACCGGTATTTCAACGGTATTTAACGAATGGCGACAGATGAAACCAACGGACACGGCACTGGCCCGGTTTTATGGATTACCCAAAATCCACAAGCCCAATGTTCCCCTTCGACCAATCGTTGCCTTGAAAGGCAGCCCCACTTACAATCTATCCAAGTGGATGGCCCGAAAACTTAACTTTCTCCGAGAAGGCTCAAGGACCTCCATCAATTCGGCCTCCGAATTCCTGGCCGACATCCGAGGAAAAGTTGTCCGACCGGAGCAGATCATGGTGTCCTTTGACGTGGTTTCATTATTCACGTCCATCCCACCGGACCTGGCACGCGACGTTCTTCGCAAACGACTAGAAGAGAATTACAACGAGACGAACAAACCCCTAGAAATCGACCACTTACTGCAACTTTTTGCCTTCTGCCAACAAGCCTTCTTCACCTTCAATGGCAGAACATACGAGCAGATCAAAGGAACGCCGATGGGTTCGCCAATATCCAGCCTGGTTGCAGAACTAGTCCTGCAGGAACTGGAAAAAGTCGCCTTCGACCACTATGAACCTGCATTTTGGCGCGGGTACGTGGACGACACGTTCGTCATAATTGAAAGGAGCAGACTGGCCGACTTCCAAGAACTTCTCAACGGCATCTTCCCAGACATCCAGTTCACAAGGGAAGAAGAGCATGCCGAAGAGCTGCCTTTCCTTGACGTTCTCGTCACACGCACACCCAACGGCGAACTCAACACCACGGTGTACAGAAAGACGACTAACACGACTCAGATTCTCAACTACCACAGTAACCACCCAATGGCGCATAAACGCAGCTATGTTAGGACACTCTTCCAGAGGGTAAAAACGCACTGCAGTGAACCAGAGGGACGAGTACGAGAACTTCGGCATCTTCGGGACCAACTGGCAAGGAATGGATACCCGAACAGCTTCGTCAGCCGCTGCCTCCGCACGCGCCCACGGCGAACAAACAGAGGAGAGCCACCAACACTCTGGCACCCTCTGCCATACATAAAGAACGTATCCGAAGCGATGGAACGTATCGCTGGAGAGCTCGGCGTGGGTATCGCTCACCGTCCGACAGCGACCATGCGCAACAAAATCATGCAAGTGAAGGATCGCCTAGACGTGGGTGAATAATCGGGCGTCGTCTATCAGATCCCATGTCGGAACTGCCCTCGCCACTACACTGGACAAACCGGACGACGACTTTGCTCACGAATAACGGAGCACAAACGGGCGGTCAAGAGAGGCGACCCGTTGCCTCAGGTCGCCACTCACACCCTGGAGGAAGGCCACGAATTCAACTTTGCGAGCACGCGGATAGTGGCGCGGGCCAGCAATAAGACAGGACGAGAACTGTTAGAGGCCTGGGGGTCTGACACCAACGCTATCAACAGGCGCGTTGACATACCCCCCCTGCTATCACGCGCTCCGTTCCCGCGGCCAAGGGGCGAGACCCAATTTCCAGCCAAGGGTGCACGCAGTCACGCCACCGTGAGACGGCGTGGAACTCAGCTTATCGCGAATACCAACCTCTGCACTCATATCTCCCCCCCCCCCTTCATGGCGTGACTACAAAAACCACTCATTTGATGTTGCCTTCTCACAGTCTCTGACGATGGCCTCCTGTACGAGACCGAAAGCTCAGACTAATAAACTCACTGTCCCAGAGATCGGGTCTTCATCTTCTTTACAGTTGTAGAGAGTCTCCATATTGCCGGCATTACAGAGGAACTCTTCAAAGGGTTCTGAAGATGGTTCAAATAATTTGACTGCAAAAAGTACCCGAAGACCGTGCAGGTATTTGAAAAATGAGCTGAAACTACCAAAAATGATCCTGATCTTATAGCAACACTACGTGACTTATAGGAGATAATCTCAGGACATGACCTAAGGCTGTTTGACACGCAGAAATGATTGGTCTTTGCTCCAAATTCTGTTTCATATTGCAATGAGCTTATGGAGACGATTAGAATTTCAAAAATGTCGAAAAGTGAGTGGCCCTAATTGTTCGTGTTTTGTTTATTTTCCGCGGATATTAATGCGCGAACTTGGAGTAAATATTTCAGAACAGACCTTTTCAAGCAGGTTCGAAATTAGGTATGAATATTTAAGCCGAAATTCATCAGCTATTGCGGAATAACCGTGTAATATTCATAAACCTTCAACAGACAGCCAGTAGCATGAAATTGTGTCATTATCTACCGTACTAACAACACAGCTTTTAGTTAAAAACCCATGTACTCGTGTTGTGCCGATCTTGTACCGCTGCTTGACGCAGCTGTGAGAGATTCGACTGTCTAAAAATGAGTTTTCAAATGGTTTCGAACTACTTGCAGGAGCTCTGCAAGTTAATGACAACGTCTATTAAACAAAGAATAACCTCACTGTCGTGTATCGGCCATTTAAAATTTTTTAAAGTTCATCTTTTAAATATTCGCCTTCAGTTATTTACCTGTTATTCTCTGATACCAAGTATTTCTCTAACTGAGGGGGTAGGAGTTCCCTGGGGTAAGTGTAGTTTTTGTCTAAATTTTAAATCCTAATACTGTCTATCGATAAAATTTTGATAATTTGCCTTTCAAATATACCTGACAGGCATTTATTTGGAGCACTAAACTAGCGAAGTGTTTTGTGTGCATTTTGCTCACTGAGCATCAAAAAGAAGGAAAACACTTATTTCAGGACCGTAAAAGTTTCGTTCATTTCAAGAGTGTCGTTTTGTTTTGAAAGATGAATAATCTGTCAGTGCCAAAACTCAAAACGAAGTTTTCTTTAAGCGAATGATTTCAGAAAATATTCAGTGCGGTACATGGCTTTTTAGAGTCAGACCCAAAATTTCAATAAACATTCGAGTTGAAGACAATCAAATATTCCGCGCAGTGCAAGAGTTTAGGCAGATTACATGTCTGGGCTTCTAGCTGGTATCTCTGCCGGGAGTACGGTATAATAGCTTTACCAAAGTCTTCTTCCTTATACCAAAAATAAAACATTTTTTGGAAGAAAGATTGACCTAAGGTGATGCCGAAAAATTTAGCATATGATCGAATTCTGATTACCGTTTGGATCGTCTTATACCGTAGGCGGGCTAAGTTATGAAATGTCAACCGAAATTCCGAAATGCGCTTTTTTTTCGAAAAGATCAATTAAGCAGCGTTGTAAAAATAATCAGCCCGCAAAATGATTCTATAATATTTCAGTTACCTCAAGATGCCGGCTTTCGAATGAACCTCCTTCCGGCTGCATGAAAAAGCTACACTCTGTAAAAAATGACTTCTTGAAGAGCATAAATTTTTCTCATTGATTTTCGATGCCCCCAAAATACCAATTATATTTCATGGAAAATACGCATACAAATATTCATTCCTTTTCTCATTCGGTAGACAATTACGTTTTCTTTCAATCTTATACTTGAAGGAAGGGCATAATTCGGTTTTCAAAAACTTTTCCATTTCCCGAATAATTTTGAACCAGCTCTGCATTTACACTTGGATTCAGGGTTTTCAAAATACAAGACTTATATTTTCCGAGTACGCAAATCCACACATTTCGCTACGGTATTAAGGGGACCATATAGGGATTATAAAATTTAGCAGTAAATTTGATCTATATTGTTATCTTTACAAGCCACATTGGTAAATGCCGAGACATGACGATTTATGAACGGCCATTTAACGGTATTTAATAGTCCCACAATTAGAAACTTTTTTTAAAACCGAATTATGCTCCACCTTCGAGTATAAAATTAGAAGAAAACATAATTTTCTACCGAATGAGCAAAAGAACGGATATTTTTATCAATGCTTTTGATGTGTTCCAGCAGGCAGCGTAGACAGTACCTAGTTTGGTCGGCCGTAGGTGTAGAAGCCCCGCTGCATAAAAATATGCTTTTCCGTCGATTTTTTGATTTCGTCTAACAATTAGAACGCTACTGGCCGCTTTGATGAAAGCTCAGTCTATTTAGGTTTTGCCTTTGATGCAAGGGTATTTTCGTTTTAAAAACAGTAACTATGAATATCGTTCATTGCCTAAATAGGTTCGTGCATATGTTCCATAAAACTGTAACAGTCTACTTGCATTCTGTACTCTCTGCCTGGATAATTGCTTGTTCGTGACCTTTGCCGGCAATACGGAGCTTTTTTGCTTCGGGAAGTCAATTTATCGGTGTGCACTCATTCCTGATTGAATAAATACCTGATCTGCATCGTGAGAGAATGACGGGTGGCGACGCACTGAAGAAATTCGGATCGAGAAGGCCTGTGACCCATATGCTAGAACCCTTTTCTAGACCATCTACAGTGCATACGAGCGCGTCTTTGTGTTTTTGGTCCCAGCTGAAGCTCAGTGTCGTAGTTTCTGAATGAAGGGAGATTACTCCGGACGCGGATGGCCGAACACGCAGCATCGTTGAGGAGGAAAGACGCCAGCTCTCAGTTGGCGGCTCCTTCCCAGAAACCGAGCAATATTTTCAAACTGCAAGAGACCGAAATGCTTGCAGGAGCTGAAAACTGCGTGATCCGCGAGCTGCTCAAATCATGCTTTTCAGGCCTGCAATCCATCGACATGCCCAATGATCCCGGCACTATATTTGGCGCCGAGGCATTCTCTGAGCAAAGGAATCAGTCACGTTGGGGGGTCTCGGACGACCAGCGATCCCAGTGACGCGAGCCAAATAGCCAAGGGGTCATCACGCCAACATCAAACACGCATGATAAGATTGAAGAAATTAACGACTCGGCCGCAGACTGCCGAGCTTACATCGCATTAATACTGTCTCCTCTTACGGTGATTGCGAGAGCTGTAAATTAAAGTACGCATATGGCCCCACGGCAGCTACGTATTATAAATACTGCAGCCTTTCTGCCTCCACTACCTTCACTATCTGAGACTATCTCTGATGATGAGTTCGGGTGACAATCCGAAACGTCATGCCAATAAATTTCTTACTCCAGTGACAATCTCTTCTTCTTTGAGCTGCTTCCTGGAACTCTCCTGTCCGTTTCTATTGGCAAATATTTTCCTTTTGAAATCATCTTAAAATCATTTTAAGGCGTCCGGACGTCCCAAACCTGTAATTGAAATACAAACAACGTTTTAGATGCACTGCTTTTTCCCATGTCCTTATAAGATAAAGCCGGGAAACTAATCGATCAAGCTACCGGCATGACGATCTGATCATAATTTTGGATATTAGTTGTTGGACTAGCTGTCTAAATCATCTACCAGAACACAAAAAGTAATTAACAGGACACGCCATGCGAACGATTTTCTACCCTGGCGTGCAGAAGAATAATACCCAGACGTTCAAATATACCTATATACCTCGAGGTTTTGGCAGTCAAGCGGACTTACGTCAGTCATCCAAGAAAATTCCACTCAGTAAAGCAATTATGCTGGAAATGATAACAGTTTGTTTTTGAGGAATGACCTCTTTTTTAATTCGAAGCTCGAACTACGCAAACATTTTGTTGAAAACATTTTTTAAGGTTATTTGCGCGAAGTAGTGTTTTTATTAGCGGGTGTGTCATGTCAATGGTGATCATCTTGACCGAAGAGAAGGCTTTCTGGAACACCTCGGTCAAGGCGTCTTCTAATGAGCTCACTTAGGCAGCATTGAAGAATATATCTTTTTCCTCCACTGTCTTGCAGATGAAGCTATCCTCTCACTGAGTATGTAGAAAGTGAGTTGCGAACGCATTAAATAATTGCTGTTTTGATCCATTCGCATTTTCCCACTAGGTTGCCCTAATGAGCGATCGATATTTGTTTTGGTCGTCACGCACGGGCTAGGTGTTACATGAATCGCAGATTAAGTAAAACAACCCGAAATCGAATGACAAATATTTTTTTTATTTTAATATAATCAATGTGTTGACATCGACTAAAAGTTTTAAAAGGTTAAAAAGACTAGCCACCAATCCTATACTAAAATTATATGTTTTAGTTTGTTGTTCGTTAAAAAGAACATGATCAGTACACACTCAGGAAGCGTCCTAATGACCTCTCGCGGCACGTAGCAGATGGTTTTGAACTTGTTATTGGGTGTTATAGGGTTATGCTGCATGATAATCAGTATAACAACCCCTCTTAAGTAATCTTTCCTAACCGGAAACGCATTCCAGAATTTTGGCCGATATTTCATGAGATCGGTTACGCACTGTAGATAAAGAGTACACTACTGATGGCAAACAATTACTACTCGTTATCGCTCTACACGCGAAAAGGCGAACTATCTATTATTTAATAAATTAGTTCCCTCTGGCGGTTCAAGACTAGGTATTTAAGTGTTCATTTTAAGCTTTTGCCCATTTTTTGAATGAATTACCTTACAGGGTTGCCACTCTACATTCGACAGGAACACTAGCTCGATGTCGATGATTCTGAAACATGTCGGCTTCGCTGCAAGTCTTCTATTGTCTAAATTAATTGATAACCTATAACTCCAGATATAAATGTTAATTTAATAATTGCACAGATTGCCGGGGCAATAAGTTAGAGTACAATGTCCTTTTCAATGGCAGTCTCAACATTTAAACTACACATCGAGTCGAAAAGAATTTATTTCTGTCAATAACCGCGTACTGTCTACTACACAAACAAACAACACTACCAGTGGTATAAATTCGAACGACATGCGCAGAGCGAAAGGCCAAGTTGAATGTTTTGCCGTTTCTGACGTTACTGGATCTGATTAATGCCCCCTATGGATGTTAAACGAACAGTTGAATCTGAGCAAGCTGTTTAATGTGAGCTGTTTGTATATACGTTTATCAGTCTGTAAAATTTATTAGTGAAACATTGGAATAACCTGCATGCCTTATGTATTCATCCAAGGGTGTCGTACGAAGTCAAACTTGCTTAGGAAGATAACTGCTAAGGCAGCTGTGGAAATATGTCGTGAGCTCTTTCAAAAGCGGATGTGAAAAGTGATCAGCTATGCTCTTTTTGCTAATTATATCCGTGCCACAGCAAACGGTTAAAATACTCTCAGCTGAACTTAAAATAGGTGGGCTAACTCATGATATGCTCACTGAAATTCTGAAATGGGTTTTACATCGAAATTATTACTAAAGTTGCGTTGTAAAATTTTCCATTTTAAAGCGTAATTCTATAATAATTCAGTTACCGCGGGCTGCCTGCCATCGAAAAAAACGTCTATTCGGAAGCATGAAAATACAACACTGTAGAAAATGACTTCTTACTTAGCATGAATTTTTTGCTGATTTTCGGTGCCCTTACAAATTCAATCATACCTTAAAAAACCATAAATGAAAATATTTACTATTTAATTCAATTAGTAAAATATTACGTTTTCTTCAAATTTTATACTTGAAAAAAGGGTATAATTCAGTCTTGAAATGTTTCTCATTGTTAGATGTTTAATACCGTGAAATGCCCGTTTCTCAAACATTGTGTCCATACATTTGCTAATGTGACTTGTAAAGTTTGCAATATGGCTCGAATTCACTACAAAATTTTATGAATACCACATGATTTTGGCAGAAAAATTCACGGTTATCTCTGCGGGAAAAAATATGGCGTGTAGTTTGGAAACCCTGAATGCAAATGTAGCGACAAGTCATGCCCAAAATTATTCGGAAATTTAAAAAAATTTTTGAAAGCCTATTTATGCTTCTTCTTCAAAGAAAAAATCGGAAGAAAAGACAATTTTCTATCAAGTGAGTGAAGGAATAAATATTTTTATGTAAGTTTTCCATAAAATAGAATTGCATTTTTAAGAGCATCGAAAATCAATCAAATAAAATTCATACTGCATATGTAGTCATTTTTTACCGAATATCTTTGTTTTGTGCGGCCGAAAAGAAATTCTTTCGAAGGCCAGCATCTCGAGGTTACTGCATTTTTATAGAATTATGCTGCATTATGATTAAGTTTACAAAACAGTTTATGTAATCCTTTCGAGCCGAGAGCGCATTTGTCTATTTTGGGTAACATTTCCTTAGTTAGTACACCTACTGTATTTTCTAAACTCGGTTGCCCTCATCTAAACGGCAGCATTCGTAGAATTAACAGAAAATTCAGGACAGACCGATTTCCCAATGATCGTTCCTCTGCGTTTGATCAGATGATTTGTGTTAGTGCTGAACAGCCGCCAGACATCAAAAAACGCGAAACAGGTGTTTGAACTTTGCCCTAGCGTTTGTGTTGTCAGCATGACAATCAGGTTAGTGCTTGTATACTACTGGTTACCCACTGGCGGCTTATGGTTATTGCGTGATCATTCCACACTAGCTGATGAACCTCAGGTTGAATATTGATATACCAACTCTGGGGCGAGCCGAAAAAAGATTAGTTTTGGAATATTTACCATAAATTAGCGCATTAATTTCCTCGGAAATTTAACATGGCATAACGAATGGCGACCTACAGAGGGCTCTACCCCAAAACTCAACGGCAAAAACACAGATCCCAATGGTTCTCACTAACCAGACTGTGACAAATTGATGTGACTGTTTGAAGACGCCATAGAAGTCATTACATATGACAGTAAGTCGTCAGCTAAATTCAAAGTCACATGCCGCCTTTGTCTTCAGCTCCTTGAAAACAGTTATCATAGAGCATGTCGGTCGACATAAAACCATTCATCAAAGTTTGATGTCAAAAGTATGATAGACTTCAGGCTTCATCGGGGACCTGTCAGATGTAATCGATTTTGCCGTGATTGATACCGACGGGTGCGCGGTTCATTGGGCCGAAGCCACAGAAAGCAAATTAGAACTGACGGGAAGTCGGGCGTTCCATGTAGCATTGATGGCACCAATTATTCCGCCAATTATACCGTCCAAGCAGAGCTAAATAGACGCAATGTACGCCACACCTCGGAAAGAACACCAAGTTTGCTCAGAGATCGATAATTGCCCGAGGTTGTGGCAAGTGACTAGATGGTAATTGGAGTCGTTGCTCTAGATCGTAAATCCAACCAACCTCGTGTGAACCTTCCATGAGACTAACGGTCTTCATAAAGCAGCAGCAAATAAACACAGATCAGGACTGTGCTGAATCCAGATCGATGCAATATGGATGTTAACTGCAGGGTTGAATATCACTCAGATATAGGCAAGATGGTATTACCGACCAGTAACAAGTGAATTCAGTAGAAACGATCGGTGAGCGCCTCTCCACCATTGTATATTCCCGATCGCAGCCAACAGAACGAGGGGTCCGTAGACCAGTGGTTAGAAGCGTTGGAATTCCAACTAACAGGTCGCGAGTTCGAGCTCCGGGTGTTCTACACTTCGGGTTTGGGTAAGACGGGCTGACGACGGCTAATAAGCCAAAAATAGCCATTCCAGTCTCCCTTGTCTTTGTGAGTAATACCATTCTGCCTATAACTATCACATTTTTCTACTGCGATTTGGAAACATTCCTTCTCCCTTCGGTTAAAAACGATTTATCAGTCGTCCGAAGGTCGAGCTTACTGTCAAGACTTTCCAAATCTTCAGTTAACTGTGATGAACTCAAAGGCATCGATTCCGGTGAAACTTTCCCCAACAAACGGGGATGGTGTAAAATAGGGATACCACCTGTCTCGCCGAACTGATGCGAAAGCGACTTATCCATTTACCTTCAAGCTCATTTCTTTTGGTAAAAAGCGCACATTTCAGGGAGATACGGATTTTCACCGGATGTTGTACAACTTAGTGGATAGTCACAAATATTAAAGCTTTCTACAGCTTCACCATCGGTTTGATATTCAACGCCTGAACGACAATAAAAGACCATGTCTACTAGCGAGTAACACGCATGGATGATTTGTCATTTGGCATAGCTCGTTCAGTTCTCTTTAGCATGTAGGCTCATGAGCAAAACGTCTATCATCGGCGTACTAAAAGGCAAGCCAGTAGGTTAAATCCACACTTGGAAGGTAGGGGGACAAAGGGTGCCGTCCCCAGGGAGCTACACTTTCTAGTCCTCCCACATCATAGGGTCCTGAGGCTTCTTAACTGGTATTGATTCAGTTTAGTGCTTCAGCGCTTATCAGACGAAAACCCGCTTTTAATGCAAATCAAGGAAATGGGTTTAATCGTCGTTTTTTTGGTTTTTTGGTTTTGTGGTTTTTGGTTTTATGGTTCTGTGAGCTTAATTTTAGTTTTTGTGGTTTTTTGGTTCTGTGGTTATGTAGCTCCACCCGAAGTAAACAAACCCCGGTCACCTGCAATACGGGACCGGTGGTAATAGGGGTTTCTATGGTTGGGGCTACATAACCATATCTTCCCTGGTAAGGTTGTCAAATTAATTAACATGTCACATAATCTCAAGACATACTAGTCACGCAAGTATGCGGGCATTCAAACGAGCAACCCAACGACTGCGTGCATAAACCACATTCCGTAAAAAATGTCTTAGTAAGGAATTTTCCCAGTGATTCTGGATGTCCTTATAAATTCAAACGTATTTTAGAGAAAACGAGTACAATAATATTCTCTAAATTGTTGGGCAGTAAACTGCGCCTTCGAATTTTAAAGCTGCATGGAGAGTATCTTTCGGTTTTAAAAAACTTTCTCAACTGTCGAGTAATTTTGAACACGACCTGCCGTTACACTCAGAGTTTCTAAACTACAAGCTGTACACTTTCCGTGTGCAGAAAATCACACCCTTCTATATGAAATAAAGAAGAGAGCATATATAGCTCATGAAATTTTCTGACAGATATTAACTGCATTGTCCACTTTGTAGGCAGCATTAGTTAAATTGAAGAAAATCTAAGTTGCTGAGAAATGAGTGAAAAATAATATTCTGTTCATGTTTTTTTTTATAAAATTTACTTGAATTTACAAGGACATCCAAAATTAATGGAAAAGTATATGCTACATAAGTTGTCCTTTTTTACAGATTAAAGTTTATGTAAGCAGTCGGTAAGGAGCTTGTTCGAAAGCCAGCATTCTGATGTGACTGGAATACCTTGAGATTATGCGATAGGGAAATTAATATGACAACGTCAATAAAGTAATATTTTTGAACTGGGAATGCCTTTCGGTGGAAAATGACCCTTTTCTTCAATTTTATACTCGAAAGTAGGGCATACTCCGGTTTTAAAAAAGCTTCCATTTGTGGAGTTTTAATACCATGAAATGACCGTTCATAAAACGTCATGCCTCTGCATTTACTAATGTGACTTGTAAAGTTAACAATATGGCTTAAATCCATTGCCAAATTTCATGAATTCCATATGGTCTTCTCTTGATACCGTAGAGAAATGCATGGTTTTCCGTACGCGAAAAATATACGGCTTGTAGTTTGGAAACCCCGAACGCAAGTGTAACGGTAGAGCGGGTTGACAATTATTCGGGAATTGGAAAAGTTTTTAGAAATCCAATTATTCTCTTCCTTCGAGTACACAGTTGGAAGAAGACGTGATTCTCTACCAAATGAGCAAAAGCATGAATATTTTTATGCATGTTTTCCATAAAATATAATTGAATGTTTAAGAGCATCGAAAATCAATGAGAAAAAGTGCATGCTACATATGTAGTCATTTTTTACAGAAGATAGTTTTTGCATGCGGCCGGGAGGAAGTTAATTCGAAAGCCGGCATCCTGAGGCAACTGAATTATTATAGAAGTATGCTGCATGATAATTAGTTTGCAACCCTTTTTAATTAGCCCTTTCCAAACGAAAACGCATTTCGGAATTTTAGTTGACATTTCATGAGTTAGCCTACCTACTCTTCTTTCTATCCATTCCGTACGGGATGTTGTACACTTTCTACCGACGTTCGACTTCCCCTCTTCCTATTTTGCTCCGTGCCTGAAATTCGTATCTGACTGACAATTGGCTGCCGCGAAGGACATATCGACCAGATGAAGCGTAATTTCAAGACCTCGTAAACTCTATTTGGTATAAATGGTCTTGGACGGCGGAGAGAGAATTTTTATTAAACCAAAAACCCAGTTCGGAAAAGGGTTTTCCTCCGGTCCACAAACAATGTGATCAAAGTGAACGTGATAGAAGTTAAACAAGAAATTATGGAAATCAAAATTTGTCCAAAGTTGGCTGTTCCCACCTGTTCCAACAATGGTGTCCACACTTATTCATCCAGGATATAGAATATCGAAAAAAAATCGTGATTTTAATTAGTAAACAAACGGCGATTTTAGAAGTTAACAAAGAAATCTAACGCTTTCGTTTGTCCAACCCTAGGCAAACCCTTTAAAACCTCGCAGGCAGGGGAAGCCAGTTTTCAACGTAAACCGCAACTTCAGAGTACGAAATCGTGAGCGACGATGATTCAAACGCGCCGCTGTGTGCGGCATCAAATCGAACTCGTGTTTTGACATGCCACTCTTGTGTGATCACTCAAATGACCGTTTCGACTGGTGAAGGTTCACCCTTGTAGGAGGTTCAATGCTGATCGCGAAAATCGGCAATTTTTAGAGTGATCCTTGGGAGATTCTGCATTCCAGACAGAGCGGCGCCCACGGAAACCCCTGTGGCGATGTCAGGGGCATCAGAAAATTTGAACGCACTCACTGGCGACCCCGTTGGCGAGAAACCGGGGGTGACTTGCACGGTTTCTAGGATGGACATGTGCGCTGCACCGTCAGATCTCTCTTGATTCTCCCACGAGTGACCAAGTTGGCGTATTAGTCGCTCAACCCAAACGAATCAAAATTCGCTGGAACTTCACCGACGCAATTGGGGAAACAATTGCATTTGTCCGACGATTTGAACTTCTTCAGAACTCACCAGTTATCAAAACTAATCCTCCTCTCAACTATCCTCCTCAGGGCCAACCTCTGAATCGTCTTTTGTTTCGAGGTTTCATGACAAAATATGGAGGTTGTTCTACATCCGAGTCTGATATCGATAGCCTCCATTCCAAAATAACCTCGGACCAAATGTCGGTAACAACGGTCTATCCGAAGCCCTTAACAGACTTCTGAGAGCATCGACCTGTTATTGAGAGTGGATTTTACTCATTTGCATACAAAATTAAACCGCACTCCAGTCTCGATAAGTTATCGTGATACATGTCACCTTAAAGCAGTGTGCTCATGCGCTCAGAGAAATTAATATATCATCTGTTTTTCGTCAGTTCTCGAAACCAGAAAGTGTCCTTTTGGTTAAAAACGGCTGCACTGCGTTCACCAAGATGAGGTGTATCGCGTACAACCAATTTGTCAACCTTTTTGATAGGGACAGAATGTCAGGGTCTTTTCCATATTTCCGATATCTTCCTAAAAATGCTTTTAGCTGTCGTTGTCCAGGCTAACTGTAAAATTTCGGCCCCTCGGAAAGGTGACTAAAGGAACTTCAAAGACATGGCGGTGACTGACTGCCTCAGTTAGTTCCAATTTATCTGCTTATTGGCACATGCGTTAACCAAAATTGTAGAAGTTCTCAGCCGGAAACGTCCATTCCAGATTCTCATCTTTGTCCGTGACGAGACATACCTTTGTTTAAGGAAGTTACATTCCAGATCCATGCTTAGTTCTCGACTGCTCGAGGATTTAAGTCATTGGATTCAAGCTTTCGGGGTTTGGAGTCATAAACATGCGCCTCTGATAATATAACATGCCTATTTCCTGAACATCTAAGAACATCAAGTTTCTGCTTGCATCTGACGAATAGAACTCCGTTGGTCAAGTACAAACGCACTATATCAAATGCCCCATGCTTAGAATATTTATCGACCAATCCTGAGAAGTTGAAGCTCGCCTCTGAGCTCGCTGTACGCGACCTACGCTTGAAATCGCATTCAGGATTCATTCTACTCACAAAACGAGGGTCAGTATGGAAGAAGAGAAAGGCTAGAGCGCCCATTTCTGACTTGAAATCACTTGAAAACCACATCTTATACAGCTCTGAGCATCGTCAGCTCCGGGGAAAATTTCAGTCTCAAAAGTACCTGCACAAAGTCTAGGTTCGGAACTGTTTAAGAGCAAAAAAAACTCTCTTAAGGCCACGGTTCATGAGAATGGCTACTAGGAAATAAAATTGCTTTACTGACAGAGTGGGTGTGCTGTGCCCTCCCCTTCTTAATTTGATTTAGAGACACCTGCCGAAGTACTGTGGTAATTATGATGGTATCTATGCATTTCCGACTGTGCCTATCGACTCTTTCATGGATCACGTGCTTCAGATTTGAGCACGTTTGCGACTGTGTTATGGAACTGCATATTCCGCCTAATCGTTGAAAAAAAGCTAACTATTCTCCCTGCACTGGTTTGAAACATCAACTACTTCTTTTCAATTACTTTACGCGACAACAACGATAGTTCACCGATTTTCCTGTTAGTCACATGACCCCCAGGTGCATTTAATGGACACTCCGACAAACTGAGTGTTGTTAAGCCAGATTTAACATTCTGACGCCAGATTCGAAGACGCGCTGTCGCCGCAGGCAGTAACTGACGTCCTAAATTACCGGTTGGTTCCCTCCAATCCTCCAGAAGCCGGTTCTTTGATGTGCTCAGTCGTATCACCAAATGGCTGACAGATTTGGATAGTGGATTGTGCACAGAAGAGAGAAGAGGAAGGTCAATTCTGAAGAATCCCTCCCACGTCACACAGGACCTTCCGGACTATAATAAATCCGACGCGCTTCTATTTATCACAACTGTTTAAAATGCGCTGACGGTAGCCCGGTCCTCGTAGTCAGCAGTTAGTGTGTACAGCATGTGGGCTAACTCATTAAATGTCAACCAAAATTACGAAATACGTTTTCGTTTCGAAAAGATTACTTAAGTAGGGTTGTAAAACTAATCATCGTAAAACATAATTCTACAATGATTCAGCTACGTCACGATACCGGATTATTAACAAATTTCTTTTCGCCTGCATGCAAATCCATACTCCGTAAAAGAGGAATAATTAAATAACATGCGTTTTTCGCTTTGATTGTCGATACCTTTAAATATTCAAGTATATTTCATAGAAAACATGCATAGAAATATTCATTCTTTTACTCATTCGGTAGAAAATTACGACTTCCAATTTTATATTTCAAAGAAGTGCATAATTCGGTTTAAAAAAAATTCCTATATGTGGGGTTTTAATACCGTCAAATGACCGATCATAAAACGTTATGCCTCTGCATTTACTAATGTGACTTGTAAAGCTAACAATATGGCTTAAATCCACGGCTAAATTTTATGAACTCCATATGGTCCTCTCTTAATACTGTAGTGAAATGTATGGTTTTCCGCACGCGGAAAATATACAACTTGTAGTTTTGGAACCCTGAATGCAAGTGCAATGGCAAATGGGGGTTCAAAATTATTCGGGAATTATAAACTTTGTTGAAAACCGAATTATGTAGTTTCTTCCTGTGTAAAAATGGACGACGATGCCACTTTCTTCGGAATGAGCAAAAGAGTGAATATTTTTATGCATGTTTTCCATGAAATATGATTGAATTTTTAAGGGCATCGAAAGTCAATGAGAAAAAGGGCATGCTATATATGTAATCATTTTTAGAGTGTTTCGTTGTCGCATGAAGCCGGAAGAAGTATCTTCGAAATCCGGCATCTTAGGGCAATCGTGAATGGACGCATACCGATCTAATGGCCTCCGAAAGTTATGAACTCCGTATGAATGGCAAAGGTGGCGAAAATGCCACCAAGTCCCGGACCGGAGTCCAGGTATTTTTTTTTCGATGATCATCATCGACATGACTCCACAGTTCGTCCGTCGGTTTCGACGATGACCACCGTGTGCCCCACAGACGGCATTGTGGGAGCAGGGACGGTGACTTGCGCAGGGGTTTATAGTGCCGGTAGACTTGCGCTGCATCTACCTACACTCTCTCCTCCTCCCCCGCCTGGGCCCGGTGTCAAGACCAAGTCAAGAAGACCGGAGACGGGGGAGGCCGCAGGTGGATGGCTCGGACGGGTCTTCGCCTTGGCGCTCCACTCCGCACCCCTGGTCCACACACCAAGACCAGGATTTGAACCAACACAGCAGAGATTTGGAGGCTGGCACGGCCGAAGCCGCACCTGGGCGTGCCGCCAACGCCTGGCTCGGATCCCACACTGTGGTAGGAGTGCCATAAAGGCCACATTAAAAAGGAGCCATTGCAGCCTGACTCTCAGACC
>CACRXP010000558.1:233258-246457 GCA_902702965.1 Spirometra erinaceieuropaei
TCCTGGCCCTCACGTCTGATGATGGAGGTTGCAGGGGTTGTGCCTGTTGTTGTGTCAGGTTCGGCTGTGGTGAAGTCGTGGGCGACAGACGCCGAAGCGGCCGTCGTTGTGGCAGTGATGGAGGAAGAGGAGGAGGGAGGAAAGGAGTGAGGGGTGGTAAGGTCGGTGGCGTCGATGTCGGCTGGGGAGTGGTTAGTGGGTGCACAGGGTGGTGGATTGGGAGTGGGGCTCGGCGGGGTGGGTGTGTCAAGGCTGCGGTCAATTCCGCTCTCGTGGATGCGCATGTGGCCGAAGAGGCCCATGCGATGCCGGAAGGTGCGAGGGCATTGTGGGCAGTGGAGGCGAGTGCGGTGGGTGTAGGTTGGTGCTCCAGGCACTGGTTCGCCAGTCTCTGTGCGATGGATTCGCAAGTGACCGACCAGGCCGATGTGTGAGGTGAAGGTGCGGTCACAGTGAGGGCAGGTGTAGTCCTGATCCTCATCAGTGGTATCGGGAGAGGTGAGAGAGGTGATGTCGGTTGGTGTGTTGGTGTTGGTGATGTGTGAGACAGCAGTCTGAACGGCCGCCGCTGGGGCAGTGGAGAGGGAGGAGGACGACGAGGACGAGGAGAATGGAATTGGTGGTGCAGGGAGTGTCAGAGTTAGTTGGCGGAAGAGAGGAGGAAGAGGCGGGCGGGGGGACGATGGCTGGAGCAGTTCGAGAGGTGCAGTTGGTTCGGAGATGTCCAACAAGTCCGATTCGTGCCCGGAATGTCCGTTGACATCGAGGACACGTTGGGAGCGGTTGAGCGGCGGCGTTGCGGACTGGGCGAAGTTGTGATTTGCGGGCTTCGCGTTTCGCTTTGGCGGCGGCGATGCGGTTGGCTTCGTAGATAGCAGCTCCCGCCTTCACTGTTCTCCTCCATGTCGGACGATCGCGAGCGAGCTCTTCCCAGTTGGTCGGGTTGATTTGCAGGCGCTTCAGGGAGGACTTCAGAGTATCGACATGACTCACCCGCTCACTAAAACACTACTTCAAGCAAATAACCTGAAAAAATGTTTTCAACAGAATGTTTGCGTAGTTCGAGCTACGAATTATAAAAAGACGTCATTCCTCAAAAACGAACTGTTATCATTTACAGCATAATTTTTTTAATGAGTGGAAATTCCTTGGGTGACTGACGTAAGTCCGCTTGACTGTCAAAACCTCGAGGTCCATAAATATATGTGAACGTCTGAGTATCAGAAATCGAAAATGATAGAAACCCACTGGTTCTTCTTTCGCATGCCAGGGTAGAATGTCATTCACACAGCGTGTCCTGTCATTTATTTCGTGAGTTTGGGTATATGACTTATGCAGCTAGTCCAAAAACTGAAATCCAACATTATGAACAGATCGACATGCCGGTCTCCTGATCGTTTAATTTCCCGGCTTTATCTTATAAGGGCATGGGAAACAGCAGTGCATCTCAGGCTTTGTTTGCATATTAAGTACAGGTTTGGGACGTCCGGGCTCCTTAAATTGACTTTAAGATGATTTCAAAATGAAAACTTTTGCCGGTGGAAATAGACAGGCAAGTTCCAGGAGGCAGCTCAAAAGAAGAAGTGACGGTCACTGGAACAAGAATTTTATTGGTATGAAGTTTTGGATTCTCGCTCGAAACCATCATCAGAGACGGCCGCAGATAAAAAGTAGTGGAGGCACAAAGGCTGCAGTATTTATAATACCTAGCTGCGTGAAACCACATTCGTACTCAAATTAACAGCTGTCGCGATCACCGCTGGGGGAATCGTTATTAATGCGACGATATATCGTTAGTCCGCGTCCGAGTCGTTAATTGCATCAATCTCATTATGCGTTTTGGATGATGGCGTGATGATTGCTAGGCAATTTGTCCCGCTGTATTTTGGATTGTTGGTCGCTCGCGCCCTCCATACGTGATTGATTCTCCTGCTCAGAGAATGTCTCAGCGCGAAATACTCTACCGAGGTCATTGCGCTTGTCGATGAATCGCACGCCTGAAAATCATGATTTGATCAGCTCGAGGCCCGCGCAATTGTCAGATCCTGAAAGGATTCGACTTCTTGCAAATTGAAAATACTGCCGGTTTCTGGGAAGAAGCCGTCAAGTGAGAGCTGGCGTCTTTCCTCCTCACCGCTGCCGCATGTTCGACCATCAGCGTCCGAAGTAATATCCCTTCATTCAGTAGAGTATGACACTGAGCCCCAGCTGGGACCAGAAACACAAATTTGCGCTCGTATGCACTGCAGATGGTCTAGAAAAGGGTTCTAGCATATGGGCCATAGGCATTTCCCGTACCGAATTTCTTCAGTGCCTCGCCACCCGTCATTCTCTCTCTCTACAGATCGGGTATTTATTTCATCAGGGATGAGTGCACACCGATCTTCTGGCTTTCTGAAGCAAACAAGCTCCGTATGGGCGTCAGGGCACTTATGAGCTTCTGTTCGATTAAGTGCTCATGACCCATCTGCTAGACCCCATCTACGGAGCATCCACGCCATGTACGCGGACGCGATTTTTAAATATGCGCACATTTAACGGTCCCGAATGTGCAGTCTGAAGCCGTAACTTATTGTTTATTAACGGAGACGCAGATGACTTTGTAGTGGCCCGACTGTGATCTCCTGTCACAACGCTGGGCCTCTCACGAGTGTCTGCACGAGCGCACCTGGGCAGTCCGGCCTTCGTCCACTGGGCTTTCTAACTGACCAATCAGATTTAAGACCGAGTCGGACGTGTCCTGCCTTAGGACGATGTGACGCATTCCGTTTGGACACTTGGGACGCCGCTCTCCCGGCGCCATACGAGCCCTCGTAGGCTGCCAACTCTGTCCAACCCCACAGTGAGTGACCGATCTCGTGAAATGTTGGCTGAAATACTGAAATGCATTGTCGATTAGGAAGGATTACTTCAGAGCGGTTCCAAAACTGATTTTCTTGCGACATAATTCTAAAATATTTAGGACTCGGCAGGAGGTCAGCTTTGAATGTACTGCTTTTCATCTCCCGTAAAAACCTTATTCGGTAAAAAAAATAACTACTTAAGTAGCATGCATTTTTCACAATGATTTTCAATGGTCTTGCAAATTTAACTGTATTTTATAGAAACCACGAACAAAAATATGCTTTCTTCTCGTCGTTTGATAGAGATCACGTCGTCTTTATATGTTATGCTCGAAGAAGAGGTATAATAAGGTTTTGAAAAAGTTTCTAGTTATGAGATTCTTCAACACCGTGCAATGTCCATTCGTACAGCATAGTACCTGTCTGTTTACCATGAAATGTACAACATAGTCCGCATCAATTGCGAAATTTTATGAATCCTATGCAGTATTTTTTTAAGGCAAGAAGAATACGTGATTTTATTAACGGGGAACACAGGTACCTTGTAGACTGAAATCATTAGACGCTAATGCAACGGCTGATCAGGCTCCACATTATTCGGGAATGAGACAACTTTTTAAAAATCCAATGATGCTTCTTTTTCGAGTATTAAATATTAAGATAACGTGATTCTATATCAGACGGCTGAATCAAAGCATATTTTCGTTCGGAGTTTCTAAAAAATATATTTAAATTTTCAAGATCATCGAAAATCATTGTATAAATGCATGCTACTTAAGTAGTCATTTTTACCAAGTACGGTTTCTGCAGAAGATTAAAATGTAGATCATTCAAAAGCTGACACCCTGCCAAGTCCGACATATATTGGAACTATGTCCCATGATAATGAATTTTTCAACCCCATTTAACTAAACCTCCCTGATCAAAAACCCGTTTCAGGATTTCAGCCAACATTTCGTGAAATCGGTCGCGCACTGTAACCCTTAACCCTAAATCCTAGCTGTAAAACCTGGACCCTAACGTAATTGTGAAGCATAATCGCAGCAGTCCGTGAAGCACTTAATTTTGAAAATATCCACAAGTGGTACTACGCCTACTGAAATAAATAATGGAACTAGTGTGATAAATGGTTTAGATGTGGTTATGCAGCCTCACCTGAAGTAAACAAACCCCAGCCACCTGTAATACGGGACCGGTGGTAATAGGGGTTTAAACTGGCGAGGCCGGGGAACGGACGGGCGACGGGGTCAAGTAGTTTTATGCAGAAGAAAAGCTATTGGGAATGCGCGGTTGTACTTTGAGTGGTTGAGAATTAGTTGTCCTAGCCCCTACCCCACAAGCCCGGCCCCAAATGTATTGTGTTCATCAGGTGGGGCTACATAACCATATCTTGCCAATAAATGTTCACCATCAAATCAAATCAAAATAACAATTTGTTGACCAAGCAGGATAGCTTTTCTTAGCCCCATCCTGGTTTTATAAGACCGTGGGCCAAACGTCCAAGAGAATCAAGCTACTCCACAGCCAGTCAGCTGGCTCCAAAAGTCCTTCTTGAAAAGAGCGAAACGTTGGAACAACTGCGGTTAGGATGTTGTCGTTTTCGATTTGGTCCATAAGTTTGTAGTGGCCCTACTTCGATCAACTGTCTGGAAGTGCGCATCTGGGCAGTCTGGCCTTCGCCCACTAGGCTTTCTAACTGACCAATCAGATTTAAGGCCGAGTCGGACGTACCCAGTCTAAAGATGCTTTGATGAATTTCCTGAGGGACACTTGGGATGGCGCTTTTCCGGCGACGGATGTGTCCTCGTCCAGATGCTAACTCCTCCCGGCCCCTTTCCAAGTATTCTCTACAGAATAAACCATCCTCTTAACTGGCGTACACTTTTTTTCCATTCACGTCCGGGCCTGATGGTTGTGGTAGTCAGGGTCTCACTCACAGCCCAGGCCTTTGCAATAACCTCTTCGAGAAAACCAGAGAAACGGGAACCTAGGGGTGTTCTAATAAGCTGTAAGTGATATTTTCCTCGAATGAGAATTTAGCTTCAGCTCAGAGTTCTAGGCGTTCCAGCAGAAATATCTGGGTTGCAGGACCGTGGACCTACTTAAACACGCAAAGCAGTCATCCTCTGCACGCCGTAGATTTTTGGGCGCCTTCACCAGATCCGTACCCTTTTTCACTTTCCCAATTAATTTACTGATGTGGATGGCGAGAGGAGGATGGCATTAAGCCATGTCATTTTCTCACGAGGGTCGGGCTCCCAAGTAGGCTCGCCGTCTGTCTTAACTGAAGCGACTAAGACGCGTAGAGCGACTTGTTAGGTAAAACGTCAGGGGATACGATTGGGAACCGTCGTAGTTTTTCTATAGTTAGAAGACGCAATTGCGAAGTCCTTCTCTTTCCGATGATCTATGATTGAGAGGGTGTGCTTGTCGGATGCCCGCCATTGTAATTTATTTGCGCATTCGTTATGAGGTATGTTGGCGTCGCAGCTAACAGCCGGAGGTACTTATGAATAAGGTCGGGACGGCCGTTGGAAGGAAGGAGACCAGGTCGCTGGAGCGAGAATTTTATGCGCCTGACCATCCAGACTTGACCTCGAATAAATAGTTAGAGGCAGCAGCAGCAGCAGAAGAGAGCCGTAGACGCCGAAGTGTTGCAGTACTTATGGGATGCAGTTGCTACTTAACCCTCCAAATCAGTCAAAATTAGCATCTCTTGCATTCATCATAGGTGGTCGTGATGCAACTCGTTCTACAACCACCGCTCTTCTGTTTAACTGTACATAGTTGTGGATAAGAATGTGATTCAGAAACATCCGTGTAATAAAATCTTACTCCAGCCATAGAGTCGCTCTCTTGTCTGACAGATTTGCTCCTGGCAGGGGGATCCCCCAGTGTAATACAAAATACGAGAAGAATCTGTACAGAAAAAGGACTTTTTCGGTAACAATCGGGAGATAGCACCAGAAAAAAATCCGCTTAAAAAAGCAACCTGTCTTACGGGAGAGGTGGTAATAGGGGTTTTATGGGTGGTGGCTGGTCGGAATGTACGATACTAGCCGACAGAAAGCCTTATTTGAACAGGTGAATGATCGAAGTTGGTCTGCTCTCCGTTCCGATAGTACAAAATGGGTCGTCAAAGGCAGTATGGTAGCGGACAAGTGGAAGGCGTATAATCGTCTTCTCTCAGAAGGTTATCTACATTTTTCTGTTAACAACTCAAAGAACCTCAAGGACCCTCCCCTCGGACGGCACACCAATGCCATTGAGGCATACTGGAGTAGACTGAAAAGGAAGCTCCACGAGGGAGACCCTGTATGTGGTCGAACTGTGTGGGCTCACACAGACGAAGAACAGTATCGTCTTTGGTTTGGCCTCAATGCCATGTCTTTAACAGATGCCTGGGAACTGTTCCTGTCCGATTTTGTGCGGACTTATCCTATTTAAAAGTTATTTTGTTTCGTAATAAAATGTCATAATGCGAATGTATGCCGTATAATCAGATGTACATGCGTAACGATGAGGAAGATCAAGTAACAGCGACCATCGTCCATGTAACCTCCTGCGATGTTTGTTCGGCCAGCTCATGTTAGGCCGCCGCAGAAAGTCCAAGTAGTGCGTAAAAGTAGGCCTGCAACCACTGATATAGCCTGAAGGCGTTTGAGTCCACTGTTAAAGGTATGATTTCTAGGTAACGATTTTTTTGGGTGCCATCTCCCGATTGTTACCACTTTTTCAAAACTTATTTCCAGAAGATCAGTTCATGAGTGCTAGTGGATACTTCAGAGTTGACCTTCGAAGTCGTTCGTACAGTAGTTGGGCTAACTCATGAAATGTAAACCGAAATTCTGAAATGAGTTTTCATTTCTAAAAGACTAATTATGTAGGGGTTATAAAAATAATCATCACGCAGCATAATTCTATAACAATTCCGTTGGCACAGGATGCCTACATTCAAACGAACTTCTTTTCGGCTGCATGCGAAAACTATACTCTGTAAAAATGAAAACTTGTGTAGCATGCATTTTTCTCATTAATGTTCGATGCCCTTAAATATACAATCATATTTCTTGGAAAACATGCATAAAAATATTCACTCTTTCGCTCATTTGGTAGAAAAGTATGCCTTCTCTAATTTTATTCTAGACGGAAGGGTATAAATCGGTCTTCAAAAACTTTGCTGATTCCCAAATAAATTCGAACCCCGCCGGTCGTTACTTAGCATTCCGTGTTTCCAAACCACAAGCCATATATCTCCCGCCTACGGAAAACGACGCATTTTTCTACGGTATTAAGAGAAGACCATATGGGGTTCATAAAATGTAGCAGTGGATTTGAGCCATATTGTAAAATTTACAAGTAACATTCTTAAATTTAGAGGCTTGACGTTTTATGAACTGGCATTTCATGGTATTAAAAATTTCACTAACAGAAACCTTTCTGAAACCGGATTATGCCCTTCTTTCGAGTACAAAATTGGAATAAGACGTCATTTTCTAACGAATGAGTAAACTTGTGAATATTTTTATGCATTTTTTCCAGGAAATATAATTTTATGTTAATGGGCATCGAAAATCATTGAGAAAATGCTTGCTCCGTATGTAGTCGTTATTTATGCAGTACGATTCTTGCATACGGCTGGAAAAAAGTTCGTTCGGAAGCCGGCATCCTGAGGTGGTTGAATTATTACAGAGTAATACTGCTTGATGATTGGTTCTACAACACCTTCTTAATTAGACTTGTCGTAACGAAAACGCATTTCAGAATTTCTGTTGACATCTCATGAGTTAGCCCACATACCATAGATGGTTGGCCGACGACCACCTGTGCGGTGGTAGCTGCCTGTGTCGCTAAAGCGGTTGATGTGCTGGACCAACATGCGAGCCACGTTGGATTCTGTCAGGCGTTATCGGGAATGCATGTCCAACATTCCTGACGCGGTGTCAGATCAGTTACCGGTTCACGTTGCGCAAACTGAAATCCCTACCGCCCGCGCAATTTTGCTGTTGACTGAATTCCTGGTCATGCATCTGTTGCGGACCAGGGGAAGTAGTAGTAGACCTAGATGGGGATCTACCGAACCCGATTGATGGGAGGAGGACGTGCGGTAGATGCAATGCAAGTCCATCCCATCACACACACATGTTACCGTGCCTGGTCTCGCCGTACTATGGAGCACACGTTTGAACTGCAGGTAGCGGCCATGAACCAATGATTTTCCCAAGGCTGATATGGGATGGAAGGGAGTCTGATGAGGCAGAATTTGTCGGTTTGAGACTAAAATGGTGCAGTGTGATACGTCTGCTCCTCCGATCTTGCCACAAGGAAAAGCGACTTGTCAAACACTGTTACCTGTCAGAAGGGGAGATGCGACGGAGTAAATGTGTGTTTTATGGAGGAAGTTGGGTCGTGCCGAAAGACGGCGTTCACAGTGTTAACCGCAACTTAGTGAGTGCAGGAATGGGAACTTGCGAGCGATTTAATTCAGGGTGAAACGAGCTTGCGTCGCTTCTGCAGCACCTCCTCCTCACTCGCCAGTGACAAGTCGACCGGTGGTGGGGTGGGACGCAGTGGATGACGTGGTTAAACGGTCCGTCTACACGCGCCACACACGACCGTGTCGCTACACAGTGTACTGGACTTATGCGGAAAGGGAGTTTCCGTCTCAAGTTCATGTGCGCGCCGTAGATGCTACCTTGGGCCAGACTTTCAGCCCTCACATCTGTCACACTATAAACGACAGTTCGGTCGTCGTGGTCGACTGCTGCACAGCAGGCGCGGCGACTCGCGCGTAATTTATCTTTTCGTGCCAGTAGACTTGCGCAGAATTTACTGGACTCTCTGATCCTCCCCAACAGAAGTGGGAAAGACGGCAGATGGCTGGCGCGGCCGGAGTTGACCCTAGGCGTGCTTCCGTCGCACCTGGCTTGACTCCCATACGTGGGAGTATGATAAAGGCCATGTTAAGTGGCAGCCACTGCGACCTAACTCTTAGTCTACCAATCAGCCACCCCTCCCACACCGGCCCATCTGGCCTACATAACTAACATGCATTTTGCACATTGATTTTCGTTGGTCACCTAATTTCAATTATAATTTATATAAATCATGCAGAGAAATATGCTTTCTCTTACTCCTTTCTTAAATAAGACATTTTCTTCATATTTTATACTCTAAGACTATGTATATTTCTGTTTTGAAAATGTTTTCCGTTTCCCGAATTATTTTTGATCCCTGTCAACTTTTGCACTACCACTTAGCGTTTTCAGTCTGCAAAATGCATGCTTTCCACGCAAGAAGGAACATATATTTATCTATGCCTTTAGGAATATACTATACAGAGTTCAGTACATTTTGCTATGGGTGCGTCCTATGCTGCACATCTCGTGAAGAGCTTTGATAAGCGTACATGTACGATGCTGTAGGAATGGACATCGCACGGTCTTAAAAATCTCACAATCAGAAACTTTTAAGACCTTTATATGCACTTTCTTCGGGTATAAAATATAAAGGCGATGTGATTTCCTACCAAACGAGTAGAATAAAGCAAATTTTATGCATGTTTTCCATAAAATATATTTGAATTTATACGACCATCGAAAATCACCGTGAAAAATGCATCCTGCACAAGTAGTCAATTTTTAACTAGTCTGGTTTTGCCGGAGGTCAAATGGAAGTACCTTCAAAAGCGGATATCTTGGCGAGTCCGAAATGCTATAGGATTATGCCACATAACAATCAGTATTAAAATCTCACCAAAGTAAACCTTCCAAGTTGGAAACGAATTTCGGAATTTCGGCCGACATTTCATGAGATCAGTCACTCACTGTAGAGTCCGTCTGAACATTGCGTTTGGTGCAAGCGAAAAGTATTCACGGATCTTGTAGAAGATGCCCTTTTTGGGTACGTATGAAAACCCGTAGACAAGACACTATGGTCTGACGTCCATCTAATCTGTGGTAAGCCTTTTCCGCCGGAAAAATTTCCGCTATACTCAACATTGCGGATGTCGGCATCCTGCTGCAATTAAATTATCTGCATTTTTGCCATTTAGCAGTGTCTGACAAACTAATTCTTGCCGCATTCAGCTTCAGCGGATGAGCGAAAAGCCGCTTTCACAAACTGTGTGGGTTTTGTGTTTTTGGAGATGGTTCGTAAAAGCCGTTGATGCGTGATCATGAGAAAACTGACCTCTACATTTGCAATCACTATGACCTCGCCGAAGAACACAAAGTCTGTGTGTTTTCGAAATACACTAACCACTTCCCTTTTCAGAATGATGAATATATCGTCCATATAGTAGACTTAAACCATTGCTGACGTTTTCTGAATGTTCCGCCTCTATGAAAAGTTGGGCGTGGTTTGGTCCTGCAGCCACATTTGATTGATATCACATGATGAGCTTTTTAAAAAAGTTTTGGTAAATGCGAATATACCGACTTCACAACTATCACGTGTTTGCAGCTTCCTTACCTCTTTAATACAGCGAGTGACTGTGCCAAGGGGGTGGGACTGCTTATACGTCAGCCTCGGTTACTCCAAGTATCAGATCACATGTGCTATCCTGTGCGTGCTCCGCGCCCTAGCTACGCTCTCTTCATTACCAAGATGGCAGGAAGTGGTGGAGGTGGCACGTGGCGGCCGCTAGCTGCCGCACCCGATTCGGTCGCCCCTGCGTGGGAGTACGATAAAGGCCACATTAATAAGGAGCCATTGCCGCCTGACTTTCGGTCTACCGATCGGCCACTCCCCACTCATTGGCACAACCTTGATGTTCAAGTTTCCCATTATTTGTCAATCTTCCATTCCACGACCTTTGGCGCACCGTGATTACTCTTCGTGCGTCATATTCTTAATGGTGAAGAAAATACGCTGAATTGTCGACCCTACTCTCCCTTTGCATTCTCAGCCCGCAGTCACTGTGCGAGTTGTCCAGTTATCTACTGCGGGGAATGGCCACAGTGGCTGACATATCTATTAACCTCGTCTGCGCACGCCACATGCACTACCTAGTCCCGCAAACACAAGCACCATGATTTCACAAAACAGGGGCACTCCACGACTGGAAGCCTTTCAAGCAACCTTGCCGGTCATTTAAGCGGTCGACTGGAAATCACAGTTCAAGAATGAACTTCATATAATTAAGTTTCACGGCAACTACCCTTGAAGGGTCTGTACGACCTGAAGGAGAAAAAGGGACGACCACATACGAATCTTCATCACCAGGTGACTGAAACCTCACGGGAACCCCCAGGCGACACCTGAATATGGCCTGCTCAATTGTGCACCAAGGTAGCAAAACACAGCGCCCACCTCACATACGAACTTTGGACAGCCTAAATTCGCATGTATACTGGGGCGTTATCTGTGTAGTCTACGCTTGCGTACCCTAAATGGGATGCGTAAACCTAGCCGCAACCCATAACCTCTATTCTTGCCCCTTAGCCTAATGCCTAACCCTAGCGCCTAACCTCAACCCACAACCTCTATTCCTGCCCCTAAGCCTAATACCTAACCCTAACCCCTAACCTCAACCCCAAACTCTAATCCTAACCCCTAGCCCTAACCCCCTACCCCTGACCCCTAAGCCTAACGCCTAACCTCAACCCCTAACCCTAACCCCTAGCCCAAACCCCCTATCTCTGACCCCTAAGCCTAACCCATAACCCGTAACAGGTACGTCTACGTAATAAGGTTTTGCCAGCAAATAATTCGGTTCCGGAGGAAGCAATCGGTGGAGTTATTACCACTTTTTAAAACTCAAGCCTGTCGGTTAGCTCGAGGAGCACGACCAAGACGCACACATATCTGTGCAGCGGACGTCTTAACGGAGGACTTGGCTTGACCCATAGACTATCAGCAATAATTCGATTCCGGACGAGGCAATCGGAGGACTCATCACCATTTTCTTAAATTTCAGGCGGTAAAATGATAGCGAGTGCAGACACATCAGGCGAACGAAATGAAAACTGCGGATTCTTCCGTGCAAATACTGACTGAGAGAACCAGGTGGATCCTAACTCTCGGGTGAGAGTTGACACCAAACCGACTGAGGGAGGCGTTGATAGTCGAGGTTAAAGACAGTTTGATGACATAACGAATCTCAATTTAGGCGCTATTTCCAAACGTCACTACGAGTGATTTCTTTCTCTCTCTTAGACTTACGTAGTCTTGAATTACTACTGCGGACGGGGCAAGGATAGGACTGGCAGTAAGCTTATCCGGAGACGATAAGACAACCACCTCATCTGCCAAGGAAGTCAACTAGTCACCAGGTCGAAGTTCACTGCACAGGTCCGCTTGGCATTCGTCGATATGAAGACTCACCAGGAAGAAAACCCCATAAATATGCACTGTCGCAACAAGCAGTGGTGCAGATTGGTCAGGACAGCGAAGAGTATCGGCCATTCGGCTGATGCACCCTTTGAATTTTCTTATCGGTGGTGGCTCAAACTTCACTTTTTTCGTACATGTTACGTCGTAAAAACCAACTGTTGAAATGGTAACATGAGGACTTGGACAGCCATTAGCTTTGACGAAATCCGAAAATAGGGGTCAAAGATGGAGCATCCCCGAAAAAAAATGAATCAGACTCAAATTGCCGTTTCTGGATTATTGGCCGTCGTCAGCTAGCCACTCCCAATCCCGAAGTGTGTAAAGCCTGGGGCTCGTTATCGCGCCCTTTTGGCTCGAAACTCATCTCCTCTATCCACTGAGCCACGGGCTCATTGTTCTGTCGGTTGCGATCGGAAATGTGCATCGATAAATGGCGTCCACCGATAGATTTTGCGGAACTCACTCATCCTGTTGTCGGCAATGCTCTCTTGCCTATATCATGCGCCGCTGTGCGGCTGCTCGTTGAGCTTGGGAGAGAGCCCGTAAGGCACAATGGGACAAGTGAGTTCCGCAAAAATTATCCGTGAGCGCCCCTCTACCATCGAAACGTTTTGGTTGGATTAAGCGGCTGCCAATCTTATCCATTCAACCGCAACCAATCCGCGAAGGTTAAATCCTCCATCGACGCCGAAGCTACTCGTCTCGCGGGACTTTCCTGGTGCATCGGCTCAGAAAACCTCTGGAAGACGATTTAGCACAAAAATTATCATTCTTGATAGTAAGATAAAGCATAGTACAAAACAAGATGTTTCGTGAAGGCAGTCCAAAATCATCGAACTGGTATACCCTGCCAGAAACAGAATATTTTCGTCGAAGTGGAAACACGAATGAGCCTCTCAGCTCACAGTTGCACACAAAGGAACAAAAGTCAACTCCTAATCGAGCATTAGCTGCAAAGCATCATTTTCGCTTGAACATGGGAAAGCAGGCCCATCCACCAGGTTGACACCAGGTAGTTGC
>CACRXP010000558.1:246564-257102 GCA_902702965.1 Spirometra erinaceieuropaei
GTAGACGAGGTTGGGAGGCGCAAAAGAAGGCTGACCTCAGTATGGAGCCGCCGGCACCAAACTTTTTACGGACTTCTGCTTGTCTCCTAAACCACAGGCCTAATGGTGTTGTTCTATCCAAGGTCTGCCCAAGTTATCCTCCCCAGCGTCGTCAAAGATGGCTATGTCTGACCCCCGACCGGTAGTCGAGCTGCGACCTGAGTGCTTCTGGCGTCCATCCTAATCTGATTGGTTCAAATAAACGTCTACCTTAGAATTGAGACAACTTGTTGGGACTTCGAAAAACAGCATTAGCAGTCCACTTATTTTTATTTATTTAGTTTTTTCCAATTTTTCCTTTTTGCGGCATTTTTTCATTCTAACATTACTCATATTCGTTTGAAACACTGTTTTATGGAATAAATTTGATCGAAGCCAAGGCGACGAAACATTCAATTGAAAAGTCAATTTGGCAAACAGATGTTTTCGGCAACTCGTCACCAAGCCAAAAAAGTTGCATAGAAGTTGAAATTATGCGAAGTTACAGGTTTTATAAGTGATTAGGGGTTATTAACACTCCTCGTTCTCACGCCACTCGCTCGGCGAGGCGTGCTATGGCGTGGTCGGCGTGTCTTGTTCATTGGGTTAAGGGGGAGGGAAGGAGGGGGACATAGGCTGTGAGTAATGTTTGTACGTCAGCGTTGGCCACGGAAGACAGAGCGCCTGTGTCAGCGTCTTCTGACAGCATAGTACTGGATTAGCTAGCCGTAAAGCCACTGCCTCGGCTGTAGTTAGCACCCTTTGGCGTAGGCTTCGGAAGAAGCTTGCTGGAGTCCAGTAGACAACCTGAAAGGCTTCTTTGGCATCGACTCGGTGATTCGTATCGACAATATGTGCGAGATGTGCATATCGATAAGACAGACTGTTCACGTAGAAAATCGTCTAGAGGGATGAAACGCGATAAGTAAATAAAAACATGGAACGTTGACCTGACATGCGGGTGGGCGCGGGGAGGGGTGGGAAGTAGACTAGGTGTGCGAGTCCAGGTTGGAACGAGAGCTCGTCAAACCCGATTATGATTGTACAGCAGGAGACAGTAAGAATAGGGTTTAAACCGTCGTCGAACCTTACCACTGCAGTGCGGAGTTGATCGTGTGATCCAGCCATTCACATAGTCCTGACCTTCTCCTCCATACTGCGGTGACTTCTGCGAATCCCAGGAGACGCCCAGTCGTCGACCGAAGTAGGACTTTAAATGCAGTCCATGTGTCCACTACATCTCCAGTGTACACAAGGTAACTTCATAATTTAACTCCAAAGTACCTTATTTTCTGCACTCAGCAACCGGTTCGGCATGTGTTCAGCCGGCCGAATTGCCAATTGCATTTGCTCGCGACCAGTATACTCCAGCACACAACTACACGTAAACTCATAGTAACAGTCTGATAAGGTGTGCATAGGGTGGATGTTTTTTTTATTCGTCTAACCGGAATAGCCCATGTAGGGCGGTGGTGTACGTCCGTTCATACGTGAACAGAAGTCATCGCCTGACCACACACGATAAATTATCCACCTCAAAAGGGAGAAAAATTCCCGCCGACCTTTACTGACACAGACATTGCTGCTGGAGTTTCTTTTCTGTAAGGGCGATACTTGTTGATTAATTTTCCTGGATATCCGTTTCCATGAAAAACGTCCTTCAGAAAACTGATCACGTCATCGATCTTATCCCTGGGACAGAATCAACTGGCTCTAATGAGCAGGCATAAAACCAAGGAAGTACATGTACTTACATTCCCAGGGGATTTCTCGATAGAGGGAGCTTTAAGTGGAATCGTCTGTCGACCTGCGTATATAAACGTCTAATAAGGACAGCGATCTTAAATTTGATCTCTGCATGTCCCTTGTTTACGGCTTTGGTTAGTAATTCCCTGTCACTTGGGCTTCGCCCACGACAAAAAACGTCACTCACACCTCGTATGAAGAATACCACTGGCTGCCTGTTTTGAATGGATTTTCACCCGAGATATGACACGAAGAAGTCTGAATCAAACCGTCCGTGTAACTGATCATTAAAAAGGCACTCTAAGTTCTTAGTGCAGATCGGTATTTTGACTCCAAACCTGTTTCAGCCGCGCGGTCACAAATTGCGTCAAGGGTTTCATCCAAAGGCACTTCTGTGAACAGACTCTGCACGTCAAGCGATATAATGTACTTATGCAGTAGGTTTCGATCCTTCAGCTCAACTACAAATGAGAAGGTACCTTTAGTAGTGTACGCGGGAGGACCATGTCTGATTGGTTCGACTTTTTAAATTGACTACTGGATGAGTTTATTTTGGGGTAAAATTCTCCCCGATAAAATCAGTCGGAACGACACTCCTGATTTGCGTAACTTTCGTAGCCCCTGTAGTCATGGGATACGTGAACCAGTGGCGGCCAACCATCATGATCGATCTGGCGTCATTGTTTAAGACCTCGTTGCCTCAAGGTCATTCACCCTTTTGCAGTGAGTCGTTCCAGACTCGCTGACCTGAAGTCACATGACCGACAGCCCGGGTACACCTGCGGCCGCACAGCCGCAGCTGCCCATGCGGCCACTGTAACGCACCCCCTCCCTGCAGCCATCAAAACAAGCCACTGGGACACCACCCCTCCGCAAATGCAACACACACTGACTGGACAACACTTGAGCTTGGTCCAAGAGCCTAGAAAAGTGGCTGCTACCACTGCCCCACGGACTCTCGGGCGTGACTGGACGCAGTCGACACCAGCCCTGGCTTCGTCAGTGGCCACTGCTGCCTGATAGTACAACTCCGGGATCTGTGCACAATAAACCCCTCATTCTGGTTCCTTCTGTCTTCTCCTTACAATGTGGAATTCGACTTGATAATTGTGGATCGCAGACTGCACACATTCTCATTGCTGTGCCGCTACAAACCTACAGGCCTAAAATGTGCAGCTGATTTTTTACTGCTTCCAAAGCATTGTTCCCACCTTTTTTTCCAACAAGGTCTTTCAATGATTTTTTTCCTCTCCCCGGAGGATATCGGAAAAAATAGCTGGCGTCGCTCAGTGCCGTTGCCGTCTTGTGTAGGATCACAAAAGGGCCTCTTTTGTAAGGTCTTGAGATAACAGCATCAGTAGCCTTGCCTGGGTCATTTAGAGTCAAGGGGTGCTGTTTATTTAACATGTGATCAACCCCTCGCTGACATGGTAAGGACGGATGACGGTAATAACCCCTTTTCCTCTCCCGTTCCCTCACTCGCCCCTTCCCCTCTCACGTAGGAAAGATCACTGTCCCCAGCTGAGCGTTCATAACCCGGTTTGACGAGTTTTCGCTGCAACCTAGACAACTTCTTACCCGCTAATCGTGTCCAGCCGCATTTGACATGAACATTACATGTTTATATTCCCCTGTCATTTTTTATTCCTCTCTGTCGTTTTCTACTTAGACGGTTTATCCTATTAACATGTAATGATCGACCGCAGCTGAATAAGAGATCGCGAAATTCCATGAGGCGATTGAATTCTGAGCGTTTTGTCGTCTTCGCTTTGCGCACATATTCATTTGGCGGCATGTGGATTATATAAATGTAAAAAGAGCTTGTAGAGGAAAAGTTTGACGAACGGGCGAGCTGCATGCGATCTGGAGGTGGTATTGATGCCCGTTCTCCTCTTCCTCTCTCTAATCATCATGATCACCACCACCATCATCACCATGGTGATCATCGTCATCATCACAGTCGTCGACGTCAGCCCCATCACCTCAGCAATTACAAGGATAGTAGAAAGTAAACGACTTCCTCAAATTTACTGAGTCCTCTTTTATGCATCTTTGAGCTTCCTTTTATTCTACCACGCGGGGAGCGCACAGGTTAACACTGCTTCCAACGCCAAGATTGGTGGGTCAGATGGTCGAGCAATCATCACATCAACATCCAACACCCCTTATGAAATTGTGGCAGTTAACGACGCGAATGTCGGCCATCAAACAGTCATCACATCAACTGCTACGATCCCTTATGAAAGGGGGTGGAAGTCGTGAATATTTATAGATATGCGGTAGCATGGCGACTGCATCCTATAAATACTGCAGTCCCTTGTGCATGAACCCCACGTAACGTCTGGAGTCGTTTACCGGATCTGGTGTAGTTGCGGACAAAGCAATTATGTCGAAGAAACTGGGAGATTACTCCGTACGCGACTTACCGAGCACGCAGCAGCAATGAGGCGGGGAGACGCTAACTCTCAGGTGGCGGCACACTCGACGGGACCCGGCCATATTTTCAAATTTCAAGAGGCCGAAATCCTCGCAGGGGGTGACAACCGCGTGTGCCGCGAGCTGCTCTAGTCATAGTTCTCAGGCCCGCAATCCATCAACAAACACAATGACCTCCCGGTACCCTATTCCATACTGTGATTTTCCCTGGGCAGGAGAATCAGTCATGTGGGGAGGGCGCGGGTGAGCAATTATCACGGTGACAGTGAGCCAGTTTGCAGAGCAATCGTCACACCAGCAGCCAGCACGGATGACGAAATCGCGGCAATTAACAACTCGGACTTGGACCGCCAAGCCCCCGCCGCATCAATTACAACCCCAGCGGCGATTGCGAGAACTGTTACTTGCAGTGCGCATACGGTCCCACGGCAGCCACGTGCTATAAATACTGCACTCCTGGTGCCACCTTCACCTCTATCTGCGAATGTCTCTGATGATGGATTCGAGTGAGAATCCGAAACGTCAGGCAAATAAACTTCTTGTTCCAGTGATCGCAGCTTCATCTTCTGATCTGCTTTTGTCTCTGATGATGAGTTCGAGCAGGAATCTGAAACGTCAGGCGAATAAAGCTCTTGCCCCAGCGACCGTATCTGCTTTATCACGACTGCTTCCTGGGACCCGTCTCTTCGCTTCCAATGACGACCACTAATATCATATTCTAAAAGGGTTAGGCGCGATGAGTGCTAACTACCAGTCAACTATAACTTACGATCGGGACTGGCGAGAGGGGGGAGGGGAGATTATTTGATTAAATCGAATACGCCACCAACGTATAACACGTTTCGGCCCCTTAATTCAAGGGGCGACGTGTTGCGTATGCGATGAGTCGTCATTGCGCGAGTGGTGGCTTTAAAAAGTAGTTCTGAATCCGGATTGTGATCAGTGTTCAATAAAGATGTTGCGGCTGAACTGTGCAACAAAACGCCATCTGCTCTCGACAACCACCGACGTATCTTCGACCGAAAGAGATCAGAGTTGCCCTTCTGGGTGCCCAAAGTATATGCATTCGCGGTTGCATGCGCATGGCGATTTGTATCTTATCGTTCAATGTTACTGAAATATAGCAAGTAGTATTATAATAACGGATTTAGTCGAGGTTACAGAGATCGGGGTGATAATTTAGTGGACACTGCTACACAAATCCAGCTTCCTCTTAAAGACCTCGACGGAAGCCGACATAACGACATCCACAGGCAGGGCATTCCAGGCTTCTAGTACTCTGTTGGAGAAGAAGAACTTTCGTGTGTCCAGTCTGGCGCCTGTCACACGTAGTTTGAATGGATGGCCTCGTAGATTTGTGGTGGTTGCTAACTCGAAGAAGTCCCCCGGTACTAGGCTGCAGTCCTGACCGCGTATGATACGGAAGGCTTGTATCAGGTCATCCCGTAACTGCCTGTAACTCAAGGGAAAGAGATCAATGTTAGCTAACCGCGTTGCATATGGTAGTGAACCCTTCCCTACCACAAGTTTCTTTGCACGCCTTTGAACCCTTTCAAGGATGCTGAGGTCCTTCGCGGTCCAGGGTCTCCAAGCTTGGATAGTTAATTCTAGTTGCGGACGCACAAAAGTCCGAAAGACTTTAGCGAAGCAGTCTTCATCAAAGGCAGAGAAAGCCCGCTTGACAAGGTAGAGGACTGACATTGCAGACTTGGCTATCTTCGTGCAGTGCAGCGAGGGTTTGAGCGAGGTCGTAATCCATACTCCCAAGTCCTTCTGCGAGTCCACTTCTTGCAGTGGTGTACCGTTTAGGCAGTAGGCCATATGGTTCGGAGAGCGAGCTCTGCCGACTCGTAGGATATTGCACTTTTTCTCGTTGAACGGCAGAAGCCAGGTCTTTGACCATTGTTGGAGTCGGTTTAGGTTCGCCTGCAGATGCTCTTCGTCATCTGCAGTTCGCTGACCTAGAGTGGAGATTTCCGGTCGACTATTCACTTGGGAGCCGGAAAGGATATTTTCCTAGTCTATCATCTTCACACATTCCGTTGAGTTTTTTCTATGACGACGATTGCACCTACAGCCCCACTTGGTTGACATCTTATGGCATGCTTACTATAACAATTTCAGTAGGCATGGTTACGATGGTTTGCCATGTATGAGGATACGACACGTGCCTTTTGATATTACTTTAGCATGGGGACGGCAGAACCAATTTTCATCGATTTCATTCCTGCCTTGACAGTTTGTTCGATCTAGCGTAGCAGAAGACGCCCATTACCCCAAAATTTTCTTTGTCTATCGCCACCGGATGGACATTTCCTACTACGAAACATAATCACTGTCTAACGCTATCCAGACATGTTCCAAGTGCTGCTTAAGAATCCAAATGTTGTTACTTTTTATGGCAGGGTGATTAATTGGAGTATCACTCATCGACAGACCGCTGCTGGAATTGCGTCATCGCCCGAACTTTTCCATAGGATTCTCGCCGTACATTCTCAACTGTCTCTTAAAGAGGCGACAGACTATCAAGGCCAGCATTTGTTTCTACTTGGCATGGTCGGTTAGTCGTTTTTTCAAAAAAACAGCTGATTGGCATCTGTGGGCGCAACCTCGAAAGCTCCATTATCTGCGATCTCTCCAGCAGTTGGGTTGTGACGTCGGAAGTGAGCAGTGTCTATTGTCAGGGGTCAGAACAGTTCTGTCGACAGAGACAAGGGGGAATGGATGTCAGTCTCTGGGTTATTAGCCGTCGTCAGCCAGGTATACCTAGTTCCGAGACGTGCAACCACTGTGCCCCGATCCCGCAACGTGTTAGCTGGAAGTCAATCGCTCGAACCCCTGAGCTATGGGTTGGTTGTCCTGTCGGTTACGATCAGATATGTGCAACGGTAGATGAAAGCTCACTGATCGTGCTACGGAGGAATTCACTCGTCCCGTTGTGCCTTGAGGCCCTCTCTCTCTCGAATCCCGTCAGCGGCCGCGCAACGGCCCGTAATATAGGCTTTTATCACGCGCCGCTGTGCGGCTGCTGGCGAGTTTCGAGGGAGTGTCCCAAGGCACAACGGGACAAGTGAATTCCGTAGCACGATCAGTGAAATCCCCTCTACTATTGTACAGTGCGTGGCCTATCTCATGAAATGTTGGCTGAACTTCTGAAATGCGTTTTCGATTAGGGAGGATTACTTGGTCGCGGTTGTAACACTGATTATCTTAAGGCATACTCTTATAACATTTTGGACTCGGCAGGATGTCGGCTTTTAAATGCACTTCTTTTGAATCACCTGTAGAAAGCGTGCGCGGTAAAAAATGACTACTTAAATAGCCTGCATTTTTCCCATTGATTTTCGATGGTCTTTGAAATTCAAATATATTTTATAGAAACCACAAACAAAAATATGCTTTCTTTTAGTCAATCAATAGAGAACCACGTCTTCCTTATATTTTATACTTAAGAAAGTAGTATAATTAGGTTTTAAAAAGTTTTCTAATTGCCGAAATATTTGGAGCCTGATCATTCGTTGCATTAGCGCTTAGTGATTACACTTTACAAGGTGCATGCGTTTCGCGTAAAGAAAATCCCATATTTTTCTATGTCATTAAAGAGATATCGTACAGGGTCCATAGAATTTTGCAATGGATGCGGACCATGTTGTACATTTCATGAGGAGCAGTGGTAAACGGCCAGGTACGATGCTATGTGAATGGACATATCGCGGTCTTAAAAAGTCTCATAATTAGAAAACTTTTTTAAAACCTAATTATACTCCTTTCTTAAGTATAAAATATAAAGAAGACGTGATTCTCTATTGATTGACCAAAAGAAAGCATATTTTTGTTTATGGTTTCTATAAAATATATTTGAATTTCCACGACCATCGAAAATCAATGGGAAAAATGCATGCTATTTAAGTAGTCATTTTTTACCGAGCACGCTTTCTACAGGTGATTGAAAAGAAGTGCATTTAAAAGCCGACATCCTGCCGAGTCAAAAATGTTATAAGAGTATGCCTTAAAATAATCAGTATTACAACCGCGACCAAGTAATCCTTCCTAATCGAAACCGCATTTCAGAATTTCAGCCAACATTTCATGAGATAGGTCACGCACTGTATGTTATCGATCACAAGCGATAAAACAACGCGCCTGCGGCTCTGTGGTTAGAGGCGCTGGACTTTCAACCAACAGGTCACGCGCTCGAGCCCCAGTTGGTCAAAAATGACCATCCCAGTCTGCCCTGTCTTTACAGCTTATGCTATTCTGCCGCTTTGCGGCTGTTGACGGTGCTCGAGATAGACCCTCAGGGCACAAGGGGACGAGCGAGTTCCGTAACGCGACCAGTTAACCTTCCCCCCCCCCACCATTTTTACGGACTAATTTGATAATCGAGAGGAAGTCCTTTCCTTCAGTGCAGTCCCCATATCCTTCTACATTGTAAGTCATTCAGCTATCTTCTCTCTCTCAGTCTACGCTACGCCAGGCATCGGCATCGAAAGAGTGCCGTTTTGTTCACTTTGATCTTCATGCTGACATTTTCAGTACGTATCGAGATACTGGATTTTAACACCGTCGTCTTTCACTCATTGTCAGGGTGCGGATCCAAGGCCCATGAGCGTGTCTCGTGTGGGCCTAAAATGAAAGGAATCCACTCCCGTTACAGCTGTTTACGTCTTGGCCCCTTCCGCTTTCTGCACAGATGTGAAAGATGTAGGCAAGTTTTCATAGAAAGTCCCTCTACACTGACACGGTCCGTCGTTCGGAGGGCCGTTTACGAATTTCTCAACGCAGAGTAGTCACCTCATTATAATGAGACCATCAATAAGACTCTGCGAAAAGGAACGATTTTGGCCGACGATGTCGTTTTGCATGTCAAGAACGACTGCAGACCGTTCTTAAGGACACCTACTTGCTTACTCTTGCTTCGTTCTACTGTTCTTATTTGTAGAAGCTGGCCTCATCGAGAACCGCGACAACCATCTTTTACCGAGTCAGCTTGCGAAAAACCAGGTCTATCCATCCTTCAGTTCGGACGGCCGTTGGGGTCTTTCAAAAGGTAACATCTATTCGAGGCCATCTGAACGTATCTTGGCAGTCATACCAGTCGTTAACTGACCCGGTACGAAGGTGGGTACTTAGTCAAATGCTGCCAGGACTTCAGGCAGTGTGGAAGTGTCCCCAACTGTCTTGACGAACGCGACAAACCCCTGAGGGATCGGCTAACGGGACCAGAGGTGATAAGATCACTTCCAGCTAAAAACATGTCCGCGAAAATGGCTTCCACTTTCAGAATCACAGGGGAAATGAAACGGAATAAGCATAAGTTATGCAGATTAAGTGGCGTATGAACTTTTCGGTATTGCATCTACTAGCAGCGGAGACTGGGATGGCCGTTTTTGACTTATTAACCGTCCTCTGCCAGCCGCGCCTCTCCCCCCCCCCCAGAACATGAAAATCATCCCGTGCCTCAATGGCAGAGCGTCGAACTGTTTGGTAAGGATTAAGTATGTCCGCGGTGTAAGAGAATGCCAACTGTTGTTTGGCAAATTCACCAGCCTTTCGACACTCCTGCTTCACCGGCAGATGTAGGCATTCAGCCTACCACTATTTTTAGTATTCTTTACTGCCTAACTGCTCTCCATGCGGTAATTTTTTAAAAAATAGAGTTTTTCCTCTCACTAAAGAATTACGTGCGGGGAGTGCAGAATAATGAACCGGTGTAGACATTTTAACAGCACCGGCTGAACGAATATCATCCTGCCAACGAAGGGCCAACCAAAAACCCTGCAGAACAGCAGCCCCCTTGAAAAATATAGCCGGCGGTTCTGCATGGTTTTTCCTTGCCGCGTGCATACACTTAGTCCTTACCAACCAATTGACGCTCAATGTTCAAGGAACTCGAACTCAAGCCCCAGGTCACGCAAAAAACCAGGGACTGGGTTTCACCGGCCAACGGCGCCTGGCAATCTCCCCATGCCTTCGTTTGGACTCCTTGATTTACTTCGAAATGTAAATAAACATCAACTTCCACAAAGACGGGGCTCTTAGGGACAGCGACCCAGCCATCGAATATCTCAAGCTTACGCTTTCTGTCCTCGCACTGAACGCTATGACTTCATTGGTAATCCGTCCCCGCCCCGACACGCACGTGATACGTGCTCGCTCGACGCGATCGATACATAACGATCGATCAGATCCGACTGGTCGGCCACACGGCGGCAAACCAACCACGCAACGCCTCAGTCCCTCGCAAATGGAAAACTACTACCCTGTCTGTCCTGCCATCCCACAAAATATTTGCCCGATAAACTTTCTGCCAACGGGCCTGCTCGGAACTGTACCAG
>CACRXP010000558.1:257181-279327 GCA_902702965.1 Spirometra erinaceieuropaei
TCGCGCGAATCGCGCTCTCCATCGGTCCCAGTTTTGATCGGCCGATCCTGTCCGTTAGAAAGTCGCACATATCAGCAAGATCGTGGGTGGTTTTAGCGACTGCGATGTGAGAGAGTCATATGTTCCGCAGACGGCGTCATCCTCGATCCAGGCGTATTCATCATTCACTCGCAACTAGCATCGGTCGACTAAACCACGTTTGAGGACTAGTAGCGATCCCATGTGGACGTGATCAAGAGGAAGGGAGTGAACCCCAAAAGTACACACTCCCTCGACCAATGTGCTAAACGCTGTAACTACATATCCTAGGAGGCGGTTCCAACAACGCGCCTTGCAGTACTTGGTTGCAATTTGTGCCAGGGCATCTGATCGTCGTTGATATAGTTTGGGTTGTGGGGAATGTATGGATGAGTTAATTCAGCATGCCAGTGAATAACCAAGTCACTTTCTTCCACCCCGTGAACAACTGTACTCGCGTTCTATCTCCTATAATCGGTAATATGTAAGGTCACACGGGCGTGGTATATACCGTTCACTGCTGACTGCGGAGCCAAAATGAGAGTTTCCACATTTTCGTGGAACCTCAGGCTTCAGCACGCACACTAGCGTTTGGGCCAGGCATTCAACAACTATCTGGACCCAGGCTCAAACATAAGATGTGCCAACATCTGGGGTTTGCGTAGTACCGGCTGATGACAGCTAAAGAGTCGTAAGCGGCCGTTTTGGTCCTCTCCTAGATTTTAGTGGTCGTGCGGTCAATAACCTTCAAAATCGGCATTCCCGATTTCGCCCTTTAATCAAGATAAATCGATGAACATCACTTTTATGCAATACTGAACCGCTGTTAATATTAAAACTCCTAATCTTTCCCCCTTAAACAAAGTCACAATTTTAATCTAAGCAAGCTTTCACTTCTTTACACCCTTGGTGATCTTCCTAACGTAAAGACCACAGTCCCCTTTCCCTTAAGATTGCCAACGTCTTGACCTACCTAGATAGGCGGGTTCTGTGGGCAACTTCTAACTTCCACTGCTCTTGGATTTCGGTTGTGGATTTTCTGAGGCAAAAAGACCTCTTACGCGTAGTAAAACCTATTATTTTGGATGAACCTTTTTATTAACTGAGATTGACTTGATTTTTGCCTATCGGGGCGGTTCTGTCTCCCCAGACCAAGCCGATTCTCCTACTGCCACCGCCCGTTAGCTGACTATCCATGTATTATCAGTACTGGAATATTTAGTGCCTATTTCCTAACTGGGGATATATTGTAGGTTACGTAGCCAAATACAGACATTTTGCGAACGCCTTAAACCATTACCTTATGCACCGAGATATGTAAACTATATGAAAGTAACCTAGGACTGGTCCTAGTAAGATGGCACAAATTAGGGCTGTTCCTTTTGAGACGAAACTCAACTTACTGCTTTGCCTGAGGAAGGGCATTTGACAATCGCTGCTGCAATCATCTTTCATCTCGGTCTTTTTTCCGACCCGACGGAACGACTTAGTTTGCGATCATTGTACGGCAGTTGGATCGTCGTTGCTGACGATATCCGCCGTGTGCTCCACAGCAAGGTGACTGGCGCCGCATCTACCGCACTCTTTCCTCCTACCCCTTCACCCGGACCCGGTCTCAAGACATAGTCGGGAAGACTGAAGGTTGGGGAGGACACAAATGGTTGGCGCGGCCGAGCACACGCCTAGGCGTACCACCAAATTTTCTGATCCACAACAAAAACTCGGCCAGGATTTTAACTAACAACAACACCCCAACAAGGGTCAGAGGAACGAGGATGATGACTGGGCAGCCATGTCCACCACCTGTATACCCAGCGGGAGCGCAAGCGCATCTACCGGCAGGGAACCAGGTGTCGGAGAACTGTCAGTGCATACCTGGCTGCAAGGGCCATGGCTTGCTGAAGCATGGAATAGCAGGCGCACGCAGACATTAGAGCCTGGACCATCGCCCTGCATCGTATTATTAGTATTACGGCCATTGTAAAAACTGTCGAACTGTATATCATACTTTCCTAGTTCTAGTTGTTGTCAATACTCCCATTCGGTTGCACGATGGCACATCTGTGGAAAACAGCGAAAGCTGGGAAGAAGTTTATTCTTATTACCTAAATTTTGTTGATAACTCAAGTTGAAATTGTGGATTTACCGGCGGGCGGCAACCAAGAAGTTTCCTCGGGGCTCGTGGACTTTTTCTAGGCGTAAAAATGTCTTACGAGTAACATCGAAAATGACGACCAGTGAATAAGCATTATAAACAAAACAAGGTGGAATTGGAATGTGCAATGACGAGGACAGTGATGGCACGGGAGTTGATAGACTACGCCCGACTGCTCACCTCCGTCCAGTCGATCTTTCATTTTCGTGAATCTGCCACGCATGGTAGCCGCCGGATGATGGGCGGTGCCCACGCCTAACTCTATCGCAATGCATCCTGTGGCCTCGGACACATTCCTTATGTACGGTAGGGAGCGCCAAATTGTTGGTCTCTCTCTTCTATTTGTCCGTCGTGGGTGTGTGCGTATGCAGCGGCTGATGAAACTACTTGGGTAGCCGTTCTTTTTCAATTGGTCCCTGAGATGCCGTATTTCTTGCATCCTTCCTTCGGGTTCCCTACAGTGAGTTTTTATCCGGTCGAAAAGCGCCCTCACACAGCCCCGTTTGTGCACTAAAGGGTGGTTGCTATGATAGTTGAGGACCTGGGTTTCAATGGTCGCCTTTATGTACACTGGAATGTTGATTTTACCATCAGGTGTGCACGTGACGGGCACGTCAAGGAAGGGTAATTTCTCGGCCTCCTCGTCTTTTCTTGTAAACTGAATGTCGAGAAAGATGCTGTTAAGCAGGCCTTGAAAACCCGGTAGCCCGTCCTTTTCAATAACGACGAATTTATCGTCAGCGTATCGACGCCAAAACGCCTCCGCCTCTAAAGATGTTTCAGATAGGCCGATATGAATGACCCGCCATAGAAGCCATACTAAATTGTGCACGGCGTTTGCGTTTAGAGGTGACCCAGGTTGGTTTTCATGTTGACAGGGATTTCCGCCTGTGTTCAGTCAAATTCAGTGTAGCCAGGTTTAGCTTCAAGTTCGTTCCAGGGACTGTTTTCTGGCAATGCAACTTGCCTATGTCAACCATCAGCTCCGAATGAAACAAATATTTCTACTAATGGAAGAGAATATGCGCATCCCAGGTTCTTGTTTAAAAGAAGACGAAGGCACGATCACTGGGGCAGGGGAGGACTACGCCAATACGCCAGGTCTAGTTTCTGCTGCCTGGCCCACAATTGTCCTAAAGGGCTAGGAACATTTGCTCAAATGACACACTGAATGAGGAACTTTCACGACCAAATGAACCTCTGCTTAACCGTTGATGTCCTGCACGTCTCATCCACAAGTACAGCAACTCCAGACGGCCAAAATTGACAGAACAATTAGTTCCGAAAAAGCCCGTTTTTATATCCTTGCCATTTAAGGACGACAATATTTTAAATACCATCAAAGGACGACTGCGTTCCATCATTGAAAGGACATACAATGCAGCCGAACTCTTATTATACAGTCCTACTAAGCTTCTTCCAATTCCATGGGCTAAGGAGGGCTTGCCAATGCACGCCACTTCAAATTTGAGTCGTATCCCCAGCTCTCCTAGTTTTCGTCGAATTTACGTGATAGTATAGGGCAGACTGAACGTCGCGTGGAAATAAATTGCGAACCGACAACGTATCTTTCGGATTTCGATTACAAGTACACCAACTCGAAAGTTCTATCATTACTGGAATTTTCGGATCTCGACGTTATTTCCCACGGTATCAGGAGGAAGATTCTACCCGAATTCTTCAAGGAACAGCACCACTGATTAGTCTTCTCATTCGCACCGGTGAAGTATACCACAAATTCTCCATCAAAAGATATTTGCAATCGTCCGACATCTGAACAAGTCTCCCAATAGGGAGACCCGTGGTTGGGTAAGCGCTGGAGCTCGTTTTTTGGAGCTCGGGCCAAGCTCGGAACGACCTCGCTAGCCCGTTTTTCAGAGCTCATTTTGGGCTCGTTTTCGCGAGCTCCGTATGAGCTCTATTCGCTGACCATTTCAGAGCTCCAGAAGAGCTCGCCTGCCTCGCAAAACGAGCTCCGTGCGAGCTCATTCAGAGCACATTTTGCTATTAGGGTACTTGACAACTTTTCTCCGAGATCTTCGTCGAAAATTCTAAACGGCTGAGTCGTTTCCTATGTTACTTTATAATTGGCAAATTCTTCATTCTAACAATTGTTGAAAACATCCTGCAATACTCTAGAACTGATTGAAGAGTTTGAAAATCATCAACAATGAGCCAATTTGTTATAAAAACTCGTTCACAAAAGACGTGCAACCGGGATTTGAACCCGGTACCTGCGGTCTCGGAGGCCACAGTGTTAGCCACTGCGCTATCGATGAACGGTCTGGCGCTAGTCAGATATATTTATCAACTACAGAAGAGCAGCTGAAAACGGTCTTTAATTCATTAGCAGTCTCTTGCGATAAAATGCCGCTGGAATCATTAGACTCCAGGGAGATTACGCACAATAGGCTCGAAGAGATAAGACAGGAAATAAGAACCGATGCACTGCCAAGAGGCCTCGAAAACTGTATGACAGACGGGACGGATTCTGCGCTTGTCGGTCGCTGTGTCGGCTGTAAAGAACTTGAGGAGCGGGTCCAGACGCTAGAAGAGAAGCAAGACCTACTGACGGACATCATCATGGCCATTCTTAAGCACAGTAAGATAGAATTACCAAATAATACGCCAAATTTCCGATCGATCGGCGACGAACATCCTACTTATAAAGGCGCTAGCGCGGAAAAGTCAAAGCCAGTCAGGAAGAGGAAGCGAGTTATGTCTCCAGAGGAATCTCTAGGCAATTCAGTTCCGGTGGATAACGTGGCAGTCGACACTAATGCATTAAAAATAAGTCAGGTTCCATTACCTGCTATAGTAACAAAACCTGCCAAATCATCGAACAATAAAGTTGGGAAAGCCCGGGTGTCCCTCAGAAGATCCGTTAGGAACTACAAGGACTCGCCGTTATTCTTGGAAGGCAATGCTGTTACTCCACTTCTTCACAAGGTTAGCTCATCTGGAAAGTGCCCTAACCCTTCCGTTTATGGAAAAGGACACGATAAGCCTTCGTGCAGTACATTGCAACAGGGTAATGATTGTAAGAGCTCCACTGCCGAAGCGAGTACGTCACATGCAAATCCATGCCCTAAACTCCCTTGGCCGGCCGAAAATCATTCAAATGTCGAAGTGAGAACAGCCGTCGGGAATACTACAGTAGCATTATATCGTCCTAGCGCGGACGGGACAGTAATGAGCTCTTCCATGAATCGTAAGCAAAATATTGTCATAAGGGGCGCCCCAGAGTCCACGTCCTGCATTCCGAAGGAACGAGAGACGCACGACCTAGACCTTCTTCATCAGTACGCCAGTGCCGTCCTGCAGGATGGGGAAATATTCACCGTTAAAAAAGCTTTCCGACTAGGCAGAGCGGACCCAAATCGTGACCTAGAAAAATCCCCAAGACCCCTGAAAGTTATTTTGGAAAACGAAGCCCAAGGAGCGCTTTTGTTAGAAAGCAGAACGACCTTACGCAATTCGCACAAGGAAGTGTTTTTTCAACCAGACTATGAATCGAGGGAAAGACTGAAAATGAGAGAACTGAGATCAGAATTGAAGGAGAGAATTGGCAGAGGAGAGAAAGGGCTGAAGATCAAAAATGGACAAATAGTCCAGACAAAGGGGTCTTTCCTGTGGTCAGAACCCGTCACTATGAAGGCCGGGCCTCTCCAACAAATCAGTCATTGAAGGTTATATCCGCAAATGTGCAAATCCTCTTTAACAAACTAGATGAACTAAGAGACTTAGTTGATGAAATTAAGCCAGACATTATGGCATTCACAGAAACGTGGCTTACTGAAGATATCGCAGATTCAGAAATATCACTTAAAGGATATCAGCAATTCAGGAGAGATAGACTAAGCCGAGGAGGAGGAGTCATAATTTATGTCACTTGCAAGCTAAGCGCTATGGCTGATGCACACAGACCGGTACGGGATGTGGAACTGCTTAGCGTTACCATATCTACTAAGAATGTCCGATCATTGACGCTTTCGGTAGTGTACCGTTCACCTAACCATACTTCTGACCAAGATCTCATGCTCATATCCGAACTGTACCAAGCTAGCGAGAAGAAAGACGTCCTTATCTTTGGGGATTTTAACGCTCCTGGCATTGATTGGCTAACGTGGACTGCACAAGGGCCGCAAAACAACTTCAATCACAAACTACTACAATGGGCAACGGACAAACTTCTCTGCCAGAATGTTACCTTTGGAACACGGGTCAGGGAAGGGCAGCAGTCGAACTGCCTTGATCTTATTTTTACCCGAGAGGAGGAAAACGTGTTAGACCTGCAGGACCGACAGCCATTAGGGTCAAGCGACCACATCACGCTCTACTTCCAGTACTCACTGTTTTACAAACCCGCCCAACCCGAGAGGTGGGAGAGGAACATTTGGAAAGGTGACTATTCTCTCATGAGGAGGGAAGTGGCAGCTATATCATGGGAGACTGAACTGCATGGTCGAGCAAACGATAACTGGAATACTTTCAGTTCCTTACTGAAAGAGATTGTTTATTCCAATTGTCCTCTTAGAAGAAAGAAAATCACAAACCGCCCAAAATGGATAAACCCGGACTTGAAGGCCTCTTTCAGAAAAAGAAATCGTCTGTGGAGGCGTTACAGACAAACCGGCTCCGACGAACACTTACAGGAATATAAGCGGCAACGAAACGTCTGTAAAAGTGAGGCCACAAAGCTGCGAAAGAAGTTTGAGTTAAACATACTCCGAAATTCGTTGGAGCATCCGAAAATTCTATATGGTTATATACGAAGTACTAAAAGGACTCAGGAGCTCATCCCTGCCCTCAGGTCTGCAGATGGAAAAGTGGAGATTGATGACAAGGTTAAAGCGTCCCTCCTTTCCGACTTCTTTCAGTCCGTTTTCACCCGAGAACCTAGTGCTATATCTGCCCATCCATCCATTCGCCAAACAACCTATTCTCCCAGTACTCTTCCCCATCCTATCCCCTCCCTTTCTTCCTTAACCGAGGAACCACTCTTTTCATCAACCATTGTTAGGGCCGAGCTACTCCGGCTGAAACCTGCCAAATCGCCTGGCCCGGATAGAATTCCCGCTCTAGCACTTCGCGAACTTGCTAATGAACTGTGTAAACCCTTATCCGCAATATTTCAAAAGTCATTTGAAGACGGCGAGCTACCGGAAGAATTGAAGTGCGCACTGATTACTCCGATCCATAAAGGAGGCTCAAGACTTGACTGCGGAAATTATCGTCCTGTCAGTCTTACTTGCATCGCGTGTAAAATAATGGAACGCATTATCAAAAGACACTTGATGAAATACCTGGAACAGAACAAAATATTGTGCGATGCCCAACACGGCTTTCGTCCAGGGCGCTCCTGCCTAACGAGTGTTCTTTACTCACACGAGAAATGGACACGAGCTACCGATAAGGGTTTTCCAGTAGATGTCATATTTTTGGACTTCAAGAAGGCCTTTGACAGTGTCCCACACAGGCTTCTTTTGCAAAAGATCTGGGATGTAGGGATTCAAGGGAGAATGTTTAAGTGAATCAGGAGTTTCCTGTCCTCCAGACTACAAAGAGTCGTCGTTAGTAATTCTACATCGGAATGGGTAAAGGTGGAAAGTGGTGTCCCACAGGGTTCTGTCTTAGGCCCAGTACTCTTCCTGATTTATGTTAATGACTGTATCAGCGAAGTGAATTGCGAGGCTCTCATGTTCGCGGATGACATAAAAATATGGAGTGAAGTCAAGTGTGATGATGACGCAGTGAAGTTGCAGTCGAACATCAACAAACTGTGTGCTTGGTCGAACAGATGGCTTTTGAAGTTTAACGTGTCCAAATGCGTGGTTTTGCACCTGAACACCGGCCGCAATGCCTGTCCCAAACACCAGTACTATATTGACGGGACGAGGTTAGAAACTGTGGAAAGACACAGAGATCTGGGTGTATGGACGACCACAAATCTATCGCCATCAGAACACTGCAGAAAGATGGTCCAGAAGGCTACTAGTACTCTACACTGGATCAGACGTGCATTTAAAATATTTCCTCCTGAACTCTTCGAAAGACTCTTTGGTGTCTTTGTAAGACCTCATCTAGAGTATGGAATGCAAGCAACCTCACCATGGATGAGGAAGGATATCAACTTACTCGAAAAGGTGCAACGCAGAGCGACAAAGATGGTCGACGGTCTAAAGCATTTGTCTTATCAGGAGAGGCTAAATTTGCTTGGCCTATTCCCTCTCTCATATAGACAAATAAACTGCAGTCTACTCTGGACCTTCCGGATTGTTCGCGGCCAGGGTTGCTCACTAAGTGCAGAGGACTTCTTTGAGTTCGCCCGTACAAACAAACTACGCGGCCATGCATTTAAAGTCGGGAATGAGCGAACACGTTTAGACCGGCGAAAATTTTCTTTCAGCCAGAGGGTTGTCAGGCCGTGGAACTCGCTTCCAAGCGAGATTGTGACGGCTGACACAGTTTGTGTGTTTAAAAGAAAACTTGCTCGTCTAGTTTTCGACAGAAATCGGCTTGTACAGCATGAATATGCACAGCCAGTTTTGTAAAATCTATCATATACAATCTTCCGCACTAATTTACAGTGACCCCATGCACTACCTTATGATTACGATTGAACTGTGACCCAATCACATTTTAAATGCCTGCAATTTTATTTTATTTTTGAGTATGACTCTGCGAAAGCACTGTACATAAATAGGGTCATCAAGGGCTCTGCCTATAACCCTTCAATATACATACATACATACAAATCCTGTTTATGAATTCACATTCACTTGCGGATGCAAGTACAGTGGGCGAACGCAAATGTCGTCGGCAGCCAGGTCTCACGAGCACCTGCTTAGATGGTCACTAAAGTAAGAAAATAAAATCCCCGGTTCCTCCATTACAAAATATTTGCCTGATAATGGTACCTTCGTCGACCTTAAAACTTCCTTCCGAATACTTGTTCGGACAGGAACAACTCGGAAATTGCATTACCTGGAGGCGGCCTATATACGGCGGGTGAAACGAGATCTTTGTTTACAGTCAGGGCACGTGGTTAACCTAACCTCGCATGGCAGCATTTAGCTCCATGATTTTCACTCCCCCTCTCTCTTTGATTGTTAACGCTTTTTTCCACTATTCTCATACTGTGATTGAATTAATAATTTTATCGATTGGTCGGCTTTACCCAAAACAATGACTTTGTTGTTTCTGCATTTATTTTCTGTATGAATTCAAATCCATTGTATTCTTCCCACTCGTCTGCTTCAGCTTCGTACCGGGGACAAAATGCTTAAAACCCTATGTACCATTGGGAATCATAGTGCCATTCACTAGATCGCCCGCATGCCAAAAGCTTATCCAGGCACCTGAGGCACCTCGCCGATGAGTCATATTTCGGCGTCGCAAACTCTCAGGCATTCCTTACATGCCTGCAAGACTATCCGATCGACATTCCAATACAATACGTCTTTAAAATGCTTGTACTCTGTCTCAATAACTTTTGCTAGTTCAATGGCAAGAATTGTCAACGGGTTAGGGGCACCTTACTGGTTTTACCAATTTCGGGGCTGCTCGCAGAAATAGATTTGCAACGACTAGAAGAGGATGTTTTATAAAGTTTTCAGCAAAAGTGTGGCCCCTATACGTGGATGACATATCCGTCATCGTCAAGATCATTGAATTTGAACAATTCCATCAGAGCCTGAATGACGCCCTCCCAGCTCTAAAATCCACCGGCGAAGAAGCGAGAGGAAACACCCCCGTGCCTAGACGTGGGCATACAAAAGACTCAGTGGTGTTAGCCTCGTCACACGCGTTCACCGAGAAGGTTCTAACTCTGAAATCATTCTTAACTATCCGATTAACCACAAAAGAGGCTGTGCTTGAAGCCGTTTTCTGCCGGGTCTATCGTTACAGTAGTAGCAAATATTTACTCAAGAAAAAACTGCCTTACCTGTATCGCTTTCTTCGACTCAACGGATATCCGGTCAGCTTTATGAAAAACTGCCTTGGACGCTGGAGGCAACTACAAAGCATCGAATCCAACGGAAACAGGGTGTCACGGAAATTTTACTCACTTTCCTCTAGGCCAAGAATTTCCGAAGCAGTCGCCCGACAACTTTGTCCGTTCGGAATCTCCATTGGCCACAAACCGACGTCTTCACTGCACACAGCATTGTCCCGGGCGAAAGACAACATGCCGAAGGAGTAGCAAACAAATGTTATTTGCCGCATTCCACCTGAAAACTGCTCATGCTTTTATGTTGGGCGTATCGGCCGACGACTTGGGGCACGAACTAACGAACATTTATTGGACATCTGCCAGCAGGACCCGTTGACTCTCGTGTTTGCGCACGCCCTTCAGTGTGATCACCGTTTCAACTGGGAGGGATCGAAGTGATCGTCCATGCTAGCACCAAGCAGACGCGAGAATTTCTCGAAGTTTGTCGCTCTAACAATAACAACATCAACCGCCAAGTTGACCTGGACGCTCAATGCAAAGGTTTGCGTTCAAGGCTCAGTGACATGCACCTACCTTAAAGCACCAGCTGCTGGTCCATGTTCGGCCATGCAGGATATCACAGACTTCGCACCTTCCCGATAGTGTGAACCATGACTGAAGCCATCAACATCTCCCTCTTACTTCCGGCGCTTATTTAAACACGCTATTCACCCCTTCACATGGACGCCTGTGCTGTCGATGCAACCAAACTCGCCCACGTTCTACAGCCATTGTCCCACTCTTCACTATTCATTTCATCTGAGGACGGGTTGGTGTAACCAGCTTGAAAAGTCACGAGTACATCTCTATTTTTCGACGAGCCTTTTCCTCTCTTATATTATCTCTCAATGCATATTGCATCTGCTATTCAACATTCGCTATTGTTACTACTCCGCCTGCCCCTTCACCCGCCTCCAGTCTACTTGACTCTGTCTTGACATCGGTTCCAGATAGGGGACGAGGAGAGAGTGAGGTTGATGCCGCGAAAGTCTGCGTTCACTATAAACTTTAACGCCGCAAGTCACTGTCCCTGCTCCCACCTTGCTTTGGTGCACACGGTGGATATAGTTGGAAACGACGGTTGAACTGTGTCGTTACTATTATTATAAATTTTAAAAATTTTCATTTTACTAACTTGCAGTCCTTGGTAACGTTCTCGAGGAACAGCGCATATCAGTTTATTTGTAATGTCTCTGCTTTCACTAGGTCAAGGCCTCTGTGGGATATAATTGACCTCGTCCCGTTTATTAAATAGGGTACAGAGTATGGACAGCACTCCAAAAAAGTTCCACAAGATCACCTAGACCTAGCGGATGTGTTCACATACCTCATCTGTTCTGTTAGGATCTGTTGTGAGGACAAGGTCCAAACGACTAGCCCGTAGCCCTCCATGCATTCTTGTTGGAACCAGGCCGTGGTGCGTGGGAAGAACTTTACATGTTGCCTTTGGAAGGCTGTGACCGAAATCCCATTTCGAACACTTTGTCTGCATATCACTGCATTGGTAAAAGGGTGCAATATCAGGCAATGTCTGCGTCTGCATTCGTCCTCGGTGGTTGGTATATAGTCACGACACCATGGGGCCGCGATTCCCATGCCCTTATTGTCAACCGAATGGCCTCCCTATCTCCAGTGCTATTTTCAGTCTTCTCATATACGTCAAATTGGTCCTTAAGTACATGACAACTCCTCGATTCTGGAAGTTCTTTCTGTTACTCCTAAATAATTTGTATTCCAGCGGTGCAATTCCAAAATCGTTGATGCTTTGTGTCAAGCAATATTCCGTTAAGGTTATACCATCAAGACCCATATCAGCTACCTGAAACAGTTCGCCGAGCTTCCATAACAGACAATAATTTTAGTTTGGAACTTTTGACAATGCAAGCTCCAGTTGGACCCGGGTTTCCCCTACTACCTTGTCGCTTCCATTATTACCGCCCGCTGGCGCCATGGGGACGTCATGCTCCTGAATGTTACCCATCCTATGTACAAAGCCGGATTGCTCTTTGCCTCGGCACGTCTCCTTTTCAATTCGTTAATATTTTTTGGTCGATTTGGCTATTCCGGCTGAAAATAGCCTCCTTATAAAAGTTTCGGAGACTAATTTTTTGGATAGAAGGAACTTTGCCTCTGACCCACTGTAATAGAATTTTAATAGATCACGGTTGTACGGCACCAGACAGTTTGCTGAATCTCCTTCCGACCCTAAAGCTGTACGGACTAGTATTTTCTCCTTCTAGCCTGTGCTGTCAAACATTGGTGGAGATCCTATCTTCCGGAGTAGGGGCATTCGAATCCGCCAGACGCTAAACGACTGCGCAGTGTTGGCGGTCAAATGGAAGTTTTGTTTCACTTCCGGCAGCGTTGTCGACTGGAGATCTAAATGGACCCACCGGAGTTTAATTAGACTTAAAGTCTTGTTATGGGGTTGTCCAATCTACCAAGTCACCTGTTTTTACCCTCGCATTTTCTAAAAGGCCTATAGAGCATTTAGGGTGGCTGACAGAAATTATTTGCAACGGTAATTCGTGTGACCCATTTATATCACCCGTTGGTAGTGTTTTAGAGACCGTGTTAGAAAAGTGTGTATTGGCAACACCAAAGGTGTGGTTTTACGTGTTGGAAAGGGAGGGAAACTTCCAGGTAAGGAATTTACCCATTGATGCATTCCGTGGTCTACCCACTATTATAAGGATTTCCGTCCAAAGTCGTCTACAGTTTTAAGTAAGCAGTGTCCCCATCATGTTTCTAAACCTATTGGCCGGCTTATTTGTAGGGGCGCCTTTCAGTCCTTTGACTTATTCAAGTCCTTTCTGGCCTGTTTCTTAAAATACCGCTTTTAATAACAAACTAGTTTATTGTGGATTTTGTTTCTCATATCACTTGGTTCATGCAAAATCTTCGCTTACTTGCCCTACCTGGTATGCATATTTACTTTCCCTCTAGTACTAGAGAAGTCGTGGTCGCGCCATATCAGCCTTACCGCCTAAATATTACTATAACTTTTTCCATATTTTACCCGGGATCCCTGTGGTTGGCCATTGTGTATTATTTTCTCAGATGGTCGAAAATATAGGGCTTCCCATTGCGTAGTCTGTGGACATTGCACTTGATTACCATGCTCAGTATCGTTCAACAAATGCATAGACATGCAGTCTGAAAGAACCGTTCTGCGAATAAGCCTCAGGGTAAGTGGACATTCAGTCGTCACCAACTTAATTAGATTTTTTTCCAAGTTTAGCTAAATTCGCATATATGCCCTACTCTAACAGCACCGGCCCCGGGTCGTCACCTCTAGCAATAACAGATATGCAGGGGGATGTGCTACGGGATTATGAGGGGACAATTCTTTGGTGCGAACCCCTCTGGCTCCCTTGCCGAGAAAAATGTACACAGGAGACGCCTAATTTTCGTCCTTTATTCCCCGCTCCCCTTGCGATACCGACTTCCCCGACTGTTGCCGTATCAGACCTTAATATGACACTTCGAAGCCCTCAACTGCGGCCAGCAACCCCGGCGTATGTGGGTCGTACGTTGCACTTACCAATCTGATCGGACAATGGAACGCAAATTAATGGCTGTAGGCATTTTATTGAATCAAAAAGGTAACACGAACTATGGGCGGTAAGAAATTTGGTCCATCGTGCACTGTCACAGTACATGGTAAATATGACCACCGTTACCAATAGCAGGTCATAGCAATAAAAGAAATCCTTTTGCTAAGCATGTGCATCGCAGCTACAATCATTGGATGGAATGACAAGGAAGTTATAAAAGGGCTGAAAAATGTTTCTACTGAAGTATGACGTTTGAGCAATATATTTTAATGCGCAATGCAATATCACGTAGAACAGTGTGAATATAAGAAGATTTTATGACAAAAAGAAACGCCATGCTTACCGTACCATGGGACGGAAGAATCACTAACTAAGGTACGGCTGGGGTAGTGCAGACGGAAATTTGAAAGCAGGTTAGAATTATTGTGCCTTTTCAGTGGTTTCTCAACGTTTAGCTCTACCACGACGCCTGCCTCTCGCCCTGAGGAACCAGTCATTTGCATTCTAGCGAACTGCGTATGCAGTGCGGTCAGAGGAGGCGACGTCATCACAAATTGCAACTAAACATGTCAACTTAAATATTTCACATAACAATGAGGACATAATAAATGAGGCAGCTTACAAATGCCCGCTGTTCTGTTGACCCATCCCAGCAGAATCAAAAACATAGGTGGGAACTCAGAAGTTCGATCGGAAAATTCCCGGAAAAACTCTTTCTCGTTTCGGACAACAATGACGGCCAGGTGATTCATCTGTAATTCGTCCGAACTATATAATTCTAAATATTTACATACCGCCCCCCCCCGCAAAAGCTGAACCGGAGTTAAGCCAACCGACAAAGTCGTCGTAAAATTCACCATTTAACAGCTGCAGATGGGGTACTGACTGCATGTCTTTAAGACATCGGCTTTTGTCCTGAATGGCCTTCGAAATCACTGTCGATTGCGCCACGTCACGCAGTTGTTCAATATTTTGTTCTGCTAGGTTGTCAACTTTTTTCCAGGTAAATATCACCAGGATTGATAACAGTCCTACTGGAGAGATTCCAACTCCCTGTGTACCTGGTTGCAACAGTTACCTCCGACGGTTGTGCACTGTCCCCTCGGCAGTCTAAAGTATATGTTAGTAAAACTTTCTTACTGGGTTCAATCCACCATGATGTGTTCTTATTATTGTTTCGAGCTCTAAGGCCTATTTTTAGCGACGGTTCTTACTGAAGTATGGGTGGCAGCGTCAGCTGGCCAGCCAACCTACTTTCTGTTTGAGGTCGTTGCCTGATCTCACCTCCGTCATCATCTTACTCGAAGATCAGCTGGCAGACAAACCTACAAAGAGATGTTAATGGTATGTGAACACGTAATTTTCTGTCATGCGCCGGCCTACTTCAGTAGGCTCCGAGCTGGATAGATCATCTGTAAATTCAGCCTTTCTAACAAGCTGTCTCTCAGCACTTGAACGACGTAGACCTTCATGACTGTCGGTGTCATGGAATTATTCTCGAGCAGTTATTCATGCTGCTTGGCGTTTTCTATCCACACTGTAAAACAAAGCCTTGACCACCCCGGTCAATATTTTGCCCCTCACAAAATCAATAACTGCGCACATCTTTATACACCCAAAGAAAAAAGTTCGGAAATATGGAATGCTCAAAAAATACAACTGCTTCTGGGGGTGTGCAAATGGTAAAATTGGATAAACCGACTGTAAATTTGAAAAGATGCAGAAATCAAAATCCTCGCTGTTTTCAAAGTGTTTGTAACCGGGGAGTAAGGGAAAATTGAGCATCAGTTTGAAGGGGATTTATTTACAAACACTGTCAGTAAGGGCTGCAGCTGAAGCACTGTTTACTAAAACGTAATCTTCAGAAATAAGTAAGGTGGGTGAAGGGAAGGTTGATCCAAGACGGTCTCGGCGGTCAACAAAGGGTTCGTACGCTATGCCGGTAGCCGGCAGTGCGCACTGTCTTTTGCCGATAAGTATCACAATGATGGATGCTTGATTCGCCAAGATATCCATTATGGAAAATTGCTATGGAGCTGTGGGCATTTGAAAAGACCATGTCACCCTTTCATCGTCGGCAAAAGCATGGGACTTGGGGGCAACTAAGGCCGGCGTCTTTCATTAATGCGTCTGTACACCTGCCGAAAATTAACGAGCACTCCAAACCGTCTGACATAATTATGAAGGTAAACTAATCAATAAACATTGTGAACAACATCCGCAGCATCATATGTCATGCTAAAATCGGTAACGAAGTTATTAAAAAGAATACGCGCAAAATCGTTGCCAGTTTTGTGGAAACAGGGATGAAAATATGTGTGCATAGCAACGGATTACAGTTTAAAGTATTGGTAAGGTTCAATAAAGATGAGGCATTTAAGCACTACGGAGCAAATGCAAAGAAGAAATTACTGGAAGTCAGCCGCCTTCGCAAAATCAAGGCAGTCGAGTGATTAAAACTTGCATGCGAGCTTTGCATGTCAACAATCGCTGAATTTGTTTATGCGCGCGTTAAACGCCGGAGAAAATTTTTCATATCCGAGCCACCACATGTGCACTAATTTTCGCATGAAACCCAGACAGACTAGGCGTATGCAGTCGATTGGAAAGCAGACTGTCATATCGATGGATGAATCCTGGAATGGCAAAATGTTCTTATGGTGCCATGCCTGTCTTCGCAGTCGAAATGACATATCGTTCTGAGAACGCCCACTGTGTGCTGGGAATGATATGCGACTAACAATGGCAATTCCAGCCTTAGAACACCCGCAGTGATTGTAGATACCTCAACAAATTAACATGCCTGTCGCATCCGTAGTATCCGTTATGGGCATTTAGCTGTCCGCATAGGAGCATGCAGGAGCGTTGCAGTTAACATTATTTAATTCCACCTTCGCAACATCCGCTGCACGTGGTAACCGCAGGCCGCTATCCCGCAGTCTCTTGAATTCACTGACACAGTCGTCAAGAAACTCGTCCATTAGTATTGTTTGTCGAAGCCGTGGAATACCCCAATTACGAAAAGCTCACCAACAACCGGGTAACTAATTCGAGCAAGAATTGGTCACGGGCATTGGCCAAATCATTCAAATAACGTTATGCCATAAATGTGCAACTGGATACACATTTCAGGGATCTCATTTTCTTTCTGGTAGTTCATTTCATCCAGCATAGCACGTTCAATGCCCAAGTAGGTATAGTTTCCGTTTGTCAGGAGACTGCTGCAAGTTCGAGGGATTATCAACAGCGTTTTTGGATTCTTGGGTACTTTTCGATCGTAGGAGGGGAGCATATCAAGTTGCTATCGGCATTTGTGTCTTCAGGCAGACTTCTTGCCAGAAAGCATTTGCCAGTGTTTATGCCGTTCGTTCGATTACTTCTGCACATTCTACACATACTTATAACATGAAGAAATGAACTACCTACCAGTTGAAACCTCAGATCTCAGTTCAGGCATCCGCGGTTCTGGTGAATGGCCCGGAAACTTAATTGAGGAGAAGACCAACCATTTCCTTCCTCCGGAAGCGTCACACCAGCGACGCAAAAAAGATTGAGGTTGAAGACTTCGATATTCAAGCAGACCGCATGTTTCTGATTTTCTGAAATGCATTCCTACGTACATACAAAGCCTCTGTTGATTTGTATGCGAAAGTGTTGATCCGGAGTCTTAATTCATGACATTATTGCGTCCACCAATGTAATCCTGACATGCTCCAGCCCTAGTTGCAGCGACCCATTAAAATTATGTATAGCCCTAAACGTCACAATTTGTATCTTGCTCGACCAAATAAGTAAATTAGCGAAATTTCTGGCCCACCAATTGTCGAATTAACTGAAAATAATGTTTTCTTGCATTTATACATGCTTGAGTTGTTGCTCCGCCTCGAATATGGCGTCCACTTAGTTTTCGCATGGTACTGTGTAACTTTAGATCCTACATCGAGGAGTATCCCTAGTAGCAATTCCATAGCGAGGTGACGGCGCATCGCTGTGGAAAGGTCGCGATACAATGACCGATTTATAGCTGATATATATCATCTATGATATTTGTTACAACATGACTTTCAAAAAACTTGCCTAGGACTTCTTTCATTTATAAACGGCAGTTCCGGCTGAATCATTTTCATGTGCTTGTGAGCAGCAGTTTGTTGCCTGTGACCTAAGCAATCGCGGACTCATTTGCGTATAGCATGCTTTGCAGCAGCATGGTACCAGCAATGTCAGAAAGTTCCAAAAGTATCTCATTGGAATGTCCGAGATTCGGCGGCATAACCCGTGTATAGGACTCACCACTCTTCATGGTCTCTTTATGCTTAGATTCTGAAGGATAATGACGATTTTATAAAACCTCTGAAGTTAAAATTGCCTCTTTTTTCGTACTGTTTGATTGATACTCTCAAAATCAGGAGACTTTCGATTGCGTTTTTTCGTTACTCAGCGCATAGGACGCTCTATCAACGCATTCCACAATTTACGCCAAGTGTAAAAGGTCCCCGAAGAAACTGATATCGTTCTGATAATGTAGGAAAGTGGTGGAGAAAGTCCCGCATTCGCGAATTGGCCAAACAACTGGCGGATCGCCATCCTACTGGAACTCCTATTTGTATTTAGGTTATATGTGCTCTGATTTCTTCGGTTGTGCACAAGCTACACGAAACTACTTTCGCAGTCATTACCAGTTTAAATTATGGACTTACTGTGAGACTACGCTTACAGGAGCGCCAAAAACCGCTAAAACGACTATTGCACTCTGTGTCTTTCCAGCCATATCGTAATCAAGGCCCCTTTTCTTTATATAAGTATTTTCTTATACCAAGTGCCTACGGAAAGACGTAACGCCCATCGATATCCCTTCTGACCAGTGAATGCTACTGAAAAGACGCCATACAGTCTAAATTAAGCTAGATTCCACCTTACTTTTCTGTTGAATCGGCAGGCCGTCCGTACCTAACCGCGCTGACATCTCATCAAATATGTTTCATGCGCAATTTTTTAGAACTCTCAATAAATGGTCCACTAGATGGTAATGGGCACTGTCTGCTGCCCGACTTCATGGCTTCCGTCGCAGACTGTCGCCCCATAATTGTATTGAAAACTACGAGTTGGTTCGGTATATGCTTCAGCAGAATACGAAATTAGTCCTCAATGCCGGCAAATGTTACACCGTCACCAGTCTATAAGCGCACTTCATCTCGCAATGACAGTTCTACCTCTGCATGTCGTCAGTTCTGCTTTCACAGTTCATCAGCTATCGTCCATTGTTACACTAGGCGCCTAACGGCCACTTTCTTCAGTGGGTGCATTGCACTTATAAATTAAGAACATTTAGTCACCATACAGTCGTGTGCTTGACGTCTCATTTCCTGTACTAGACTGAGTATACTTCGCACTTAAGGTAGAGAAGTGGAGAAAAGATGCGCACAAAACCATACTATTTGCAAGGAAAGCCTTACCAAACTCTATCCAGACCAGTAGATGGCTTTTAGTAGACCACTCGCACGTATAATGACGCGCTAGTCTTGCGACCGTGCTCGAAAACCAGCGCCAAAGCTGTATCAAGTGTGGGTTTCTTTCTGCATATGTATTTCCGATGGTCTTCAGTCGTCGTGCACTATCGGCGATCCTCCGCGAGCGGCCCATAGGGGCCGAAAGTTTGATCGTTAACTCTCTGTGACAGTTGTTTTCGGTAGGGTCTAATCTTCTTATTTTCAGTGTTTACATAATGCTGAATAATTTACGCCGTCTGACCGCTGTGTCGTTGATCGATTGTTCTCTATGAGATCGACTACAGAGCCTTCTCTGAGTGGCAGGTCAGAAAAGTGCAAACCCCTCTAATATTTACAGTACTGAAGACTCGCATACCGTGTTAAAATTGATCGTCCGTTTTTCTTACAGACGAATGCAACTTCTGTCTTCCTTATCCTGCCGCTGGAAGATACGAGCCTTTAGTGCTTCGCCAATGCTCACATAGTTAGTCCCTGCATTCTCAGTGCAAGGAAGCTTTTCACGTTCAGGCATGCAATACACTGTTCAGGACACCAGCCTGCATATTCAGCACTTCACTAACTACCAGAGTTCTGGACGTGCTGTTTACCGTGGACCTCGCAGCACAGTTAAGCTTCTCATTTGATTAAAAGGGTTGGTCATAAGTTAGTTTCCATATTCAATAACTAGGACTTTCGGTGTGAGTCTTGACCACAAGGCAGCGCCAGGACAAAGAACTTATTTTATGATGGTTTGTGCTGTCCGTGTCACAGCGCCATCACTGGTTTGTCGGACCGACCGTTGTTCATCACACGTAGGCACTGGGCAGGAAGGCTAACAAGCAAGCTCCGTCTTCCTGGTCGGGTTAAGAGTGGCTATTAAGTCTGTCGTTGCATGAGAATAATAATTTACAATTCAGTACTTGACGCACGAACGTTTTATTGTGCACCTGGGTGTCCGAGGTAGAGCTCCGTCTTGTCTATTTTTTCTTGATTGCTCTCAGGTTACCCAATAAAGCCAGTGAATTCATCTGTAGCCAAAATTTTTTATTTCCGAACATGACGCTTAGACGTTTTGTACTTCTCCAAGTTTATTCAAGCGCGCTTGCGCCTCTCACCGGGCTTCGGAGTTGAAAGGGGAGTTTATGGTTTTTAACCATATGTATGAATAACCTGCCTCAGCTAACTTGGTTATTATGTAGAACATCTCAGCAGCCGATAACAGAGTCTTGGACGATCGACCTAATATGCAGTTCAATAATCCAAGTTATTTGCCGGCTTCCTACTGACGAGTGAGCATTCGAGAGTGCGTGGACAATGTTGGTTTCTTCGGTTTCAAGGTACACAGCATAGATTCGTAGATGCTCATGGAAATTTTCGGGGATATGCTAAGGGCAAGGTCCCTCACTCCCGCCTAACATGCTAAGGTGACTGTATTAGAGACATCCTTTTTGCATTGTGCACAATATTCGATTCGTTGTGATTTGCCTGATTGGTGCCAATCCCACTTGGAGATATTGTCTCTCGACAGGACAGTTCGACCTCGCGGACGGTGCCCTACACCGTATGAAGCAGTCTATAGCAAGACAGACTTGCGGGCATATAACGTACTCTCCTCTCCCTCCTCCACGTGAGACCGATGGTAAGGCAATATCAAGGCGACTGTGCCATACTCAACCCGATAAGGGCTGCTTATATCTCATGCGAGACAGTCCCCCATAAACGAGCCATTGAACCGCACTGGCAGTCTTGGTAATGACCCAGATAACTCGCCGTTCGGCAGTCCTCCGAGCCAGAACTTTTAATGCGTTACGGTAGATTTACCATAATGAGAAGTGTGCTGATGTGTCGTGGAGATGGAGTCCGCCTTCACCCGTCGACTGTCCGAACCTGCCTGCGTTAATCGTGGCGTCTCATAGCTCGCGACTACCTATCCATTAGGGCCGAGAGCCTGCCTACTTCTAAGCCAACTTTCGATTAAAATCTCGCCCCCATCCGCCGCTGTATCCTCTCGGTGTTCCTGCGCACGATATTGTCATTGGCTGTGTTGGTTAGCGCAGATCAGTTTTCTAACAACATGGCCATTTTAACGGTTCGGGCGAACGACTTAGTTATAAGCGCGATTTCCGTTTTTTAGTGTCGTTTCTACAGTCTGTTCCCCCCAACTGTTTGAAGATGCTACCAGTCTTTAACAGGGTCCCGGGAGCCCTCGTTTTTTCATATTTTTCAAATAGACACGAGCATTTCAATCAAACTGAAAGGAGTGCCAGCAACTTCAAAGGTGACTGGAGTGGCCATTTCTGGCTTACGGGTAGTCATCAGCTGGTCTCATCTATCCATCTGCGTTCTATACCAAAAAACGTCATATACCAACTGCTTATTGGAACCTTCGCAGCCATTTTGCTTAATTCGTGTACTGTAGACCTCAAGCACTTACCGAGTTGCCGATTTATGCTGTAGATTTCTTCACATTTGACCCTCTTTTCTAACTGTCCATAGCTTCACTCCCGTAGAATGTCTACCACAGCGAAATCTAACTTTACGAGACTGGAGATACAACATTTGCACGAAAAGCCAACGTTTGTCATTAACTGCATGGGAAGCCACCTAAGTATTCGCTAACGCCACTTTTTTGAAATTGAGCTTGATCCTCTTTGTTGTATGGAGTTTAAGGGGCCTCTCTAACGGAAAATAAGTAAACGTTTTCTCTCATTTAGTTCTTCAACGCGGGCCAACAGGACACTGTCGGTGTTGGCCTTGTCCCACCTGGAAGCCAATTGCAACGCCAACGGTCTAGTCCCAATCAATGCGATCCTGCGGATCGACAAAGTCTAAACGCTGTTCGCAGGATGGCATTTACTTCGTTGAATCGATAGTCGCTGAGCGTTTGATCAAAAACCACAAATTCTACAAAGTGCGCTGGGAGGGCTTTGCTGC
>CACRXP010000558.1:279626-296680 GCA_902702965.1 Spirometra erinaceieuropaei
CGTCAGTGTTTCTATTGGTTGAGCCGCAAATGTGGGGCTTGCTAGGCCGCATCGAATTTCACATAGAGGTCAATAGGAGCTCCTGTGTGCGGGGCTTCTAGGGTTTCTGTGGTCGTGTTGTCATGCTCTCGACGCAAGATTTTAGCGTCCCGGAAGGCGAGCGCGTTTCCAAAATTTGAATAGTCTTCCACCGCCAGAATTGAGAGATCCATCCGCTCTGCGTGCAAGCGTCCGTGGTCGCTTGTCCTCTAACGTTGCTCACGTCATACCCACCGCATTTGACCCGACAGACCATGTACTCCGTTTCGTCTCCTGACAGGTATGCCCTACGAGATGACTGACTGCCGTGGAAGGATTGCCGATACAAGCGAAAATGCAAGTTCCAGGAACTAGTTGATCAGAAGAAGAAGAAGCAATTGTTCCAGCGATCGCTTCTTCTTCCGTGGAAGGATTGTTTGGAAGTGCTCTTCAGGCTTTACTTGTTCCGTCTTTGAACACTGGTTTAAACTGCCTGCCGAGTTGACGAAGTCCCTGGCATACCGGCTAGCATGAAGTAGATGGGGGCGTTCATCCACTGTAGTTCCTGTCGTTGCAGTACGTATTCAGTTTCCTACGGGAAGTTCGCACACATCTGCACTCGTGTTATAGTCCGTGCCAGCTGTGGTGTTTCAGGATTTTATGCATGTTTATGGACTTCCGAGTTATACCGTCACATTCTGGTTTCCACTTGTCTTTTAGTGTGTTATTACCGACAAACACAAGGGAGACTGAAATGGCCATTTCTGGCTTATTAGCCATCATCAGCCAGTCATACCTAACCCCGAAGTGTGGAACACCCGGGGCCCGAACTCGCGACCTGTTAGTTAGAAGTCCAACGCCTCTAACCACTGGACCACGGACTCGTTGTATTCTCCGTCGCGATCGGGAATATACAATGGTAGGGGACGCTCATCGATCGTTCATACGGAACTCACTCGTTCCGTTGTGCCTTAATGGCTCTCTCTCGAGCCCAACCAGCAGCCATACAGCGGCGCACGATATAGGCAGAATAGCATTATCGACAAGGACAAGGGATGGCCATTTCTGGCTTATTATCCGTCAGCCAGTCATACCTAATCCCGAAGTGTGGAACACCCGAGGCTCGAACTCGCGACCTGTTAGAAGTCAACGCCTCTGGGCCACGCACTGGGTCACGCGTCCGTTGCCCTGTCGGTTTCGATCGAGAATATACAATGGTAGGGGACGCTCAACGATAGGGACGTCCAGGAACGGCGGCTGGTTGTTGCCCTCCGCCTGCATTTTGAACAGATTTCAATGTTTCATAGGCCTCTGATACCACTGTCCGCTTGAAGGTTTTAAGAGTATCGTTGACATATCCAGTCCGATATCGTGGTCTATGGCTCGTGGTAATTGGCTTATTTATTTTTCGATGAGTTCCTCTGCGACGAAGTCTGAAGTCGGTGATTCCATCGTCGTACCCTTAATTTGCTTATACGCTGTCACTTAGGAGTGTAGTGCCTCCTGAATCAGTCGGTTGGGCTGCCCTCTTTTCAACGTCTTGCTCGACTCCCCGCAATGCCTCTCATATAGTCGGGCTCGAAGTAAGGATAAGGATTACAGTAAGTGATCTTATGACCGCACCGGCGTCGATTTGCGTACTGTCGAGTCTGCTAACATCTGAGTAGCTCGACTGACTGCTGTAGGTGACTCCTATGTGTGGAATTCTAAGCGTCACAACAGTCAGTCTTCCCAGTGAGGCATTGAGTCTTTGTTCTATAGGTTGGCGAATATTTTTTGGAGTCACGCTACCAACCTCTTCACCAGCTCTCCGTCACATTGAAGATCTTCATTTCCATCCTCCAGGAGCGCATTTGCCTCCTCAAGGCATTTGGCCCTGTCGTATGCGGTCGTAGAATGCCCTTGTCTGCTAGTCATGCCACAATGCCTATGTTAGTGTTGTGAGAGCATCCTTTTCCGTCACACCGTCACTGGTGTTCCCCGCCACTTCCGAAAAAAACAAAATTGTCGGGAAGCCTCAAGCCAGTTAATTGATTTATGTCCATCATCCCTCTAGACTAAAGTTGCTACATATGGGTCGTATTGACGGCACACCAAACACTTACAAATTTCCCATTTATTATGATCTTCTTTTAGTCGGCTTCCCAGCCCATTGGGTCAGGCTAGGACTTCATAGCAGTATAGTAGTATATTTTAGGATAGTAGGCTATGCCCTTGACCCTATTAAAACGGCGCGTACTATGTAAATGTTAAATGCACATCGTACTAACGTTTTGCCAGTAACATATTAGTTTGCGTATAAGTTTTTACAGTGCTGGACTGCGAAGGCCGCGGCAGGCGGTTTTTTCCATGTAACTATTCAATGTGAAGTGGGGAACAGAAGAACGTACGGGGGATTTACTGCGTTCATGGGGGCCCCCATTCTACATGACTGGGCACGTAATTGCCCAAAGTCTAAATCATAGGAGACAGGACTGTTAGGATAGTTCACACTTTGAAGGGGCAAAGAGACGGTCTGCATAGGTAGTTGGGTGGCCTGCGTAGTTCTATAGGCGATGGACCAGTTCACGAGGCTAAACTAGCATGCCAGCAGAATTCCGATTCTGGTGATGCTTGGTCATTCGACTGGACCGCCTAGTTGGCTGAAGGGTGCCCATACAGGGCTTGCCGCTACGGCAGGGGAAGAGGTGAGGGCGGTAGCTTCGGCCCTTATCGATCACTTGATGTTCGCTGGCCGGCTTAAGCCAGTTTTGCTCGATCTGATCTCGTATTCATGCCACCAGCCCGCCCAAAATGCTATAGGCAGAATGACATTATCGACAAAGACAGGGGAGACTGGAATGGCCCTTTTGGGGCACATTAGCCGTCGTCAGCCAGCCAAGCCCAACCCCGAAGTGTGCAACATCTGGGGCTCGAACCCCCAACCTGGTGGTTAGAATTCTAACGCCCTAACTCCTGAGCCGGGGACTCGTTGTCCTTCCGGCTGCGATCGGTTAGATGGGAGCGCATAGATCGCGTCACGGAACTTACTCATCCTGTTATGTCTCAGTGGTTAGAGGCCTTGGACTTCCAACCAACAGGTCGCGGGATCGAGCCCCAGGTGTCCCACACCTCGGGGTTGGGTATGACTGACTAACGACGGCAAATAAGCCAGGAATGTTCATTCCAGTCTCCCTTGTCTTTGTCGGTAATGTTATAAACAACACTTTCAGTGAAAACGTTGTTCTCTAAACGTTTATTTTCTTCAAAAGCTCCCCGTCGCCGTCGTCAGCTGAGAGCCTTATCTGTTAGTAAACATAAATGGTCTTACACAAATAAAAGTGACGAAATGGCAAGTCAGTTCAGAAGTCTCAAAATTTTCTTCACAGGTGACAATTCTTTCACTTTCAGATTTCTTCACAAATGGCATTTTCAGGGAATTTATCCGTTCAACGGGCTTTCGCAAGGTTATCGCTGGGAAGGTTAACAGAGTTGCCACTCAGGTTGTAGAAGTATATTTTAAAAGCGCCTCTAAAGCACGAAAACGTTTGGTTCTTTGAGTCCCCCAGTTTGGAACAGAGCTCGAGCTCTAAGACCTTCCGTCTTCAAATACTCATATCTGTCTTCAAATGCGCCCGTGGAAACTTCCAAAAGCAAGCTGACTAATTTGAACAAAGCAAACGTCACAAATGAAGCAGATTGTATATGTGTCGAAGACTGTCAACACCTCTCGCTCACGTATCCGGAGTCGTCGCATAGATACAGGACTGGGTTCGCGGCTTGTGGAAGCAGTACGGAAAATTAAAATGGTATAAGATGGCTTGATCGCAGGAAGGAACCCGATTAAAATGATATCTCGTAATTTGATGACGCCACTGAATTGACCTTTACTCGCAATCTCGGCCTTCACAACAGTTAATGATTATCCTCATCTATGAATGACGCAAGCCTTGTAGTCATCTGATGGATTCTAGGTGAATTACTTAGGAAATCCTGCCTGGACAGTCAACCTACTGTATCAGATTTGGTGGATTCCAGACGTCGCGGTAGGTTGGGTGCGTATACTTGACCCAAATGTGATTAAACTCGCGACGTCCAGCGGGGCCTCTTAGCTCAGGTGGTTAGGGCGTTGGCTGTACCAAGGCCTTCTCCATACTGCGTGGGTTCGAATCCCACCGAGGCGCCGAGTTTTTCACGGCTGGGTCAATATGAATTATTTAAAATCTGCCAAACCATCTATGAATATCCTCATATTCGACGAAGTAGTTGCTCTTCGTCTTCCAGCTGTTTATTATCTAGTCCAGGAGGTTTCCACGCATCTAGCTGCCAACCAGAGTGGGCATATCGTTCAGGAAAGAATACCGACAATGGGACGGGCACGTCTCTATTGCCCTTCCACCATAGTCAGTATTCCCGATCACAACCGACTGGACAACAACTCCGTGGCGCAATCGCACAGCTTCGGACCAGTTGTCGCTTGCTGCACAAAAAACCCGGCCTCGAATTCCAGACCATGCAGACCTGTGTTGGGTATGTCTGACAGATGACGGCTGATAAGCCAGAAACGGCCATACCAGTCTCTCCTGTATCGGTCAGTATTCCTTCCGGCACCTGCCACTGTTCGCTATGCGACTACCTGCGAAAGTTCAAGACAGAGCTCCACCTGATCGGTGGTGAACGTCCTTCCACTATAAAATTTAGTTCAGACATTTCTGAAGAAATATTGCGTGATTCGGCCTTTTCGACAGTCGCTCGAGGTTTGTCAGTCCTCGTTGGCGTCACTGTTGAGCGTAATGTCAACAGCAGTTGGAACGTTCGCACTCATCGTCTTCAGTAAGGATCCTGCCTCAAAGTCATTTTTATGCAGATCATTTTTTGAGCAGATCGTGCATGCTCAGTAACGAAGCGGGGATTCACACATCCCGTTGTGCCTTTTGGCTCTCCCTCGAGTCACGCCAACAGCTGCACAGCAGCGCGTAATACAGACAGAGCAGCATTACCAACAAAGACAAGGGGGGACTAGAGTGCCGTCTCCGGCTCGTAACGCGACGGGTGTATCCCCCTCTTCCAGGCTATATTGTCTGTGATGTAGGTTTACTTGCCGACAAACTACGCCTATCTTCTCCTGTTTTGCTTTATCCTCCAGGTGGAAGGCGCGAAGGAGGAGCCGCCCCTGCCTGAACCCCCAGAACCTCAGCAGTCTGTTCCGCTAGTGAGCGATCTCCTGTCCTACTACTTCAGTCTCTGCAACCAGAACAGGAAGGAGGAGGAGGAGGAGGGGCAGGGGAATGCGACGGCAGCAAGCAAAACCGAAACCATCAACCATGACCTGCAGTGCAGCAGTTCCAGCGACTCACGTCTGGCTGCCTTTCCCTGTCTAAAACCCCTCCAAGAGGGTTTCACCATTGAAACGCCGACTGATCTCCTGGCTGCCATCAAGCACCAACAGTGGACCCTGCTTGCCACACTGTCCTCCTCAAGTCTGGCCAACCTACTCACCGAGAGCCAGCCCAGCAATGGAGGCGACGCTGTTATGGCACCTCCGATGGAACCCCGAGGGGGCGCACAGAGTCCCCTAGTGGCGGCCATCATCGCCGGTGAGGGCAGACCCTACCTGCTGCAACGTCTGCTGGACTGTGGTGGTGATCCCAACTTTGTGGACCCCCTGTCGGGTTGGCCTTTGCTTGTGATTGCTGCCTACTTTGGTCGAATTCAGGCGGCGCAGGTGTTGCTGGAGGCCAACGCGCATCCCAACGCTGCGGTGACTGTGAATGGTCGGTGGATGACAGCTCTGGCCGTTGCCATCACTGCCGGGGATGTGGATATGGCCAGCTTGCTCATCCTCTATGGGGCGAACTTTTACAATGTACGTTTACCCCTTTCTGAACCTCCTCCTTGTTATCGTCTTATTCGCCCCGCCTTCATCACCTGCATAATTGTTATTAAGTTAGGCATCTCCGAAAATTATTAATTCAAGACTGATGCATAAATGCACAGCGCTGATGGTAACAGTTTATTGTACCTGTTACATGATCACTGGAACTAGGGCCTTATTCGCCGGACGTTTCAGATTCCGGCTCGAACCTATCATCGGAGACAATAGCAGATGCGGGTATTTCATGCACAATGAACTGCAGGATGCAGTCGCCATGCTACCGCACGGCTCCCCCCTTAATCAGGGATTGTTGCACTTGGTGTAATGATTGTTTGATAGCCGACATTCGCGTTGCTAATCCCTGCAATTTCGTTACGGGTGTTGGATGTTGGTGTGATGGTTGCTCAGCCATCTGACCCACAGTGTTCGTCTGTGCGCTCCCCGCGTAAATGATTACTCCGCCTAGGCGAAGTCGCAGCACCGAATGTGTAAGGGGAAGGTCGTTGCACTTGCTAATAGACTGGGGAGCAGTGTGCCATGACGCAAGCAGCTCGCGGCTTGCGCGATTGTCACCTCTTGCGAGAATTTTGGCCTCATCAAATTTAAATGTGTGGCCGGATCTCGTCAAATAAGCCACAACTTGAGAGCTGGTATCATTTATACGCACTGCTGCCACGTGCTCGGCCATTCACTGTCGGGGCAGTCTTCCGGTTTCTCCGACGTACTTGCTTTGTTCGCAACTGCACCAGATCCGATAAACTACCACAGACGTTTCTAGCCCTGGTAGTAGGTCTTTCAGTCTCATTACCTGACGCCTGATGGTTGCCTCCGGTCTGTGTGTAACTCCAACCCCAAGTGGTGCGAGAAGGCGACCGACAGCTTCCGAAAACGTTCTTGACATACGGAAGCGCTCGCCAAAATTTGGTGTCCGTACGGTTTGGCCTTTCGTTCCTTTTGCGTATGCACCGTTTGACGAAGTTGCGCGGCTATCTATTGGCTTTGGAGACCAGCCGGAGGTATTTTAGTTCGTCAAACTTGTCTTCGGGCTCACTGCAGTGCGTTTCGACACGCCGATAGAGCGTCCTTACACAACTGCGTTTGTGGCTGATTGGGTGGTTGCTGTTGAAGTTCAGGACTTGCATCGTATTTGTCGCATTTCTCAACACTTGGGTCTTAAGGCCACCAAATTTTTGCGGCATACGAGGACATCCAGGAAGGCCAGCTGGTTGTTCTCTTCCTCCTCCATTGTAATTTATATGTCCAGGAAGACTGCATTCAGACGTTCCTTGAATGTCAGCAGTTGATCCCGGTCGATAACGACGAAGGTATCATCCACATACCGGACCCAGAACTTCCGTCTGTGGTGTTGGAAGACCAGCGACTCTGACCGTTGCAGGACCGCCTCGGCGATGAATTCCGAAATCGGCGAACCTATTGGTATGCCCTTCACCTGTTCGTAGATTGTCCTGTCGAACGTGAAGTACGTCCTGAGACAGAACTTCAGGAGCTGAAGGTCTTGGGCGCGTCCAAGACGATTCTCCGTTTCATCGTATTTGCTTTGTAGAAGCAGTTAGATTGTCATAATCGCCAGGTCCTGGGGATTTATTTGTCATTTTCCTGAACATTTTAGCCTTGAGGTCGTCACAGTATTTGCGACATACAAGGACACCCAGTAAGGTCCGCTGGCTTTTTCCTTTCTCCCCCATCCTACGGACGTACAATTTACGACACAAAGGACATTAGTTAGGCGGACGGAAGGGATGAGCGGAATATCCAAAGATATATTGTGTGGTTTGTCTCGCTCTCTAGCCAAACGCCCCTGATGCGCTTTTAAACTACTCCATGTATTGCCCTCTTGTCGGATTTAACCCTTTGAGTTTACTGCGGACTCTATATCGCCGGCGTATCGAACAGAAGGCGATAATTTAGACGCCCTATAGTTCAGTTCAGTACAGTTCAGTATGTTTAAGGGTAATAGACGATGTCTTGGTTATCGAGTTATGGGTAAGATGTGATTTGGTAGCCCCACGTGGTGGACACAATACCGTTAGGGTTTGGGTTAAGGGTTAGGGGCTTTGGTTAGGGTTAGGTCGGGGTTAGGGGTTAGCGCAACTATTTCTCACACATCCAAAGTACAACCGCGCATTACCAATAGCTAGAATTATTGATCATGACAAGTTTTGTATGAATTAAAGCTAATGTACTTCTTTTGTACGGCATTGTACTCGCTTTCTGACTATTATATCCTGGAGGAATGCCTATTTTAATTAGCGTGTCAGGAACACGTCACATGGTTTGAAATGCATACTGCCGCATCTCTACTGTTAACATGACGGTCAAAAGTCATCGCGGCACTCATGTATCCTGGTGATGCCCTGCCACTAACCAGTAAACATGCCGTTTGCTTAAAAAGGCTTTCAAATAGAAAATAAATGCAATTGTGTAATTATTTACCATACTGACAATACAGATACTATCTAAAGGCTTTTAGCTATTACCTGTGTATACTGCGGGCTGCCTATTGGCGGTTTGTGAATATTAAACGATTATTCCGCAGTAGCTCATGGATTTCAGCTCAAATATTCATATCAAACTTTGGACCGTGCCTGAAAAGGCACGCTTCGGATGATTTACCCCAAGTTCGCGCATTAATTTCCTCGGAAATAAAACAAGGCAAAGAAAGAAATATCTACCTGACTTGTGGTTTTGATCGGCATGGAATGTTGTTCAAATGTAATTAATTTTGCTGGGGATTTTTTCAATTTTTAATATTAATCACAATCGCGTAAGTAATTTGTATCTTGTTCGAGAGGTTGGCGGCGCTAGTATGTATATTCCTTATTTTGACGACAGGCACAAGTAGACTGGGAGGGTTAAAAGTCCTCATACTCGTCATAAAATTCAAACGCACTTTTCTCTGAAGGAGCAAATTTCAGATCGCTGTAATATGCTTAGATTGATGCGAGTTTCGAAGATCAGTAGTAAAGGCCCATGCTAGTTTTAGGGCGACCTGTTTTACAGTGGTCTGTTGTCTTTCTCGAAGGCAGGCGTAATAAAAGCATCGCAGCAGTTTGTGAACACCGGGTTATTTCCGGATTTGAACCGAGAAGTCATGCACTCAGTCAGCCGATTAAGTCGGTTGGAGGGGAGTGCTTTGACACTTCCGGCTTTGCTGTCGCACTAACACGTCTACATAGATGCGTGATCATACTACTAAAATAGTATTAGTAACGCAGTTTTTTCGTTTTATTGCACCTACCATGCGTTAAATAGGCACTGCATGTTACCCTCAAACATGGTTTGCCTGTTGTTATCGATGCTGCACGAGCAATGGGTGATACGTCCAGATGTGTCCGAGTTGGCCAGTGAGTATCGTAGGCCGCAGGAACAGGTGGGATGGGTAAGGGGGCGGCGGTTCTTGGTCCGTCTCGTGATGCTGTTTTCATGCAGAAAACTGCTCTAAGGAATGTCTTAAACGCATGAATCATATCCTTGTGAGAGCCCCCCCCCACTGGGTTTTAACAGCGCTTAAGACAGCCCTTCGTTTTACGGCACATTAGCCTTGTTGGAACGGGGACATTTGGCATCTAATTCCGTGAAACCTAACTCCTAAGTCCACATCAATTCGGCAATCACGGTGACTGTTTTTTCCAACCCAGAATTAACAAATGCTGCTCTGCAAACTCACCGTTTCTTGTCATAGTTACTAACCCCAGATGCGTTGGTGAGTGTTTATTCCTGTGAGATTTGCTCTGTGTGACTTTGACATTGCCTGATATGATAGACTCATCTTTCGACCCAATAGGTTGAGGAAAACACAACAGCAATGAAACTAATCATGACAATCCTGAGAGCCATCACCTCTGGCTGCGAAGAATCCCCTTCGAACAAACCAGCCTCCTCCTCCTCCTCCAACTACGGCGGCGGCGCCGCCGTTAGTAACTGTGGCACCACTATAACCGTTTACGGCACTCGGCTCAACGAGGATGGCGCCTCCTCCTCCTCACTGGCCGACCGATTCCCCATCAGCCGCCTGCACCGGCGCGTCAGCAGTGGCTTCGTTCTCCCTCCGCCACGACCGTCTGCGGACATCCTTCTGCCACGCTCTCCCTACGACCACCTAGTGCCGCCCGCCAACAGCACCACTTCGGCGCATCAGCTCTGTCCCTCCGCTCCTCCCAAGGCCGCTTGGGAGACCACCAATCGCCTGCCCTCGGCGGCTGCGTTGAGTCGCATCTACGAGGTCATTGCCTGTCACCATGCGCGTCTTTCCCTGGCCGTGGACACACTCCTGCGTCGTTGGCTCATCTCCACTGGTCTGGTTCAGGATGCGGTCATCATGCCCTGTCAGTGGATCACGGTGCAGCAGAGGGAGTTCTCACTCGCCTTCTGCACGCCGACGCCTCTGGCGGACGAGAGTGTACTCCTCCTTCTTCTCATTCACGGTGTGGTTACGCCCCCGGGCTGCTATCACGTCTGGATGCAGGATGATGGTCCCTGCTATGTGCAGGAGGTGTTGCTGGGTGCCTGCCATCAGCAGAAAGCCCTCGGTCGACAGAAGTTCGTCACCACTCTCTTCCCTCTGGCTCGTGGACCGGTGAAGCAGACGGTCACTGTACGTCTGTTGCCCACGGAGGACCGTCAGAGTCGTAGGGTCTGTATAGCCGCGTCAGTCATTTCTGTGAAACGTCGTCGCGCTCCCAGTGAGCGGGCTTGAACAGTCACACACACGCCCCCATCCTCGTGACTGGCTAATGCATAATGAACTTGCTAGCCGTGATGCGACACGGCACCGTACATCTAGGGCCGAGTGCCTTTTTTAACATGAGAAGCTGACTGTCCTTTCTTGCCAACTTATATGCGCATACTATCCTCGTCCTGAAGTGATACGCACAAACGTCTTGTGATACACAACTCCCACTGGAAGAACGTCTCCTGTGATCTCTCCTTAATCTCCCACTCTCCGGTTAGGTCTTTCACTCACCCCCCGTCCACTCCCCCTTGCTTCTTCTCTCGCTTACACTACTCTCTTGGCTTTTTTGCATCAGGGGCTGTTTTCTCGTTATTCTGACAGTTTTATTCTCTCAAAACCGACGTCCCCAAGTCCGCTTGTGCGCGTTTTTTCATTGTTTTGACGCCTTGTAGGTTGCCGATTGTCTGACACCCCATGTTATTCATTCTTTTCTGTGATGCATACGTACTTTTTCTCGAATCGTACCGGAATGTAGCTGATTTCGAATAATTCCTTCTGTTGTCATCTCTCAAAGTAATGCGTCGCGCAAATCTTGATTTCGAACTCGTTCGGGAGCACTGAGGATAGGCAAGGTGGAGATGCTGTGTTCTGACAGTTGTGTAAGAGCTACACGAGCTTCTCGCAGCAAATGGCTGTCTGTTGACCCCCTGTTGAGGGCGTTTCGCAGTAATCTATCATTCAGTTCAAGTGGTGGTATAGGTGGGCATCGCTATTCTCGTTTAACGGAAAACTCTCGTGGGGAATGTCTTCCGGTGGTTTGAAAACCGAACTGCGGCTTGGTGGATAGAAATTGCGTGGGACACCTTGGTGGAGGTATGGTTCTCCTCGGCAGCTGGATCGGTTGGGGCCGGTTTCGCTGTCCTGGTCACGGGTGTAAGCGCAATGTGGTGGATTGAAGACCAAAGTGTTCAGGACATCGACAAATACCATGCAAGTATTGAACTTCAGCAGCAACCACCCAATCAGCCACAAACGCCATTGTGTAAGGACGCTCTATCGGCGTGTCGAAGCGCACTGCTGTGAGCCGGAAGGCAAGATTTCCGAACTACAATATCTTCGAAGGCTCTTCAAAGCCAATGACAACCCGCGCAACTTCGTCAACCGGTGCATACGCAGAAGGGTCTAAAATGTCTAACCGAATGAACACCAAATTTTTGTGAGCGCCTCCGTACGCCAAGAACGTTTCAGAAGCCGTCGGCCGCCTTATAGCACCACTGGGGCATTAGAGTTGCACACAGACCAGAGGCAACCATCAGGCGTTTATCGTATCTGATGCATTTGCGGACAAAATAACTACGTCGGATAAACCGGAAGACAGCTTCGAACGCGAATGACCGGACACGCGGCAGCGGTGCGGAGAAATGATGCCAGCTCTCAAGTTGCGGCTCATTCGACAAGATCCGGTCACACATTTAAATTCGACAAGGCCGAAATTCTCGCAAGAGGTGACAACCGCGTGAGCCGGGGGACTGCTCGAGTCAGGGTTTACTGCCCCCCCCCCCATTCCATTAACAAGTGCAATGAACTTCCTATGCCTTAATCGGTGCTGAGACTTCGCCTAGGCGGAGTAATTAGCCACGCGGGCAGCGCACAGACGAACAGTGTGGGTCAGATGGTCGAGCAAGCATCACACCAACATCCAACACCCGTGACGGAATTGCAGCGATTAGTGACGCGAATGTCGGCTATCAAACAATCATTACACCAAGTGCAACAATCCCTGATGAAGGGGGGGGGGTGCATGAATTTTCATAAGTGTGCGGTAGCATGGCGACTGCATCCTGTAGATACTGCAGTCCTTTGTGTATGAAATACCTGCATCTGCATGTCTTAAAAGATATCTGGCATCTGACGCATTTCGACCAAGGAAGGCATCTTTACTGGCTCGGATGATTTAAGAGCGTACAGGGGGCCACAAGCTGCGGGAAATCGCTTTTCACGGTGCTGTTAAAATAGGTTCGATGAACGATAGATGCTACGGTAGGATTGAGGGTATCAGCGTGCACGGGCAGATAGGTGATCACAGATGGAAATTGATCACATGAGCGCTTGGCCAGAGCACATATTTTTGTCGAATGAAGGCAAAATATCGAGTTCCAGGTGTATGCATAAGTGTCCTCATCCAACATGAACCGGTGTTTTGGCGCCGTTACGTAGACGGCATGTTTGTCATCGTAAGGAAGGACATGCTAAACATTTCCACAACCTGCTCAACGCAGTCCTTTTGGACTTAAAATTTCTGAGGAAATAAGAACAGGAACAGCATTTGTCCTTCCGAGATTTGCTTGTCAGACGAAACTTTACCGGTGAACTTGAAACGACGGTTTATAGGAAAGCAACGAACACCACACAGCACAACCAGCAACCATCCGGTGGCTCAAAAACGAAGCTGTGTGAAGATGCTCTTCAAACGGATCCAAACTCACTGCAGCAAACCGGAGGACAGAGCACGTCAGGCCCGTTATCTCCGCGACCAGTGTGTGCAAAATGGCTATCCGAGGGCACTCATACGCCGCTGCCTACGCGGTCGCCAGCAGAGGACTCGGACATCAACACCACCGACGATAGGGTATTCTCTGTCATACATCAACGGCGTTCCAGAAGCGACTGGGCGCATCGCTGCGAAGCTAAGTGTTCGAATTGCACACCGCCTCAAAGCCACCGTGCGCAATAGGGTCATGAAAATCAAAGACTGGTTAAAGACTGAAGAGCAATCTGGAGTAGTGTATCGCCTTCCCTGTCAAAATTGTCCTTGTAACTACACCAGACAGACTGGGCGCATGCTCGGATAGCGCATACACGAACATATGCTGACTGTGCGGCGAGGCGACGAATTATCACAAATGGCCGCCCACACCTACGAAATGGGTCACGTGTTTGACTTCGCAGCCGCCAAAATAGTCGCCCACGCCGGAAGCAAAACAGGCCGAGAATTGATTGAAGCCTGGGCTTCGGATGAGAACTCGGTCAATCGATTTATCGATCCGGCGCCGGCGTACGGAGCCCCACCTCCAGTGTTGGGCCGTCGGTCGGCGATTGGCCTACATACCTTATAATTGCCGTTTGCTCTGCTGCTGCTGCTACCTCTGACGATGGACTCCTGTACAAGTCTGAGAGCTCAGGACAATAGACAAAGTGTTCCGGTGCTCGACTCTACTTCTTGTTCACTTATATATATTTTTGTATTCCCCCGACTGGATCTATGAAAAAGCCACCTGCAGCTGTCTTTCATGAAACAGCAGAGGCAACCCAGAAAGATGAATTCAGGAAAACGGGGTTTTGGTCAGTCAGCCCAACTTCAGGTCTCCGCGGTGGCGTCAGAAAGTCCCGCCATGTTACCATGGCGATGTTGACAGCCGTCACTCGTATCCCCTACCGGGTTGGGATCTCTGCCTAAAGACTAAAAAGACACATACGACACGGCAAGTATTGGTTGCCATCCAGTAAAACTGCATCCGCCTCAGTCCGACACAAACATAGATCGGTGAGCACCCTCTACCCCCAGTTAGTGAACCCAATCGCAACCGGCAGGACAGTGAGCCCGTGGCTAGAGCGCTGGACTTCCAGCCAACTGAACGCGGACTCGAGCCCAAAGGGGGCAGCAAGTCTGAGACTGTATGGCTGACTGATGACAGTCAATAAGCCAGAAACACCCATCCAAGTCTCCTGAGATAGTACGATATACAACGCTCGACAATCACGGCAACGAAATGCAAATGTGTTACAGGACACTATACTAACAGCACAGGCACCAGCTAAAGGCCCGCCGATATTCTGCCGCTGTATGGCACAACTGCGCCGCTCTTCAGCGGGTTCCCCAGCATCTTCCGTGTGCCTTCCGATAGATACTCCAGTTCTGAAATTGCAGCTTTTTAATCCCATCGAAAACTAACCGTTAACTTGGCATAAGTCAGTCTATTTGAGACTTTTAGGCCCAGACTGAATTTTGATATGAATATTTGGACCGAAGTCCATCAGCCACTGCGGAACAACCGCGTAATATTCACAAGCTGCCAACAGACAGCATGCAGTATATGCTGAGGTAGCACGGCATGCCGGCGGAGACCCACTGATGAGCCGAACCCCCGCAGCTGTGCCATGCGGCGGCAGAATATCCTCGAAACACGTAGCCGGGCTCTTAGCTAGTACAGTGAGTGACCTATCTCATGAAATGTTGGCTGAAATTCTGAAATGCGTTTTCGATAAGGAAGGATTACTTGGCCGCGGTTGTAATACTGCTTATCTTGCGGCATACTCTTATAACATTTCCGACTCGGCAGGATGTTGGCTTTTAAATGCACTTCTTTTCAACGTCCTGTAGAAAGCGTACTTGGTAAAAAATGACTACTTAATAAGCATGCATTTTTCCCATTGATTTTCGATGGTGTTGCAAATTCAAATATATTTTATAGAAACCACAAACAAAATATGCTTTCTTTTAGTCAATCAATAGAGAATCACGTCTTCTCTATATTTTATGCTTAAGGAGGGAGTATAATTAGGTTTTAAAAACGTTTCTAATTAGGAGACTTTTTAAGACAGCGATATGTTCATTCACATAGCATCGTACCTGGCCGTTTACCATTGCTCCTCATGAAATGTACAAGATGGTCCGCATCCATTGCAAAATTTTATGGACCCTGTATGATATCTCTTTAATGACATAGAAAAACATGGTATTTCCCTTACGCGGAACGCATGCACCTTGCAGACTGAAATTACTAAGCGCTAATGCAATGAATGATCAGACTCCAAATTATTCGGCAATTGGAAAACTTTTTTAAAACCTAATTATACTCCTTTCTTAAGAATAAAATATAAAGAAGACGTGATTCTCTATTGATAAATTAAAATAAAGCACATTTTTATTTATGGTTTCTATAAGATACATTTGAATTTGCAAGATTATCGAAAATCAATGGGAAAAGTGCATGCTATTTAAGTAGTCACTTTTGCAGAGTACAGTTTCTACAGGAGATTGAAAAGAAGTGCATTTTAAAGCCGATATCCTGCCGAGTCCAAAATGTTATGAGAGTATGCCTTAAGATAATCAGTATCACAACCGCGACCAAGTAATCCTTCCTAATCGAAAACGCATTTCACAATTTCAGCCAACATTTCATGAGAAAGGTCACGCACTGTATCTATGCTGTAAAGTGTAGCATGCCGTGCTGTCCCGGCACATACTAATGACTGCCTGTTGACAGTTTATGAATATTACGCGGTTATTCCGTAATGGCTAGTGGACTTCGGCCCAAATATCCTGAGCCTATAAGTTTCAAATAGACTGATTTACACCAAGTCAAAGATCAATTTCTGAGGAAATTAGAAAGCTGTAATTCCAGTCTCCCTCGTCTTTTTGAGTAATATTATCCTACAATTGTCGAGCCCTAAACGGGTATGATAAGGAGAGGGGGGCGTACGGAAATGCTAAGCATCAAATTTAAGCACTGTGAGAAACCGGCGTCCCACATGGCAATTTCGCAACGAGTCAGGGTTAAATTGGCCCTTCGGATAACTAGGGGACAACAGCTAGTGGTCGACTGGGTCTCGGGATCCCCCTTATAGGACTGCAATATACGAATCACAATCTGCTGACGGAGAAGAAGAATGACAGACTCAGAATGTAGAAAAAGTTAATCTTGCTATTAAAATAGGGCAAGAGAAGTTTCCTAAGCGATAAGACAAGTGGAATTTCCCGGCCGACGGCGTATGCTCACATAAATATAAAAAGGATCTAGCTGGCGGGCACTGAAGTTTGCGGAAGAAAATACACGATAAAACGAATATAAAAAACTGGCCCGCAGTGCGATATCAAAAAACGAAGAGGGAGAGAAGGGTGGGGGGGGGAGGAAGAGGTGGCAGAGTTTCTGTACAGTGGAAAAGAGCTGAAGTGCGCTTAACTGGCAACGCCTCCTGATTGGTTCCTAGAGAATAAATGCGTCACTCCCCACTCCCGTCACACCAATGCGTGCCTTGCGTTTGGAGTCATGCGAGGCCCTCCGATGTCTATCGAGACGCGACGCGGAAGCGAAGAGGAGACCACAGATGCAACAACCGAAACCCGTGCCCGGAAGCGAAAGCGGTTCTGGCCACGGGCTCCACTTCACACCGGCGCTGCCATGGTGTCCACCGGAGGCGCGAGAACCAGCATTTCGACGACAGTGCGGCAGATGTGAGAGCAGTTCCAGGGCGCTGGGGAAAGTCCGGGTGAAGGGATAGCATCCGGGACAGCGCCAGATCACCTGCGACAGGCTCGCCGGCTTGCGCTTCTGCGGTCGTCGCGACGGCGGCGTCGGCCGTGAACCGGTTGCGGCCAATTTCAGGGCAGCACGAGCCACGGCTCCCATTGGCACGTAGAGCTCTGGATGTCGACGTTTGACGTGCATCTGCAGAGCACAACGACGGGAGGTCAGCAGACCACAGGCT
>CACRXP010000558.1:311793-340701 GCA_902702965.1 Spirometra erinaceieuropaei
CTAAAAAGCACGGGTGAAAAAAGATGTAACGCCACTATGACAATAACCGACGTACGTTTTTTGAGAGGTGTGGCATGCCGTTCGACTGCGGCTTTTACTTTCACGGCCTTGGTTCCGCCGGTGTGGTTCTTGGGGTATTCCAGTGCCTTCGGCTCTCCATTGGACAGACACGCCGTCTCGGTGAGGGAAGTCTTTACCACGTCTCCACAGGACTTGGATTCTGGCTTAGGGACAGTCAACACCGTTGGTGCTACGGCGTCCGTAATTTCCTTCTGATGCGCATCCATGGCACCTGGCGCTTCCTGCTCCAATGCTGTGGTCTGGACCCTAACAGGATCGATTTGGTGCGTCTGTGGACAGTCAGCTCTTGGCGACTGACTGCGCGACTCATCCACTGGAAGGGCTGACTCATCTTTACCCGGAGACACCGATTTTTCGTCCACAACTGATAATCCAAAAATCGGACTCGCGGTGCCAGTGTTGGATTCATCGGGTACAGGGGAAGTCGCTACTTTGAAGTCAGGGTCTCTCAGTTCGGTTGAATCGGCTCGGATGGCAGCATTACTTCCCGATGATTCTGCAGGCAGTGCAACGATGACATCGGGCGTGGAACAAGCAGAATGGGGCGACTGTGTTGGCACGAGAGGGGAGACCAAGTCACCCAGTTCAGCAGAAGTGGCGAGCTGAGGAGGCTTAGCGGAATGCGAAGGACTTCCCTTGTGGACTTTTGAAACAGACGAAACCGCGACGTGGTCCTCATCAATGTGCAACTTGGGCAGTCCGCCGTCCGAAGATGAGACTCTTGTCTGTCCACTGGAGTTTTCAGTGCGTGCACTAAAATCAAGGTTGGTGTCGGAGTCGACGCCGTTTAGAGAGGGTTCCGCTGCTAATGATGACTTGTCCGGGCAGGAACAGTCGCTAGGAACGTCCTGAACAGAGGGTATTCCCACAGAGTCTTTGGATTCTAAGTGAGGCGTGACCGACCCGTTTGGAACTGCCGGGTCGCCTTCTTCGGGAGTTAATTTGGTTGACTGAATATCGGGTTCCACTTCGGGTAAACTCGCAAGCTCCTGGGGACTTACAGGAAGTTGAGCAGTCTCCGAACACAAAGAAGACGTATTTAAGACTGGCTGAGTCGAGGTAGCAGGTTCCAGGAGGGAATCAGTCGGGCAGTGCGACTTTAGCGAAGGTGGCAATTCGACCGATTTAGTTGTGTCAACATGTGAATTTACACCGACGGCGGTTTCAGGAGCATCGGAGAGCCTTGCTAAGTCTCGTGGACTCTCCTTTACTCCTCCCGTGACAGAATCTGCGCTGAGATCCGCAGGTGCAGTGACCTTGGAAACCGGCGTGTCAGACACGACAGGAGACATCGCGGGTGTCTCGTTGGCAGACGGCGTCGGTTTACCACTGGGCCTTTTTCTAAGAGCGGCAACAGTAGTTTTGGAAGACGTGCGTCTGCGAAGCGTAGCGAGTTTTCCGTCGCGCGATCGGCTGCTAGTAGCCGCAAAAACTTCCTTATCCGCGACTTGGGAGTGGCTTTCTGTCAAATCCAACCGCTTCTGAATCGGTGAGTCGTCACCGACAGGCGGTTTAACTCCCCCTACGCGCTGACCCTCAGGCTGTGTCACAGGCGGATAGAAAGGCGGGTCTCTAACACCATTACTAACGTCAGCTGTGGCCCCATGAGTGTCATTGCCGTCGCCTTCCGGCTCCAACCTCGGCGTCGAGATTCTCTGGGATACACGCGGCTTGGCAGGCTCCGGAGAGGCAGCACTCCCGGCGTTCAGGGAGGATCGTCTGCGAAGTTGGAGCAGGCTTCCGTTCGACTTCTGAGAAGCCGTGGAGGTACGGGTCTCCTTTATTCCAGGTTTCTTCGAAGACTTGGACACTGGAGACGAAGACAGGGCAACGGAAGTACGCTTCGATTGGACAGGGGGATGGGCAAGTGAGGAAACTTTGCGTATCTTTTTGTCGCCTTGTGGAAGGGTGCTGCGGCTACGTGGTCTGCCAACAGTAGAGGTATCCTCCGATACGTCCTCCACTGTGTAGGATAAATTTTCAGACCTGCGCAATAGTAACTTTGGTGGTGGCGACTTCGACGGAGGGGACAGTGGAGGAACTTCGGACGGCGACAACTTGGAGCGGGAGCGGCGACGAGAGGGGTTGGGGGTCACCGAAGAGGACTTAAGAGGGGGGCTGGCGGTGGAATTCAACTTCTTCTGATTCACCACCTTCTTGCCTCCAGGAGAAGCGGCAGCATCGTGTAGACCGTCCACGTTCGGTTGCCGAGTTCGTAAACCTGAGCTGTTACGCCTGGCCGGTTGGGATGGGGTCTTTGGGGAGGTCGGAGAAATTGGACTTTGGAGCACTTTGGACTTCTCGCCCTTCCTCGCGGAGCTGGTAGCTGCATCGCTGACTTTAGGAGGCGGGCGTTCGGTAGGGACAGAACTTCGCTTCTTGTCAGTGAGTTGCGGTTTTCCTGAAGTGAGGAAGAAATGGGAAAACGATACTCAACGAGGATAACGAAGGTTTGACCTTCTCAAACGATGACATCCGGTGTGGGCATAAACTAGTTCATAGTGAGGCATGTACCGTATGCTACCGTAAATTTCGTGATAGTCTTGCCGCTACCTTTTGAAAATATCTGTATTGGAATCTATGCTTTTTCTTCTTTAGAATAACGTGGTAACAATACAATAACAATTTCTTGAAAGAAATTTTCAAATATTTTGCGATGAAAAAGAATAATGAGGCAGTTATCAAGTTCAATCTCAATGCTCTCTCGCCCACGGACATTGTTGCCAAGTTGGAAATGGTCAGGTCAACAGCTTACACCATTATTGACCGTCAGAAGCCTAGTAGTGGAAAAAACAGTTCGGGTCCCTCGTCCTTTAAGGGCCGTATTCGTTGCAACCCAGTCCGGTGCTTTGGAGCTTGGGGTGTCGGAGCACACAGTCAAGAACGTCGTAAAAAGGGAACTGAAGGCTAAGTCAAGGGCTTGGACCAAGAAGCATCTCGTTACTGAGGCCGTGAGAGAGATGAGACTGGAAGAGACCATACACGGTGCTGTATTCCAACGAAGAACTCTTTACGGTTGAGGCGGTATCCAACAGTCGAACATATCGCCATCTAAGCCGTCTGAAGCTTAACGAGGTACATGTTTCAAACCAGATATCCTGCGTCTGTAACGCTCTTTGCCTCAGATAACAAAGTCATGCCGTCTGTCTTCATCAAGGCCAGGGTCGAAATGAACACAGACGTGTACCTGGATGTTCTTCAGAAACATGTCAAGACTTGGATGGATTCAAACTACAGTAAGTGGGCTAACTCATGAAATCTCAACAGAAATTCCGAAATGCGTTCCCCTTTCTAAAAGATCAATTTATTAGGGCTGTAAAACCAACCATCGTGCAGCATAATTCTATAATAATTCAGTTACCCCAGGACGCCGGCCTTCGAACAAACTTCTTTCCGGCTGCATGCAAAAACGATACTCTGCAAAAATGACTGCTTAAGTAGCATGCATTTTTTCATTAATTTTCGACGCTCTTAGAGATTCAATCATATTTCATGGAAAACATGCAGAAAAAATATTCAATCTTTGCTCATTCAGTAAAAACTTGCGTCTTCTTTCAATTTTACATTCCGGGGAAGGGTATAATTTGGTTTTATAAAATTTTTTCAATTCCCCAATAATTCTGCACCCGACCTGCCGTTACACTTGCATTCAGGTTTTCCAAACTACAAGTCGTATATTTTCCGCGTACGGAAAACCGTACATTACGGTATTACGAGGAGGTCATATGGGGTTCATAAGACTTAGCAGTGGATTTGAGCCATATTGTTAACTTTAGAAGCCACATTCGTAAATGCAGAGATATGACGATTTATGAACGGCCACTTCACGGTATTGAAAAATCTCACAATTAAACTTTTTAAAAACCGAATTAAACCCCTCGTTCGTGCATAAAATTTGAAGATGTAATTTTCTACTGAATGAGCAAAAGAGTGAATACTTTTATGCATGTTTTCCCTGAAATGTAATTGAATTTTTAAGGGCATCGAAAATCAATTAAAAATGCATGCTAGTTAAGCAGTCATTTCTTACGGAGGATGGTTTTTGGATGCGGCCGGAAAGAGGTTTGTTCGAATGCGGGCGTCCTGGGGTAACTGAATTATTATAGAATTATACTGCAGGCTGATTAGTTTTACAACCCTACTTTCCGGAACGGAAACGCATCTCGGAATTTCTGTCGAGATTTTATGAGTTAGCCCACTTACTGTACATGCACGTGTACTGTCCGCCACCCTGCCCCCAGTCTACGTCTTCTCTCCGACACGCCGATATCTCATGAGCGTCTACTGTCCCTAGTGCATGTGTCATCTTGGGAATCAAGTGTACAGTGTTTGTGAGCGACTAGAGCTCAAACGAGAGCCAGTTACAGACGTCCACAACCCAGGAATCATTCAACTAATTAACCAAGCTGGTGTTTGCTGGAGTTCATGTGAAACACGCACATACACGTCCACAGTCGGTCGCAGATCTGTATAGAAAATGAACGCATCGCACTGGTATTTTTCTTCCTTTCCAGCTAATCAGTGCTTGGGCCGCTTATTATGGCGGCTAAGATACACCCATTATCCTAGCCTCAGACTCTTCCTTTAAAGGTTAGATCACATCAGATCAGCTGCCTATGTTAAGACTTCTGCGGCAATGTCAGCGAGACTTATTCAATCATACGTCTCCTCTTGTAAAATACGCAAGTTGTGGCTCTTAATCGTAAGTGTGGTCTCTGTTTGCGAAATATGGGTCGGATGGCCGTGTGGTCAATCGGCGAACACTGCTCAGCAGTACTTGTGAATTTCTCAACCGTCTTGTTTTCCTTCAGTCGAGATGAAAGTTCTTGAGGTACAGATCTTCGCGATAAATGGTAGTCCTTGCATTCTCAGCCAGCCATAAAGTAGCACCGGAGATCAAATTATTATAACTGCGTTGCTGTAGCCCCTGAGAGAGCAAAATTGGGTTCAAGTCATGTGCCTTCGACTGAAGGGCCCTCACAAGTCCCGTTATCTACGGCAGCGCGGCGAGGCGGTTGGAAAGAGTGGCACCAAGGGGACGACTGAGACACCTCCCCGCACGTCGCGTCATTTGGACAAAACGGAGTCTGGACCGCTGTCAGTATCGGATACCGAGCTGGTTCAGTGTGCTTCCACAAGTATGTGTTTGGCGCAACTCTGATCGCTATCATCACTTCTGGGCAGTACCGGAGGCAGATACTTGCAATTACTAATCGGTTCAAGGCAGCGAACATGAAAAGTCTTTCGTCATTCGCGCAGCGTTTTCTAACAGTGTAGCAATCGAGGATTAGCCTCGCAGATGCCACACGCATTTCCCTTCTGGAATGCTAAACAACAGTGAGGAGGTCACGCGTGGGAAGGGCTACCCAGATGCTGGAGTTTACAATAAAAGGCACCTTTCTGCGTATGACGAGCATTCATCTCCCGGACGTAGACCACAACAACAGTATCGTCTTTTCGCGAGTACCCGCATTACAAACATATCACGGCTAATATATTTTCGCGGCTAATAAGCCAGAAATGGCCATTCCGGTCTCCCTTGTCTTTGTCGGTATCACCTTCTCAACATATATCACTAGTCGCTGTGCGACTGCCTGCGAGGGTTTAAGTATGAGCTCCAAGGCACAACGGAACGAGCATGTTCCGTAACCTGATCGGTGAGCGCCCACTATCATAATATCACCATATGTCCGTTAAGAGGACACACTGGAGGTGCTGAGCAGTGGTCCCTTCGAACATAATTAAAATCATCTGAATTCTATCTGCATCTGCCGAAGGCCTAAGAAAGAACGCGCTCAGGAGGTTTTGTGGTAGACAAATCAACGAAGTCGTCAGAGAAAATAACCTATCCGGATAACACACCACACGTATAACGACTTTCATGAACTGTCGTCGCTTGGCGTGTTGGATGTTCATTAAATTAACGGCATACATTAAAAGTACATTTTCCACTAACAAACGAGACGGGGCATGGAGGAAAGGGCCCACCAAAATTGGTGAGACGCTGTGTTAGTTCTTTCCAATATCCGGACATATGCGTGCGTTGTTCTTGCTTACTTGCAATACACACCCCTTCGGAATTTAAAGTTTTGGCTTGTCATTGCCAAATTTAAGAAACATGTGTGGGCTGTCTTTTTAAGGACGGCTGTTTATTTGGTATTTACTAATTTGAGTGTAACAGTGTCAACTGTTACTGAGTTATACGGCCCATCCTTCGACTACCATACATAGTTCACGAAAGGATGATCTCAGATGGAAGGAGCCGCTGGAGTGGCGACTGCAATAGTGGTCCTGTCAGCTTCTAATTGAGCGACTACCCCGGACAATCTTAGAATGCAAGCAGCCGTGTGCATGGTTAACAGCAATTTGCTGAATATGAAACCCCATCTTGGTAGCTGGACGTTTTCGCCCAAAACGTGTGGTATTCGGGTCTTCTTGATCAAAAATTCTGATGTCGTGGTTCATCAGTTGTCCAATTTTAACGTGACGACAGACACAAAACGACCTTGTCCTGGTAAAGTGAGTAATTACTGCACGAACCTTTTCTTCTTATTCGCTAAAAAATGACAACTTAAGTAGCATGCATTTTTCGTATTAATTTTTGATGGTCTTATAAATTCAAATGCATTTTATAGAAAACATGCACAAAATATGCTTTCTTTTGCTCATTTGGTAGGAAATCATGTCTTCATATTTTATGTCTGAAGAAAGTGTATATTTAGGATTTTAAAAAAGTTTCTAATTGTGAGATTTTTAAGACCGTGCGATGTTCATGCATGCAAAACCGCACATGTCCGTTTACTAATGCTCCTCATGAAATGTACAAAACAGTCCGGATCCATTGCAAAATTTCATGAACTCTGTGTAATATCTTCTTAAAGACATCGAATATATGATTGTCATTACGCTGAAAGCGCGCACCTTGTAGACTGAAATTGCTTAACGATGATGCAATGGTAGGTCAGGCTGAAAATTATTCGGGAATTGGGAAACTTAAAGGACCTAAGTACACACTTCCTTCGGGCATAAAATATGAAGACAATGTAACTTACTTCCAAATGAGCAAGAGATGGCTTATTTTTCTGCATGTTTTCTATAAAATATCTTTGAATTTATAAGACTATCGAAAATCAATAGGTGCACTGTAGGTGCATCCCGAATATAACAACTGGTGGCTATCAGCGCAGAGGACAGCTTGGACAATGGTAGAGGGTCGTTCACCGATCGCTTTTACGGAACCCACTCTCGTCCCGTTGTTCCTTACGGACTCTCTCTCTCTCTCGAGCCCAACCAGCAGCCGCACAGCGGCGCATGATGTCGGCAGAATGCTATTACCGACAAGGACAAGGGAGACGAAAATGGCCATTTATGACCTATTAGCCGTCGTCAGCCAGTCATACCCAACTCCGAGGTGTGCAACACCTGGGGCTCGATCACACGACCTGTTAGTTAGAAGTCCAAGGCCTCTAACCACTGAGCCACGGGGTCGTTTTCCTGTCGATTTCGATCGGGAATATACAGTGATAGAGGGGCGCTCACCAATCGCTCTTTCGGAACCTACTCCTTCCGTTGTGTCTTATGGGACTCTCTCGAGCCCAACCAACAGCCGCACAGCGGCGCATGATGTAGGCAGAATGGTATTACCGACAAAGGCAAGGGAGACTGGAATGGCCACTTCTGGCTGATTAGCCGTCGTCAGCCAGCCATACCCAACCTCGAAGTGTGCAACACCCGAGGCCCGAACCTGCGACCTGTTAGTTAGAAGTTCATGGCTTCTACCCACTGAGCCACGAGCCCGTGGCGTTGGATCGATCTCCAAACTGAAAATAATGAATATGCGGAAGTTAGCAAAAGACAGGTGCCGTCCCCTGCGACTCACCGTTGCGCAGTGGCGACTTGTCCCCCTGGACTTTGTGCCAATCAGTGTTCCAGGATGGACCCCAACAGTTCTGCCGATGGCGTATCAGGGCCTGTTCTGTAGTGAACCCGGTAAGACGGCAATCGTTGCACGGAAAATTGGACTGGCCAACGGCATGCTTCTCGCTGGCATGCTGAAGGAGTTCGTCGGGCGTGGAGACAAGCTTGCGACACCGTGAGCACTGGAGAGGATTCTAGGTAGAGGAAGTGGAAGTGGGTAGGTTACAAGACAAAACGTGTAAAGTATCCACAAGGACCCATGCATGAATTACTTGATACAGGCCCTCAGTTCTAGGTATACAACTCTCTGAGACAACCACCCGGGGCATAGGCAGATCTCGTCTGACGAACACTGCATAGAACGTTGCTACAGCAGTTCTTGACCAATCTGGTCCAATTGGTGTTCGGTTTTGCCATAGAGCGCAGGCCATGAGTCCATACAGGCGGTCGTACAACAAGGAGTACGTAATAACAGCAGAGCTGACAGGGCATTCAGCTCAGTAGCTGACTGAACCAATGACTTCTGAGCTCGGTGTAATGCTAGGGCTGGTTGATAACGATATGTGCCTAACAGTACTGTCGTAAATTTTTCCTAACCAGGCACAGGGTATCTGGTCCATGACTGGCAGTCTTTACCCGCTTCAACTGACCACCGGATTTACACGGTGTAGTCTTTGTTCACTTTTAAAGCTCCTAGTTGGTTGGTCCGCACCACAAAAATAAAACTTACTGGGTTAAACATAAGGGCTTGACGTGCAAGGTGAAGAAGCAAACTCACAACCAACGTCCTCGCAATCCATCGACTGTGGTAGAAATGATGGAGCAGAACTTTGCCGCCGCGTTCGATTCCGTCTATCGTGAGTCCCTATGGCGAATAATGGCGCTAGATGGTGTACAGGCAAAAATCAGTGCCATGATCAAGGCCTATTATTGTTTCACAACCGCGCGGGTCCTGGTCCGCAACCGTTTGGTATTCCGTCTGGCGTTCGACAGAATTGTATCCTGTCGCCCATTCTGTTCAACTATGCTATTGACTGGATCCTCGGGAGGGCCCAACGCGAGAGTGACGGCGTTGCGTTTGCGCCCGGGCACCGACTGACTGATCTCAACTATGCCAATGATATCGCCTTACTTGCTTCAAGTTTTGGTGAGCTGCAGTCTATGGTGTCACGGGTGAACGAGGTCGCTAAATTGGTAGGTTTATCCATAAACGCGGGAAAGACTAAAGTGTTTTCAAGTTGTCTCCCTGACCAGGAGAAGGCACCTCTCGGGATTTATGACTTTCAACTTGAAGAAGCAGACAGTTCCAAATACCTCGGGGCGAGGCTGCTGCCGAATGACCAGAGTAAAGATGACGTTGTCTCCCGAATTGATGCTGCCTGACGGGTTTACTAAAACCTTACAAAATGCCTATGGATCCGACCCAACTACTGCATCGTCAATAACATTCGCGTGTACCGTGCATCTGTTTGGTCTTTCCTTCCCTATGGTTGTGAATGATGGGCTGTACACGTAGACAAGCAAAAACTGGAGGTATTTGACTACCACTGCCAGAGGACCATCCCTCGAGTGAAGTACACCGCCTTAGTCTCAAATGAGACAGCCCACGCTCGTTGCGACAACATCGCAAGGATAACCCAGACCATCCAAGAAAGGCGACTTAGGTGGTTTGTGCATGCTCTTCGTCGTCTACCCTAGGGGCTCAGTGTTAATGCTCTCAATCTGGCACGGTTACCCCATTGGAGGCATCGAAGAGTGGGTCAATTCAAAACCTGGCTCGACACAGTTCGTCAAGACATGGAGATGGTCTTTGGACCTTCGGTATTCGGTTTTTTCGTTGGCGAAGAGAATGGATTAGACTGTCCATATCTGCTATCGCGGATTGCAACGTGTGGGGAGGTACAGTTCGAGGCATCATCGGGGCCGGCTAAATCAGGTATGATCACAGTCGTACCAAGTACAATTAGGTACAGCAACGCACACCTTTACTCTAATCGGTTTGGGGTTTACTCTAAGGTACAGTCTAAATGATGTGGATGGACCACATAAAAAATCTACCATAATGGCACACGAAATACGCAAACGTACTTGGAGTTCTAAACAGCAGATTCGAGAATAGTAAGTACTTTGGACGGAAAGGCAGCAAGTGGACCCGTTAAAAAACAGCGATCCCGACACTTGAAGGACTATGTACATTTCCAGTACTAACGTGGCCTTTCCTGCATGAACCTACTGCGTCTTATAATATTAGATAGTAGAAAGAACGTTTATCGGCCTCGGGAGCTGCCAACTTGGCCGGCTTCATCATTCTTCTGAGCACGGATTTCGAAAGTTGATGCATTTTGTTTGGAGTATCAGTTGTTTGGCTAGATTAGTAAATCTCAGTCATTTTAAAAACTGCATGTTGAAGGTAAAACTGGAAATTGTATTAAGGTTCGGTGCAAAGTCCAGTAATAAACCAGAGTCCAGGACGCAAGCCGTCAACGCTCATTTGGATTCGTGGTTATACACTCCATCCGACTCATTGGCAGGGACCTAATGTATAGGATGACGGTGGCTGGTGTAGCCCTATTGGACAGCCAGCAATACTGCTCATGTGCTAATGCTCCACCATCTGTAGACTTGCTAGGTTAATACTCAGCCACAACCAAAGACGACACGGTTGCATGGCTCTGGACAGCTTTTACATCGTACTCATAAATCAATTTATTTGGCAGACAGTTTTCGTTGAAAGTCGTTACACTATCAATCATTAGTGGACACACCAGTCGGTCTGGAACCGCGCTAGCAGGCAGACCCCGTTTCCGTGGTTTCTAAGCTCTAACCATTATTTGGACAGGGGTAGGTCGCGCCTCTCCCAACACGTCATTCAGTAACTGTTGCATTCTTAGACGCTAAACAGTGTCTGACAGAACATCTTGTCTAGAGATTTCATCAACCTGTTCTCGGTGGAAACATACGACATATTATTCATAGTTTGACCATTTCCCGCAATTAATTTGAATTCGGTCGGCTGAATAGGGGGCGTTTGAATAGCTATCAACGACAGTAACTGGTTCGTAATATTCACAAAAATTGTTTTTCAGAAAGACATATTATCAGTTCTAGAGTTTACAAGATGTGTGGCAGTGGAAAGGATGTGGACAAAGCCGGCCATCGAACCTGAGCATGTAAAGTCAAAATATGCAAATTCGAACTTTCTCAAACGAGAAACTTTCTGATGTCATAATAAAGGGGACTTCAAATAACATGAGAATTCCGAGAGTTATGCCTCATCGCTAATATCCAAAGGAAACGTTTGAATCAGTTACGTTCTCGTTGGGGACGAGCTAACATGTGCAGACATCTTGCGGGTCACAATCGACTCCATAACTCTTAACGGAACTCTCCCAGAATGGCAAGACAATTAAATCTGAATTGATCGAATGACCTATAAATGTCCTATTATATCCCTCGCAATTGCATTAATATAGGCAATGCAAATGTCGTCTTATATGAAGTGTTAAGGAAGCCGTAGAGGTCCTAGTTGTGTAAAGAATACACTCAGTGATGTGGCTTCATAAAACTTCTGTATGCATTAAGTCGAGTGCTTGTCTAGGCAGACAAATGACTTACATAAGGCATCCTACCCTAATGGCAAATTTCCGAATCATGCGGGCAGCAGTTCGGCAATGTAAGCGCATATACGTAGCATTCAAGAACACTGGGACCTAAGTTGACCGAATAGTAATAGCTGTTCCAACGGTTTCAAAACCCAGGCATACGAAGTCAAAACTTTAAAATATGATTAAGGATCTTTTACAACTACGCAGGTGAACGATAATCGTGGCAATGACAATAAACTCATCAACATCCACGGGCCGACATGAACGAAAAAATGGTGAGAATTCACGGTCGACATAATATACGAAAGAGGTCACACGCATATTTACGCACCATTTTCAGAAGCCGCAGCTGACTAAAGGAAACAGATCTCCTCCCGCCACAATTACGCAAATTCGAAGGATATTAGTGGAAGGAAGTCAAAGTGTGCAAAAAACATTTGATGCCAAAACAGCGAGCTGCAACTGGCTTCGTCCGCCAGAACGGCAGCCCAATAAAACGAAATAACTGACAAATTGTCGTTCAAATCCCCAAAATTCCAGACATTCAGTTAACATTATTCAGGATTAATCGACGGAAAATAAGTCCGTTCCAGTCTAGAAGGATGCGCTGTCACAAAATGGCAGTACTACAACGGACAGTTAAAATGTAGAAAAAGGATGTGTGAGAAGCTAAGGGGAAATGAATGATGGTAGATCGAATTCCACTGTGGGAGAATAACTCATTTTGTATTTAAAAAGTGGGAATAGGTAAAAAATGGGGAAGAATAACATGTGTGAAAGCCGGGAAAACACTTCTTAAATGATGAAGAGAACCTCCTCCTGTAAAATGAACTAAAACTTTGCCTTGTTGAGCTGTCTCCAGATGTTTTAGCAGTAACTGAGACCCGGCTGTCCGGGAATATTAGCGATAACGAAGTAGCCTTGCCTGGATACCAAATTTATCGGAGGGACAGGGAACACCGTCAGGGTGGTGGTATCGTTGTGTATGTGAATGACGGTCTGGCAGTGTCGGATAACACCACCAAGTTTGCGTGCAGTACGGAAGCTATCTGGTTTACCATCAAGGCTACCGGTTCCCCGTGTCTCGATGTCCTTACTGTCTACCGACCACCTAGGACAGACCGAATCGCCGACACTCAACTATTGGAGCAGTTGGAGAAATTTTCCAGTCGACCTAACATCATGATCATGGGCGACTTCAACGCACCAGGAACAAACTGGAATACCCTCCAAGTGTCAGGTCCAAAATCGGCATTCAATTACCGCCTGTTGAGCAAGACATTAAATGCGTGCCTCGCACAACATGTAATGTTCCCAACGAGAACACGTGAAGGACAAAGGGCAAACTGCCTGGACCTGGACTTTACGAAAACACCAGACAGCATAGACGAGATCGCCTCCATGCCGCCCCTTGGCCGAAGTGACCACGTAGTGCTTATGTGGGATTATTCGTTATTCTCCATTTCACATACTCCAGACCACAAAAGGCGTAATGTTTGGCGGGGCGACTTCAATCAGATGAGGGCAGGCTTATCCGGTCTTGACTGGGGCTCTTTGTTTACGGGAAGTGCCAACGATGACTGGGAGCTGTTCAAGAATGTCCTTCTGCAGCTTATCAACAACCACTGCGCACTGACTAGTGTAAGACTGAACAAACGCCCTGGGTGGCTAAATAGCAACCTCAAGAAAGGAATCAACAGGAAGCACAAATTGTGGAGAAAATACTGCGTCACTAGACAAGCTGAATGCTTCAACACCTACAAGACACAGAGGAAACAAACTGAGGAAGCTGATAATGCAGACGCGGCGGGAATTCGAGAAGAACTTGCTACAAAAAGCAACGCAGAACCCAAAATTGCTCTACAGCTACCTCCGACGAAGTACGAGGAACAGGCATCAAATCCCCATGATAAAGACTACTGATGGCGTTGAGATCGCTGATAGTAAAGATAAAGCTGCGTATTTTTCATGGTTTTTCCAATCAGTCTACACAAACGAGGCAAGGTTCCTTCCTCCCTCCACAGAAGAACTGCTGACTCCAAGCGTCAGGGATATACTCTTCTCAGAAGGCATTGTCCGAAGAGAATTAGAGGGATTGAACGAATCGAAGTCGCCAGGACCAGACGAGATTCCATCCAAGCTTCAGAAGGAACTTGCCAGTGAGCTCTCTGTGCCTTTGTCGATGCTCTTTCAAACGTCATTTGACGCTGGAACACTTCCTATCGATTGGAAGCTGGCGCATATTGCTCCGCTACACAAAGGAGGTAGCAGGGCAGCGACGACAAATTACAGGCCCATAAGCTTGACATGCATTCTCTGCAAAGTTGTGGAAAGGATCATAAAGTGTGAACTGATGCAATTCCTGCAAGTTCACGGCCTGCTATCGAAATGCTAACATGGGTTCCGAAAAGGAAGATCCTGCACGACAAACCTGCTGCAATCTCTCCAGAGCTGGACCCAAGCTCTCGACGACAGGCAGGCGGTCCACATAGCCTTCATCGACTTCCAGAAGGCTTTCGACACTCTGCCACACTAAAGGCTCTTCCATAAGCTGAAAAAAATAGGGATCGGTGGCAACTTCCGTAAATGGATCAAAAACTACCTTGTGGATCGACACTAGGTTGTGTGAGTCGGTCGGGGAAAATCAGATCCGACTATGGTCGATATTGGTGGCCCCCAGGGTTCAGTACTGGGACCCATTTTGTTCCTTATCTACGTGGACGATGCCGCAAGAGATTTAGACTGTGAAGTAGCAATGTTTGCGGATGACATGAAGATATGGAGTGTAATTCGGGGTCCTGCCGATGAATACAGACTCCAGATGAACCTGAATCGGTTGGAGGAGTGGTCCAACCGTTGGCTCCTGCGGTTCAACGTTGCTAGATGTAGCATACTTCGCCTAGGCAGCACAGCCAGATCCGCCAGCACAAGAGGCTACTTTATGGGCGGTGCAGCCCTACAAGAGGTCGAAGCCCAAAGGGACCTCGGTGTGCTTACGACGAGTTCCCTAAAACCATCCGCCACTGTTCGAGGGTGGCAAAAAGCGCAATGTCCGTACTGTACGCCATCAAGCGTGCGTTTATGGACTTTGACGAAGAAGCTTTCTCTAAGACATTCGGAACAATCGTTCGGCCGCATTTAGAGTACGGCATACAAGCTTGGAGGCCGTGGGCTGTTGTGGATCAAAACTGCCTCGAAAGAGTCCAGAGGAGAGCCACGAAGATGGTTATGGGTCAAAGCTCCTTTCCTTATGCGACCCGCCTGGTAAATCGGAACCTCTTTCCTTTGAGTTACAGACAAATTCGCGGGGATCTCTTGCGAGCCTTCCGCATTGTAGAGGGGTTGGATTGCAGTCTGGCCTTCGAGGACTTTTTTGAATTTGCTACCACGACGAACCTCCGAGGTCACCCGTTAAAACTGCGCACTCGGCAGGCACGGCTGGATGTGCGGAAGTTCTCCTTCTCGGTTCGGGTGGTCAAACCATGGAATGAGCTTCCCGCAGATGTTGTGATGTCACCATCTATACAAAGTTTTAAGAAGAATCTGGACATAATTATGTTCCGAAATGACCAAGAGCGATGAGAAGTCGAGCTCACCCCCTGTAACCCCTTCTCATTTTGTCCCACCATTATGGGCGTATTCGAACTATTTCAGCCCAGAACATCTATCCGTACACCACACATTTTTTACGTTGCAAATAGGGTACTCAAAGGCTTGCGCCTATTTCCCTCAATAAACTGAACTGAACTGAACTGACGACAACTTCGAGATCTACTATCAGACATGAGCCTTATAACAATGGCGCACGTAGATCCCTCTTGAATGTCGGACGAAATGGGGATCCGTATGTTGACTTGTAGCTTGGGGACAAGAGTTAATTCGGATAAACAGGATTTGTGGATCAATAAATCACCGATGCGCCTTATTAGCATCGAGCATATTCACAGAAGTTTCTATTTCTATTAGGCAGTGGTACTCGAAATCCAGTTGTCATTTTATACGACAAAATAACGGATCCAGGGGTATTTTTGCAGGAAGTCTCAACGCTCAATCTGTTTCAGCTGCTGAGTTACCTTTTCTTCTGCTGAGACCGAGAATAATCAAAGATAGGTCAAGGTCAAGCCGCTGGTTTTAAATTTGAAGATAAGTGGAGGATATTATTTTAAGTGGTTTTTCAGTGAGACCTAACGATTTTAGTACCTGTTTTTTGGTTGAATTTCCTTAAATACAGGCCTCTTCTCTAAGAACTGCCTACTGCCATCTCCTTTCGAGTTCTGCTAGTCTATGCCCGTTGTTCACTAATCACACTGTGCAGTTCTCATTTTGTGCATCCGATATCTCTCTAACTGTTGTAATTTATTTTTACATCGTTAGCCCCTAGCTGACATTCAGTCAACTCGTCTGCCAGAAGTTTTCTGAATCACAAATTGCCTCGAGACAAGATGAGACCAAAAGTCACTGGTCGACGTAAGCTCTCGGCTCTTGTAAGTAAACATGGCCTAACTAAACGTAAGTCAGAAGCTTTACCTAAATCTAAGTCAGATGATATTACTAGTCAGTCGTCACCCGTTGTAATTGGTCGGCAGCTTAATCTGTCTGCACTTGAACAGTACAATGACTTTATGCTAAAGTTTGGCTCTTTGTTGACAATTCTTGGACATTTATTCGACGGGAACATCTCTGATATTCCCTCCGAAGAATGTAGGCGTCTCGACTCACTTGTTCATCTGATCGCCAGTGAATCTAGTGATAGACAGAAGCGTTCTTACAACTTCCTGCTAAGAAATGTTCCCCGATCTGCTCGGCCAATTGATGTTGCGACCAATTTCCTGTATTCATGTGGTTTCAACTATAAAATAGCTGATGCCAAACGCTTGTCCTCCCGTAGTACAAATCCACCCATCTTAGTCAAATTGTTTTCACAATCGAAGTTGACACAATCTTTACTCATCGAGAGCGTGTCACTGCGTACCTAGAGAAGGCAAAATTTTTCCTTTGTCATGATCTTACTCCTATGGAGCGTAGAATGGGGTCTCTATTCTCACGTAAACCTACTGCTTCTTAGTCTAATGTTCCCCAACTCGGTCATAATACAAGTGACTGTAAGGATTCAGCTTCTCATACTCCTGCGACATCTGACTCCCTCCTTCCTCATTCTCCTACATCTCCATCTCACTCAAGCCACTTGACGCATTTGCCTGCCCCTAAACTTGCAGCAGCAGCAACCCATTTGTCGTTTCGTATCCTCCGGATAGTCCCGCTGAGACACATGAAAATCCGTCTACATCAGCCAGACCGATAACTTCTATTGTCCAACTGGGTGCTGTAAGGTCTACAGCTAAGTCACCCGTGGCTTGGCGTCAGAACGTTGAGACTCGAAAATTGAATCAGACTCCGACCCAAAAGAAAGGTAGTACAGTTCCGTTTAGGGGTACGACGCCTTCTTTTAGATCTAACAAGTCTGTTCAGCCCAGCACGTCTGCAAACACCGCAGCTCCAATTATATCCCCGAATAATTCTCTGTCCTGCGTACCGGTTACTTATCAAAGCCCTACTATATATCCAGCAAATAATTCATACATGAATTGCCCTAAATCATTTATGCCCCAACCTAGTTCAGGCTTCCCAAAACTTAAGGCCAATTGCTCTCAGGTACGTCAACTTATCTACTTTGACTTCCAATCTAGACCTGGTTTCACACCATTTCATTCTTTTAGTGGCCTACCCTCACCCACTAGCCCCTACTTTCCTTCTAGCCTCCCTCCTCCTCCGCCTCCTCCACTATTTAACTACCAACAAGTCTATCCATGTTCTAACTCCCCTAGCATTCCAATGTTTGAAAACTATATCCCCACCTCCTTTAGGTCTCATACTTAGCCTTCTCTTGCTGACTCCCCATACGTCAATAACTCTAAATTAACTGGTACTTATTCTCCAAGTGTCATTAATTCGCAGCTTACATATCCGCCTCCAATTTTTTTTAAATACCGTCGAAAATAGCATTGCCGTTCGAAACACATTAAATATTATATTATTGAATGCCAGGTCTGTTATAAACAAGATGGCCCAAATCAGAGCCATTGCTCTGAAAATGACGCCTGATATTATATGTGTAACAGAATCTTGGACACATTCTCTAATTCCTGACTCTGTCCTTCTCATAGATGACTTCGACTTTTACCGCCAAGACCGCACGACTAGACGTGGGGGTGGTTATCTTCTTTATCTTAAATCCTACCTAAAGCACTCTCCCTATTACTTGGATGTTTGCTCATTCACGGGAAACTTCTGCTTTGCATCTGTTATTCTCTCGCCGCAAAGAAAGGCAATTATTGGCTGTATCTACAATCCCCCAAATTCTTTAACCAGTGATGATTCTCAACTCTGTGAAATCTTTAAATTAATTTCGGAAGCTGCTTTCGATGTTAAAATAATCACTGGGGCTTTTAATCTTCCTGAAATAGACTGGGTTTCCAATAGCTGTTTACCCAGATTCCAGCCCTTTCAAGATATTGTCAATTTTTCTAATTGGTCCCAACTGGTGCGCTCTCCAACAAGAGATAATCACATTTTAGATCTAACCTTTACCAATGACATTGCTCCTCTTTCTGTTGCTTTAAAAAAGGACCTCTTTGACAGTGACCACGTATTAATTCATTGTGGCCTACCGCTTGCCTTTTCAAAAAAGACAAGCGCCGTTCAGACTTTCATGAACTACGACTGCGTAGATAGCGACTTAATAAATAACTATATGAGATCCTTGGATTAGTGTGGCTTCCTCACTTGTAGCGATGTAACCATTCTTCGTGATGTCATGTCCAATGTTTCCAAGGACATTCTAGAGTTTGTGCCGCGTAGATATCTCAAGCCTAATTCTTCAGATTCCCTTGTTCCTCATTTTCTTCAGAACAGACTAAAAACGTTGAGGCGACGACTGCGTGACCCATCCACTAGTTCCTTATCTGTTTATCTTAGAATCACAGAGATATTTGAGATGGCCTCAAGGATGCGCCAAGCGCGCGAAAGGCAAAGAGAATCAATTGCTCTCAGTGGTTCGAACATTGGCAAATCCGTCGCTAACATCTTCCGTCATCGGTCCTCCTCTAAGCGTGGTCATGAACTTCCACCCAGGCTAAATGATAACAAAGTCTTCCTCCCCGATGACACTGACAAGCCGGAGTTGTTTAGTGCTTTCTTTGCGAAACAACTTGCTACCGAGTCCGATCCGGTCCCTTTCTTTCGATCACTTTCAGATAGGACACTGAGCACAATTGATGTCTCCTCAGATCTCATTAAAAAACACATAAGCCGTTTGAAATACTCACACTGCTCAGGAACGGACGAGATTCCGAATTCGATTATTAAACAAGCGTCCGACCTTCCCATATTGCTCAGTCATTTAGTCTCGGTTTATATTTAAAAAGGATTCTTTCCTGAAACATGGAAGACGCCAATTATCATTCCCCTTTTCAAGTCAGGATCTCGGTCCGATGTTAATAACTATCGGGGCGTGCACAAAACGCCGTCTCTAGCAAAACTTCTTGAAAGGATTATTTTCAATGAAATTCTTAACTTCTGTCTAGCTAATCGGCTTCTGAGCTCTAGTCAACATGGATTTTTACCTGAACGATCCTGCGAAACATGCCACTTGGCTTTTCTTAATCTTATCACTTTTCTTCGTAATGAGCGGCAGTCAGTGGTAGTTATTTACTTTGATCTTAGCAAAGCCTTTGACAAGGTGCACCATAGACGTCTTTTAGTAAAATTGGAAGCTCTCGGCATCCGGCCGCCTCTATTCGACTTCATCAGGTCCTATCTGTCCAACCGATAGCAGAAAGTCATGGTCGGTAATAGCTACTCGACACCCCACTCGATCTCGAGTAGCGTACTTCAAGGCACGGTTCTGGGTCCGCTACTCTTCCTTCTGTACATCAATGATATTTCGACTGAACTCGGAAATTCGCAAACTTTTACTTATGCCGATGACCTCAAGTGTGTTTAATCATACTCTAAGGACACCGCAAATGTTTGTGTTGAAAAAATTAATGCCGATTTACTACGCTTAATCAGATGGGGTTCGACATGGCAGATGGAGTTTTCATCATCCAAGTGTAGTTTCATGTCTTTTGGTCCTACCAAACTTCCTGGTCCCATAATTTTTCAGAATAACCCACTCTCAGAATGCCTCACCATAAAGGACCTAGGTTTAAGTTATACAAATAAGCTTGCTTTATCACCTCATGCAGATAGAATCTGTGCCAAATCCGCGCAGATATGTGGATTCATATCGCATAATTTTTTCCTTCCGGAAATGAAGCTAAGACTTTATCAAATGTTTGTTCTTCCAGTCCTCGAATATTGCTGCCCTTTCTTCGGTTTAATGAACACCTGCGACCGTAATAAAATCGAAAATGTTTAGAGGGTTTTCACCCGGAAACTGTTCTCTCAAGCTTCGTCCAGTATTTCTTATACTCAGAGATGTCAACTGGCGAACATGAAGTTTTTGTGGGTTAGAAGACTCGAAGCTGGCCTTTGCTTCCTTTTTCGCATCAACTGTAGCTCCATTCTTCCGCACATTGACACTCTCACTCTGAGGGATCGGTCTTATGCCACGCGTAACTCCTGCATGGTGATTCCGCCGCCTCTTTGTACTACTTCTAAGCGCTCCCTCTTCTTTGCTTCCATATATGCCTTCCTTTGGAATAATATTCCGCCTGAAATTCGATTATCGCCTAAGTTACTGGTATACAAGTCGAATTTACGCAAACATCTTACACTGGAAAGCATAAAGGCACTGTTAACGGTCTCATTCCCGAACACTCAGATTCTTGACTTCGAGAAGGGTCCTCCTGGGATTTAGTGGTAGATTAAGTGGTAACTCTTAATTATATCATTAGAAACCCCTGTTTTGAATTGGTTTCTAAATCCACTGCTATCACTCCCCCCCCCATAGCGACAATTTTCGCGGTTTTTGATGTCATCTCTCGCATTCCGACCTCATGCGGTCTGTCGACGCTCACGGCGGAACCCTCAGTATTCACTGTCTACTAGTAGTTCGGTCGTACCTCCCTTCCTCACTGCTCGGTTGAGCTCGAAGCGTGCTGTGGCCGATCGCATCTGGGTTCCTCTCGTCTGGCCTCCTTGACGCGGCGTATCAATCCGGCCCAGACGATCTCAATTGTGAATCCCGTATACAATGCCATTTGCAAACCAGTCCTGCCTGACCCACATTCGACATTTATTGCTACCCTGACGATGACCGACAACATTCCGCTATATACCGCCACCTACAGGCCAGACCTGCTCGCTTTTTTCTGTTATTATTTTTATGGAGGTTTTTTTTCTCCTGTAAAATCAATCCAATCATTTTTAACTTTTTGTAAGGAGTTTTTTTTTCACCCCTCAATCATCATCTTTCTCAATGGACTTCTAATTCAGAAACTATGAATTGCATTTTGTAAAGACTCGGCCTACCTCGTCTAAAACTCGCATGCAAATTTATTTTAACTTGCTTTGATGGGACCTCGACGGGTCTTTAATAAAAATTATCTATCTATCTATCTATCTCAATGATAACTCACCTGAAGTTTTGGTATCAGTGACTGATGACGATAATTTTATTTCGGTATCCTTAGACATTTTGTGCATTACTTATCGGTAAGGGTTCCAAACTTACAGAATTTCAGCTGTTACCAAACCTTCATACCTGAAATTACACTAATTATTAAAGGGTACTTAAATGTAAACTTCACTGAAAGATCATTTTCAGATGTTATTCTATTTGTGCCGACATATTTGCTAAGTTTTTTGCAGGGGTTGGTTTTCATCACATAGGAAACTTGACTTGACGCAATTACAATCATTTTGGGCTCTTTCATAATTTTCCGCTTTTCTAAAAAAACTTCCTTTTGCTGAACAACGTAACATTGCGTCTTATATTTCTTTAATGTTTTTAATCCCCTTAGGCTTGTTATTTATAAGCACAGATATTTGGTCCACGCACTGTTGTCGGATTGCGAGGTATTAGCTATCATTCCTAAATTTCGACACGTTTCATGAGTTAAGTAACCCACTGTACTTAGTTGCCTTCTAAAATGCGTCGCGTCTAGCATCTATGACTCAGCAAGATGTCCTCAAACTCTTTACACTGTGGGGTTGTCTGCAGGAGTTTTCACGAGACATGCGGATACCATTAAATGTAGACAGACGCTTATTTTGTACACATTAGGAATAAATTGGCTCCATGCGATCCGGCAAAAATTAAGGCCTTCGGACGGTTCGTGAGCTGAGGCGTCTATGACTAGTGGCGCAAATTCAAGCAACTATCGCGTCAAAGCATACGTTTCACCTGACCACATTTCCAACGCGTCGGATTCGACCCTACCACATGCACACATGACATCAAAGACACAGGAGTCTGCGCGGTTTGTGGTTTATGTTGAAATTCTTTTTCGTAAACGACACAGTGCATTTTCCGAAATTCCGTGGTCAGCTATGAGAGTACTCTAAGATCAGCAATCGAGGGGCAGAATTCACAGGACAGTCTATGCTATGACAGAGACTTAAAGCATTTCAGATACTAATCGGCGCCAATTTCTAAAATATGCTGAGTATCATCCGTTGGCTTTGATGGTCAAGAGAGTAGTTGTGGGTCTTAATTAGGTCATTTAAGTTAGTAGCTAATAAATAAAGGTCAAAATGTCTAGCAATATCATGCCAGGTCAGTGAAGTAAATCAGGGTGAGCACATACATCCAGTTGTCAAAAGTTTTATGTAGGCCGAAGTATATTCAGGTAAACGGATCGACCAGCGGTTATTACGATGAACTGTCTTACGTCTTAGACTATTAAGATGTGCTTCAATTTTCGTCTTAGAAGGTCGTTTACTAAAAGGTTGTTTGATGCTCCTTGAAAGTGATAGTCAAACTGCTAGTGTTGTCTTTAAATAAAATCTTTCCCGTAATATTTGTAAGTAAGTGGTTAGAAAGTTTTTGAGAAATGTTGATAATATGTTACAGTAACTAGGTCACACATTGCACTTATCACCAAATTACTGCTGTGGCATTGCGATGTTTTACGACATCGGGCATGCCTACGCACATGGTGAATTCCACTCAACCAATTTCGCACGGTAAATAGCAATTTTTAAAACATAGGTGTCCCAGATCGATTCGGAGTCTTCTCCTACTACAACAGTTGCGAGAAATCGTAGACTAAGTCAGCCATCTTAAACTTTCTTACAGCTCATTTCAGCGACACTATAAACTCTTCCCTGCGAAGGCGCCTCCTATATGTCGATAAAGAATGCTAATGAAGCCGCCCCCACGGTTGGAGCACGCGACAAAAAGCCATCTTCTGAGCCCACCCCCGTTCCGACTTCTCGGGTTGGGATCGTCTCAGAAAATTCGGAGGCCGAATATTTTCTTATAACTATCAACACCTTCACCTCCAACAATAAGTGATGACGATGTAATGGATAGGTCCTACGAAGATCTGCGGACAATCCCTGTCTCTGTAAAGAGGGTCGACAAGACAATTCTACGCAGTAGCATCAGTGTCAGTGCATGTATATGTGGCCTATTTTGAAGGGGCGTAGGGGTGCTCCAGAGGTGGGTTCACGTGATGGTCGTAGTGGTCGCTCACTTGCTTACAGGTGAGACTACGCCTAGCGTCCATTTGCTGGCACCCAACTCTCACCTGTGGCTCCACTAAGCTGGGCTCTGCTCAGCGGCCACACCCCAGGCAACCGCCTCGACCGGCGGGCTAAACCTGGTGAGGGTATCCGTGCGTGTTCCTGCACACACTGTACTGTGGTCTCCGCCGGCCGGATGTATCTTTGCGTCGACATTGTCGAGACGAGGCTCTGCCTGGGCCATCGCAGGAGGCCACCAGGTAAGTGAATTCTCAAGTAAGTGAAATTAACTCTGATTTCCTTCCTTACTTGTTTGTTTTCATTCTGTTTCGTTTGCTGATCTTGTTGCCTGCTCTGTTTCTGTTAATCTGTGCATTTCTCTGATAATAGCAAGACGTTACTGCGCTTGACTTCGAATGATGCTTCTCCTTCCTTGTCTCACTTGCCTTCTTATTTGTCCGCTTAATTCCTGTGCTGTCTGCCGCTCTTGTTGCCCACTGCGACTGTTTGTCAGTCTGTCTGTCCATGCCTCTCTCTGCTAATAGCTAGGTGTCGCTGTGCTCGACTTTGAATGTTGCCCTCTTACTCCTGTCTCTGACTGATGACTGTGTCTGCTTGTCCATTCTAGCTGTAAGTCCCCTAGCGTTCTGTTGGTGTGTTTGCTCTCTCCTACTTAACTCCATCGCATCACCACCAAGGTCTCTGGCTAACTCGGGTCTTTTACTCACTAACAAAAAGTCGTGGCCAATAGTGGAGTCAGGCAGCCGTCTGGGGTAACCGAGCAGCCCTATTTAGGGGGTGCGCAGCCTGCCCTCGCGAGGGGGATGGGGCTAGAAAAGGTGCCCTAAAAATTGCTCGGAACCACGCTGTCTGTGGGCTGGCCGTGGACGCAGACAAAACACACACGGTCTAAACAGCCAAATCCGAAACAACAACAATAAAAATCACTCTCTTCCTCGTCCACCCTATTCTCCCGCCCCCGCAATCGCCAGACTGACAGGGTGGGTCCGCTCACTCTGGCAGCCTAGAATGTTCGATCCCTTTTAGACAATCCGAGGAGCAACCGACTGGAACGGAGGACAACGCTAGTGGACCGATAACTGGCGCGCTACAAGGCGGACATCGCCGCACTCAGCGAGATCCGATTCTCCGAACAAGGCCAAATGGAAGAGGTGGATGCCGGCTACGTCTTCTTTTGGAGCGGTCGCCCTAAGACAGGGTGACAAGACGCGGGCGTCGCCTTCGCCATCTGGAACGACATCGTGGGACTACTGCCCTGTTTGTCTCAAGGCATCAAGGATCGCCTGATGAGCCTCCGTCTGCCTCTCTGGGGAGGCAAATTCGCCCCCATCATCAGCGCCTACGCTCCGCCGATGACCAGCCCCGACGCTACAAGAGACTAATTCTACGAGGACCTGCATGCCCTCTTGGCGACTGTGTCGAAGGCGGACAAGTGAATTGTCCTTTGTGACTTCAATGCCCGCGTTTGCACAGACCATGCTGCCTGGAGGGGAGTGCTGGGTTACCATGGTCTCTCTGGCTCCAACAACAACAGCCTGCTCCTCCTCCGCACCTGCGCAGAACACCGCCTCATCCTAGCGAACACCTTCTTCTGTCTGCCGGAGCGAGAGAAGGCCACCTGGAGGCATTCTCGGTCGCGTAAGTAGCACCCGCTGGACTATATCCTCGTCCAAAGGCGAGATCAGCGGGACGCGCCAGTGACAAAGGCGATCGCGGGTGCTGACGGGTGGACCGACCATCGTCTCGTCATCTGGAAGTTGCGTATACGTCTACAGCCTCACAGGAGACCACAAGGTAAGCGACCCCAGGTAAGCTGAATATTGCCTTGTTGTCTTTGCCCGCTCACCATCTCCATTTCAGCAATGAGCTAGCTCAACGGCTAGACAATCTTCTAATCGCTGCCGTCGCCGAAGCCTGCGATGCCGAGAACACCACCGTGGAAAACCGATGGAGTCAACTGCGAGACACTCTTCAGTCAACGGTACTAGCCGTCCTTGGTCGCGCACGCCGCCAACACCAGGACTGGTTCGACGACAACAACGCCGTAATCAGCAATCTGCTAGCCGAGAAGAACCGCCTACACAAGGCCTACGTAGACCACCCCACTGCCAACAACAAAACAACTTTCTACCGCAGTCGCCGCCACCTTCAGCAACGACTACGCGAGTTGCAGGACGCCTCGACCGCTGGCAAAGTTGAGGAGATCCAAGGCTACGCGGACCGCAACAAATGGAAGAACTTCTTCTCCGCGATCAAAGCTGTCTACGGTCCGCCGACGTAGGGCACTGATCCTATCCTCAGCGCCGACGGCAGTACCCTTCTGACTGAGAAGACAAATTCGACAGCGATGGGCCGAACATTTTCGAGGCGTCCTCAACCGCCCCCCCCATCCCCCGCCATCGCCAGCTTGCCGCAAGTGGAGACCAACGTGGACCTCGGCCTTCCGCCATCTCTCCAAAAAACCATTAGGGCCGTGCAGCAACTCTCCAGCGGGAAAGCACCCGGATCGGGCGCGATCCCTGCTGAAGTCTACAAGCACGGAGGTCCCCAACTGATGGATCACCTGACTGCGCTCTTCCAGGAGATGTGGCGTCAAGGTGAAATCCCGCAAGATTTCAAAGACGCAACCATCGCGCATCTTTACAAGCGAAAAGGAAACCGCCAATCAACGTGGCATCTCCCTGCTGAACATCGCCGGGAACATCATTGCTCACATCGTCCGGAATAGTCTGGATAATCATCTGGAAGAGGGCCTCCTACCGGAAAGCCAATGTGGCTTCCGCCGACATCGTGGGATCACGGATATGATCTTTGCCGCCCGTCACCTACAGGAGAATTGCCAGGAGATGCGGACCCACCTGTACTTTACTTTCGTGGACCTGACGAGAGCCTTTGACACGGTAAATCGCGAAGGACAGTGGAAGATCATGCAGAAATTCTGCTGTCCGGAGCGATTCATTCAGATGGTACGTTAGCTGCACGACGGTATGATGGCGCGAGTCATGGACAACGGAGCAGCCTCGGAGGCATTTGCTGTGACCAATGGAGTGAAGCAGGGATGCGTGTTGACGCCCACACTCTTCAGTCTTATGTTCTCTGCCATGCTGATGGACACCTACCGTGATGAACCCCCCGGGATCCGCATCGCCTACAGGACGGACGGTCATCTTCTGAATCAACGGCGGATGCACTTCCAATCGCGAGTATCCCCAACCACCGTTCACCAACTTCTCTTCGCCGACGACTGCGCCCTGAAAACCACCTCGGAAGAGGAGATGTAACGCAGCATGGACCTGTTCTGCGCCGCCTGCGAAAACTTCGGACTAGTCATCAACACACAGAAGACGGTGGTCATGCATCAACCGCCACACAACTCAGCCACTCCTCCCAACGCGCCACAAATCAGCGTGAATGACCCAACTGAAAGTGGTGGAGAACTTCCCATACCTGGGTAGTACCCTCTCCCGTTACACCGAAATCGATGACGAAGTCGACAACAGGATCTTAAAAGCCAGTCAAGCATTCGGCCGCCTCCAAAGCACAGTCTGGAATCGTCATGGTCTGCAAATAAGCACGAAGCTGAAGATGTACAAGGCCGTCATCCTGCCGACGTTACTGTACGGAGCGGGGACTTGGACGGTGTACACAAAGCAAGCACGCCGATTGAACAACTTCCACCTCAGTTGTCTTCGTCGCGTCCTCAGGCTGAACTGACAGGACTACATCCCCGACACTGATGTTCTGGAACGTACGGGAATGCTCAGCATCTACACCATGCTGAGACCAATGCAGCTGCGCTGGAGCGGCCACATAATGCGCATGGACGACGAGCGACGACCCAAACGACTCTTCTATGGAGACGTCGCGACGGGCTCTCGCCGCCAAGGAGGTCAAATGCGTGGATACCAGGACACTCTGAAGTCCTCCCTGAAGCGCCTGCAAATCAACCCTACAAAATGGGAAGAACTCGCCCGCTATCGTCCGACATGGAGGAGAACAGTGAAGACAGGCGCTGCTATCCACGAAGCCAACCGCATCGCCGCCGCCAAAGTGAAACGTGAAGCTCGCAAATCACATCTGCGCCCAGTACGCAACGCCGACGCACAATCGCTTCTAACGTGTCCTCGATGTCAACGAACATTTCGGGCTCGAATCGGACTTGTTGGACATCTTCGGATCAACTGCGCCTCTCGAACTGCACACACCATCGTCCCCCTGCTCGCCTCTTCCTCGTCCTCTCCGCCGCCAACTAAATCTGACGATTCTTCTGAACCACCATCATCATCCTCCTCCTCCTTCTCCTCCACCACTGCCCCAAAAACGGCTGTTCAGGCGGCCGTCTTGCACATCACCAGCCTTGACACAACAACCGACACCATGCCCACCTCCCTCGACTCCAGCGATGAGGATCGGGACTACACCTGCCCTGACTGCGACCGCACCTTCACCTCACACATCGGCCTGGTCGGTCACTTGCGAATCCATCGCACAGAGACTGGTGAACCAGTGCCTGGAGCACCAACCTACACCCACCGCACCCGCCCCCACTGCCCACACTGCTCTCGCACCTTAAGGCATCGATTGGGCCTATTCGGCCACATGCACATCCACGAGAGCGGAAGTGACCGCAGTACCGACTCATCGATCATACCAAATCCCGCCCCCTATTCATCACCCTGCCCCCCCACCGCCCTTCCCGCAACTGACACCGACACTGTCGACCTCTGATGCCCACACTGTCCACGCACCTTCACCTCACGCATCGGCCTGGTCGGTCACTTGCGAATCCATCGCACAGAGACTGGCAGACCAGTGCCTGGAGCACCGACCTGCATCCACCGCACTCGCCTCCACTGCCCACACTGTCCTCGCACCTTCACACATCGCATGGGTCTATTTGGCCACATGCGCATCCACGAGAACGGAATTGACCACAATTCCGACACACCCACCACATCCAACACAACCACCATTCCCAGCACCACCCACGCTCCATTGCCCTGCGCGACCATCACCACAACCACCACCATTGCCTCCTCTGTATCTGACGCCGACACCGCCGACTTCACCTGCCCACACTGTCCACGCACATTCACCTCAAGCATCGGCCTGGTCGGTCACTTGCGAATCCATCGCACAGAGACTGGCAGACCAGTGCCTGGATCACCAATCTATACCCACCACGCTCGCCTAAACTGCCCACACTGTCCTCGCACCTTCAGACATCGCATGGGCCTATTCGGCCACATGCGCATCCACGACGACCTGCGGTAGACAACCGCCGGCTACACCACACCACAACACCCTCCCGCCCTGCCTCCTCCACAACCATAACCACCACCACCCAACCACACATCAACACTCACCCACCGCAAGCACCCAACTGCCACCTCCCACGCAAGTGGGAAGAGTGTACCTCGACTCGGTCTCCATGCGGCTCCGGTTGCATGGGTGACTTGGGTCTGAGACTATCCCGACACGTCAAGCGTCGTGGATAGGAAGGTTGCTGATTGATGCCCCACTCAGTCCACGCAGTTCGTCCCGTTGTGTGTTGTGTAGAGTAGCGGACTGGTGGGCTGCGGACGGGCTCAAACAGCACCTTCCACGGCCCTCTCACGCTAGTGAGAAACACGCCGTTCAACCCCCGTTGTGT
>CACRXP010000558.1:353157-385496 GCA_902702965.1 Spirometra erinaceieuropaei
CGCACACAGGCATGGTCAGTCGACCGTGCCAACCACCGCGCTCATTCCTTACTCCACTCTGCTCACCGGATCTGACAGCGGCTGGGGTGTGGGAATGGGAAGGGAGAGTGAGGTCGACGACTCAGCGCACTTTCTCCTGACTATAAACAATCTGACGCCCTTGAAGCTATCACGGTGCGCTAAAAGCCGTGGCTTGGAAGGTTGCCAACTGACGGGGTAACTTGGACCTCCTCCGTCACTGGGGGCGGTCTGAGAGTCAGGCTGCAATGAACCCTTCTTAATGTGGCCTTTAAGGCATTCCCACCACAGCGTGGGATCCGAGCCAGGCGTTGGCGGCACGCCTTGGTGCGGCTTCGGTCGTGCCAGCCTCCAAACTCTGTTGTGTTGGTCAAAATCCTGGTAATTAGTTGTGTGGACCAGGGGGTGTGGTGGAACGCCAAGGTGAGGATCCGTCCGAGCCATCCACCTGCGACCTCCCCCGTCTTCGGTCTTCTTGAATCTGTCTTGACACCGGGCTCAGGCGAGGGAGGAGGAGACAGTGTAGGTAGATGCAGCACCGTCCCTGCTCCCATCGCTGCCGTTGTGGGGCACACGGTGGACATAGTCGATATCGACGGTCAAACTTTCGGCATATTTTGAAGGAACTACTGGACCACATCGGCGCCGGACGTGCCACCAACATACAGTTTAACTGTTGTGACCGACGATGCCCGCCGTGTGTTCTACAGTAGAACAGTGACTTGCATGGTGATGTAATAGTGATAGGAGACTCTTGCTGCATTCACCCCACTCTACCTTCTTTGCCACATGAGCCCGGTGTCAATAGATGACAGGTGGTAGGGAAGAGCGCAGTTAGTTGCTGCAGCAAAAAACTCGCTCCTACACGCACAATCTAACCTTCTAGTCCAAAAAGTAAACTGGCCATTATACCAAACCAAGAAAAAAAGATGAACGGCTCAGATCCCACTGGGCGGGAATGCCAAAGAGGTTAGATTAAGAAGGAGTCATTGCAACTTGGTTCTCAGTCCAACAGTCGGCCACTCAATATACAGACAGCACTGGGCCGACTGCAATGTCCATGCGTCTGTTAAAAACCTTTTAGGCCACTGTTTTTGGCGAAAAGTGGTAAATTTAAGCGCGACATATTGTTTGTAGTGAGGAATTATGCGCTGAGTCGACATCGCTCATTCTAGCCAATCCTGTGCACCAGTCGACTGTCCAATCTGGACAAACAACTGATGCAGAACTGTCAGAGGTGGCCGATAGGGCTAAGGCAACTCGCCTGCGCTTGCCGCACATATAAGCTGACCCTTCATATACACACACACACAAGAATTTCGCACACAAGGGGTCGACTGCTCGGTTCCCACATACAGAAGAGAAGTCGCTTGGAGGAAGGAGCCGAAAAGCGCATTTTCTATTCACACTAGCGATACCGCTGGCGTGGTGTGCTGTAAGTATATATGTTTGATTCATTTACTGTTGGGCAATGTATGGTAATGTCTGCGGTAATTGCCGCAGGATTTCACGGAAGTTCGTCTGACCGAATAGGCTCATACAACGGCCAAATATGCCAGGGCGATGCAGGCAGTTGGGACGATGGGGTCTGGAATTTGTTGGTGGTCCAAGCACTGGTTGCCTTATGTCGGCGCGATGGATTCGAAAATGATCCACCGGGCCAATGCTGGAGAAGAATGCGCAGTGACGAAGTGGGCAGGATAGTTTGGGGAAAGTAGAGTCAGTTGCTGTTGTTTTACTGCATATGGTGGGCGCAATAAACGATGGGTCCTTGATTGCCTGGGGACGGTTGGTGTGCAGGGAGTGCTAGGCGTGCTGATGGCGCGGTAACTTCCGCTGCTGTGTGTGCGTATGTGACTCAATAGGCCCACGTGGTGTACTAACCCGCGTGGACATGTAGAAAGTGAAGGCGGATTCGACGAGCGTATGGGAGGATCTTGGCACTGGTTCGCTGATTGCAGAATGATGGATTTGCAAGTAACTGACATGGCCGATCGATGAGAAAAATATGCGGCAGCAATGAAGACAGAACGTGACCGAGTCCATATCGCTGGAGGAGAGGTGGTATTGGTGAGGGTGGTTTTTTTACGGACGAAACATCGACCACTCAAGACACCAATATCAGAAAAGAAGTAGGTCGTGTGTCTACATACTCACGCTGTTAACTGGCGTTTGGAGGATGGAGTGGCCTGATTAGGCATGACGAATCATTTGCAATATCTACAGAACCAAACTGCATTTAACACTACCTAGGTTCAGTTCAGTTCAGTTCAGTTTATTGAGGGAAATAGGCGTAAGCCTTTGAGTACCCTATTTGCAACGTAAAAAATGTGTGGTATACAGATAAATGTTCTGGCTGAAATAGTTCAAACACGCCCATAATGGTAGGACAAAGCGAGAACGAGTTACAGGGGGTGAGCTCTACTTCTCACCGCTCTTGGTCATTTCGGAACATAAATATATCCAGATTCTTTTTAAAACTTCGTATAGATGGTGACATCACAACGTATGCGGGAAGGGCATTACATGTTTTGACCACTGGAACAAAGAAGGAGAACTTCCGTACATCCAGATTTGCCTGTTGAGTGCGCAGTTTTAGCGGGTGTCCTCGGGGGTTGGTCGTGGTAGCAAATTCAAAAATGTCCTCGAAGGCCAGACTGCAATCCAACCCCTTAACAATGCAGAAGGCTTGCAAGAGATCCCCGAGAATTTGCTATGATAGACTAGAACTTATGTTCACATCTCGATAAATCAGTACAAAAGTGACGAAGTGACGAAGCGCTCCGATCGCCCGACACAATATATACATCACAGCTCCCATTAAGATCCGATGCTCAAAAAAGGCAAGTGACTAAGGGAGAATTAGGCTACATTCTTTTCTGGAGCTGTGATCGCATGTCAGAACGCGAGACATTTGAGTTGCCTTCGAGAGTATAAAGGCAATTATCGGGTGACTGTCCTCCGTGACGGCAATGACCGACTAAATACAACCGGCCCCCACCTCTTAGAAAGAAATTATAAACGAACATAAATGCCTACGGCCCGGTAATGAAACCATTTATGTCGTAAAGTAGAGGCCCTACGAGGGCATACAGTCTTTAGTCGTATCCGAACTGAAGACAGGACAATTTACTATGTATGCAGAAGTGCAGGCCACCCTTCCTGTGTGAAAATTCGTGGTCATCCAAGCCTAAGAAGCCGCAAAATTAACAGAATTCTTCTGCTAAAAGCGTGCGTAAAGCACAAACTGCTCATGCTTAACATCGTGTGATACACTTCCGGGCTCAAACAGACAGCGTGAAACCACCGCGATGTGAAACCTTAAAGGCTTACTTATGATAAAAGACCAGTTATTGTGCTGGGTTTTCCACTGATTGCTGCCTAGTTGTCTTACCGAGGATACTAAAAATTAAGCTATGCAAGATATCTCAGAGTAGGACACACCGGGGATGCTAGCATACTGAACATTTCGGCCACGTCGATTGCCTATACAATTTGTCCGTTAAAATGCCAAAGAAAATCAAAACAGTTTGCGCAACGCCATGTAGACAACTATTATTAAAGTTCTTATACTTACGTGTCAACAGTACCGCCAATGCTTCGACGTCAGGAACGCAGAAGTACATCTGCTGCTCACCATGCAAAATTAACCCAACAGCTGCTATTCACAAACCGCAGCGACATCGCGAACAAGAGGACATCCCGAAGAAGGACACATGATCGCTGGAACAAGAGCTCTTTTCGCCTGACGTTTCGAATCCTCGCTCGCTTCGAGTGGGTGGAAAACTTTCACAGAATCATCAGACATGGTAACATGCCGTCAAAACCGAAACGGCAACCTTCCTTGAGGCCAGTCGCACGAAAGGATCAAAACGAGGAGGCAGCTACAAAGGCTGGACCTTATACGGTAATATTCGTTAATAGCTTAAGCCTTACAGCATACTTGCACTGGCGAACTAAATTTAAAAATTAAATTTACGCCGTTATATCCACCATAACGGAGGCATTTCGACCCGTAGACCGCGTTACAGCAAACTGACATCGCCAAAGAAACCGCTTTCATATCCTGTCAACGTGACCGCAGTTTTAGATCACATTCCGATTTCGCGGTTACAGTGAGTGACCGATGTCATGAAATGTTGGCTGGAATTCTGAAATGCGTTTTCGATTAGGAAGGATTACCTAGGCGCAGTTGCAATACTCATTATCTTGCGGCATAATCCTATAATATTTCGGACTTGACAGGATGTCAGCATTTAAATACAATGTTTTTCAATCTCCTGTAGAAACCGTGCTCGGTGAAAAATGACTACTTATTTAGCATGCATTTTTTCCGTTAATTTTCGATGGTCTCGCAAATTCAAATATAACTTATGGAAACCATTAACAAAAATATGCTTTCTTTCAGTCGTTTGATTGAGAATCACGTGCTCCTTATATTTGATACTCGAAGAAGGAGTATCATTAGGTTTTAAAAAAGTTTCTGATCATGAGATTTTTTAAGACCGCGGAATGTCCATTCACATAGCATCGTACCTGGCCGTTCACTAGAGCTCGTCATGATATGTACAAAATAGTCCGCATCCATAGCAAAATTTTATGGACTCTGTATGGTATCTTTTTAAAGGGATAGAAGAATATGTGATTTCCTTTACGCGGAACGCATGCACCTTGTATACTGAAACCAATAAGCGTTAATGTAACGAATGGTTAGGTTCCAAATTATTCGAGAATTAGAGAAATTTTTTAAAACCTAATTATACTCCTTCTTCGAGCATAAAATATAAGGAACACGTGATTTTCTATAGAACGACCGAAAGAAAGCATATTTTTGTTCATGGTTTCTATAAGATATATTTGAATTTGCGAGACCATCGAAAATTAACGGAAAAAATGCATGCTAAATAAGTAGTCATTTTTCACCGGGCACGGTTTCTACAGGAGATTGAAAAGCATTGTATTTAAATGCTGACATCCAGTCAAGTTCGAAATATCATAGGATTATGCCGCAAGATAATCAGTGTTACAAGCGCGCCTATGTAATCCTTCCCAAATCGAAAACGTATTTCAGAATTTCAGTCAACATTTCATGGGATCGGTCACTCACTGTAATTTCTAATGAAATTAAAAGTCAGCAATTACTCCTAGTCGCTGAATCACCGAAGTAAAGCCCTGTCCCATTATTTTGTCGCTTACTTCTCCGTAATTCGTTTGTCGTATCCTGTTTATTTGTCCACCTCTGCAAATGCACAAGAAAGAACTCAAAGTAAGTCAAATGAACCAGACGGAATATCCGGAATTATTCCCAAACAGTTGCTGGTAGGAACATGGTGCAGACTACGTTATGTTCGTTTTGTGAATTAATGGAAGCGATCATTCTCAAAACTACCCAAGGCACAGTCCGGATAGAAATTGCAACGTTCGGTTTCGTCATTCGAAGTAAGCTTTGTCGACTCCGTATGTTATCCATAATCTGACAAATAATTTTAACTGTCACTAACTGTGGCATCCTAAGTGATCTTTGAAAAAATGCTCAACAAAGCCTCAGTAGTAACCGAATATTGAAAATAGCCAGAATTTTCATGCCTTCATTTGGTCCCCACTTATCTTAATTTGACGAGATAAGACGATGAAAGGCAAGCTTCCCGAGAACGCTTCCTTGTGTAAATGTTTGCAAGTAGCAAGCAGACTGGCTGTGGGTGAGATGTGTCTTCCATTTTTGTTTAACATGTTTAATCCATCTATCCTTTAAGGTCGTATTAGATGTGGAGAGGCATACCCAACTCATTCCCAGTTGTCCATATCTCCTCATCATTGCATATTAATCTCATTATGCGTAAGTTTGTGTACTGTAAGCTTTCAGTGTTCTGTGTTAAATCATCGTATACGAAAAACTTTGCGTTCCACTTTGTTGTCCAAATCTGCACGACGGGCTCATGTCTTCATAAACGCATAAATTATTTCCATCAGGAACGGCCTACACGCCACTAATGGCTATACACAGTCGAGAAAAGAGGTGTAGGCATTACATAAAAGGAAAATTGGAGGTTGTTACCGTCAGAAGCGTGCCTATGAAGCAAGCTCTGACCCGTCTGTCCCAAGCAGCCTAGCTCAGAATGAAGATGCAACAGCATAGACGCGACCAAGCAGCCGCTATCGCTTGTTTGGGCAAAGGTTGCGTGGAACAGTGTGCCTTCTTAATAGCTGGATAAATCCATATCCATGATAGCAGCATGGTGCCCTAACTGAAAGCTGCGCTATAAACTCAGTGGGTTCAGGAATTTGTTCAGAGCGATGATTTTACCTGAGGATGGCGGCAGAATTACCAGTGATTGCGACAGTTTCATTCGCAGCGACTACTTCTACTGATGAGCCAGGGAATGGTATGAGCTGCCTCCTGTTTGCTTACTTGAGGAAGACATGAAGGTATATCCGCTCTTACGTGCTTATGATAGCCGTGCATTTTGCACACTGCAACAAAATTTTGCAAGAATTTTGTCATTCGGCGAGTTACTTCACTGGATCTTTGATAGAATGCTGCCATTGGTGGATCAAATGATCGATGCGGAGGCCAAAATGTCGTCACGAGAACTTTTAAATTTGAACATAAATCACTTAACTGGATTCAATGTGAGGACGACCTCTTGTAGTCAGCATAGGTCAGTATATTTTAAGGGTAATAGGAAACGCCTTTGAAAAGCCCATTGAAAACTGAACATGGAATATTTAACTTTCAATAAACATGCTACTAAACTGTTGTGAGTAATAAACACACATTACACAATATTTTGCATTGAAAATGCAGGACCGAAATTCGAGAACATTCAGTTGTAGATGATATCGGTAAAAATGAATTGGCCATTATCCGCATTAGCGGTAGGGGCATGTAAGGCGTTGGTTTGGCACAACAGAGCTGTTCTGTCCAGACAAGCGATATTTTCCAATCAAATATACTTCTAGTCTTCGCTTGAATGTCTCCGTGGAGTCCGCCATTATCACGTCCTTGGGTAACCCGTTCGAGGCAACGACGACTCGCTGTGAAAAACAGTACCTTCGAAGGTCTAGGCGGCATCGGAATCCTCTAAGTTTTGGAGAGTTCCAACGCAGGTTTGTTGTTGTGGCCAGGCTGAAGAAATCGTCGAGGTTTAGGGCACAGTCCCGGTTCTTCAATATCCGATACGCCTGTATGAGATCTCCTCGAATCCGCCTGTACTCAAGAGGAAAGAGTTTAAGTTCACTAAGTCGACAGTTGTAAGGTAACGTCCTGAGGCTCTCCTCTGAACTCTTTCTCGCAACTTATAATCTTTTTTAACCAATAGCGCCACGCTTGTATTCCGTATTCTAGATACGAGAGATTGAACGGTCCGTATACATTTCCAAATATCTCTTTGTCCATATGTATGAAAGTTCGTTGAATTGCAAAGAGAGCACTGGTTGTCCTTTTGGCCGCTCTAAGGCACTGAGAGGAAGACTTAAGAGTCGACAAAATGTTGATCCCAAGATCTTTTTGCTCGGTTACATTTGAAAGGCACCTTCAACCATACAGGTAATGGTGATCTCCTCCATGGGCTCTTCCATTCGTTTTGAGTCGCAGCGCGACGCACTTCAGTAGTTGCTTGTCAGACCATTGGCATAGGCAGTTCAGTCCTTCTTGCAGGGCCCATTCATCATTTTACCCGTTGATTGCTCGCCATAACTTGACGTCATCGGCAAATATGACTCCATTGCAGTCCAGTCCAGCCCCGGAGAACTCAACACACAACTGGCACTGGCGTTGACTACGCACTTCCAATACACGCAGACTGTGATCGACCAGTCTGAAAGTTCCTACTAGGGTACTCGACGATGATAAAGAAAGTGGTTATAGCGTTCTGGTAAAAAAGACCTTGGTGACAGAGTACATGACGTTAAACTTGGTGCATTAGCCGTAGACGTTTTTCATCGGCATAACATTGACCGAAGGGTGGATTCTGAAACTTGAAATGACTACAGGGAGCTTTTTTAAATAATCTTGGGCTTATCAGTACCCGGACATTCAGTTCAGTATCGAAAACTATTCCCCATATTTGAGGTCTTCATGTCATTAGATTTGAACAGTAACAGATAGGAACCTCGTGCTGTCGCATGCTTCGGCTAGCGATTTTCAAACAAAGAGCGGACTGTCTTGTCCGTTTTAGGAAAGACGGCAATTATTGGAGCCTACGGAGAGGTGGACAAGGCCTTCAAGTACTCCTCACGATGTTAATAACTTTACCGTCGTGCCTTAGAGCTCTATCTAGAGCCCACGAGAATTTTCATGTAGCGAAAGGGAACAGAGAGGAATAGAAAGGAAAGCGGGCCTGTGGCCCAAACTCAAGTAAAAAAAACCCTCGATTCGAATTGCAGTCCCTCCAAACTAGGGGTATAAAATGGCTAGCTGATGACAGTCAAAAAGCCATAAGTCGCCATTTCAGACTCCTTTGTCTTTATCGCCACTCCTTTCAGCAAACTAGTCATGTCTACAAGATTAACGGAAATTCCCATAGCAGTAATTAGAAGGCGAGTTGGTGAGCATACTTAGCTTTCGATAAATTCTTGTCGGGTCAGTACAATTATGTGGGGACGGGGAAGAAATAAGAACACGTCAGTGATAAGATAAATCGATTTAAGTTCGTCTTAAAACAGAGGCTGGGTGTGGGAATGTGGGAGAGGGGGGGGGATAAAAGCAGTCAATGTCAGGGGTGGGGTGAGAGTTGAAGGGCGCGGGAGAGTTGTAGCGTTAGTCGACCTTCTACCACTGTAGGCGCGGGGCCTGGATGTGGTTCTTTTGTGCGCACAAGATTAGTTTTCGCTACCTGATGGCGGCCGCCTCTGCTGTTGCTAACAGGCGCTGTCCCAGTGATTAAGGATAGCTCGGTGGGACCTTATAGATCACACGAAACGCTTCATTGGGGTCCACATGATGCCCCGGATCGACAACATGCACGAGAATGGCGCTGATTATGCTCCTAGTTCCGCCTTTTCCCAGCCATGACGGGAGGTGTTCCCGTATTCTCTTGGATAAGCTCCGACTCGTGCGACCAATATTACTTGCTCCACAGGAGCAAGTGAAGGAATAGATGCACACTGAAGTGGTCTGGGGTGGCAACTTACCCTTACATTCTCCGCATAGCAGAGGTGGCCGCCATCAGGTAGCGAAAACCAATCTTGTGCGCACAAAAGAACCACATCCAGGCCCCGCGCCTACTGTGGTCGAAAGTCGACTAACGCTACAACTCTCCCGCGCTCTTCCGCTCTCACCATGCCCCTGACACTGACTGCTATTATCCCCCCCTCCCCCACATTCCCACACACAGCCTCTGTTTTAAGGTGAACTTTAATAAATTTATCTTATCACTGCCGCGTTCTTATTTCTACCCCGTCCCACATAATTGTACTGACCCGACGAGAATTTATCGAAAGCTAAGTATGCTGGCCTCCTCGTCTTGTGATATCTGCAAGAGTTTGGCTCACTCCAGTCTCTGGAAGACCTTGATTAGCTCAGCTTTTAAGCTAAAAACGAATGTGAGGATGTGCCCAGGCGGGCTAATACGACTTGGTAAATGCGGCATGGGAAACAAGATAATGGACCAATAGAGCTGTTACGAAGATGTCTCTTTCTTACAGCTCACAAGATCAAAACAAGCAGAAATTAGCCAAAAAACTTGCGGATGTTTTAGATGCTACGTCTTCATATGCTAGAGAATCTGGTCATTCCTACAGGCCTGTAAAGAACCGGCGCTGGATAAACGCATTTCAAATGATTTTTTAGTTTTCTGGATCAAATTTCGACAATAAAGTCGAAACTAACAATTTCGGAATACGAAAAAAACGAAAAAATCATCTATCTTTCAAATCCTTCTGATTGCCAGAACCTAGAGGGTGTTGTTCCTGTGCTGGCACGTGTCATCCGTCCATAGTAGCGTTCAGCAGGGGAGCGTTCTAGGTCAAATTCTGTTCTTAATATATGTGAACGACTGCCTGGACTGTCTGAACTGCGAGCGCTTAATGCCTGCCGATGATCTCAAGTTGTGGAAATCAATAGAGCAGCCGGAAGACTCCGTAAATTATAAGACAATCTGAATCGCTTGCAACAATGGTGTGATGAGTGGTGTCTTAGCCTCAATTGTAACAAATTCCGATTACGATCGAGCAACAGGAGGCCGTTGAGATTCGAATCTTACTACTTTATAGAGGGTCACCAACTCGAATCAGTCGACGAGTTAAGAGACCTCGGTGTGTGGATGACGTCAACTCTCATATCATCGTCTCACTGCATCAAGGTATCAAAGGAAATTATGGGTATAATAGGAGCGATTAGAAGCCTCTAGCTCAATTTTGACGAAGAATTTTTCGGATGAGTATTTGGAGCATACGTTCGACCAATGTTGGAATACGGTGTTCAGGCATGGTGTCCCTGGGCGAAACAATAGTACACCCTACTGGAGAACGTACAATGAAGAGCGACCAAGCTATTCGGCGGATTAAGTAGCTTACATTATGCGAGACGGCTGGAAAAGCTAAAAATATTTCCTCCCTCTCATAGACAGTACAAGGGGGATATGATCATGGCCTTAAAGATCATCCGAGGTCCAGACTGTGCTCTTCAGTTTTACAATTTCTTTGAACTGGCGCGGACGACCAATTTTCGAAGGCACCAATGCAAATTGAAGCTTAAAAATGCCAAAGTCGAATTGCGGGCCAAATTCTTCTCCCTCCGGCTGGTTGAAGGATGGAACAAATTGCCGAACTCCGTTGTCTTAGCGGAAAACTTAGAGGCCTTCAAAAGAAGACTATAAATTTATGCTTGATAGTCAAACACTTACACGATATCAATGACTGGCATAATTGCTATGTAAATATCTGCATATTTTTTCATACATTTATCTGTAGATAGGGTTTTCCAAGGCCCTGCATATATCCCTCATATATACTGAATTAGACTGAAAGAAAGTGTTTACAATAAGGAAAGCGTGGGTACGTTCCTTGTTTAGATTACCCTGTAGAAGCAACCGTACAAGGAAACCACTTCCTTGAAGAAGAAGAAGAAGAAGAAGAAGAAGAAGAAACGATCGTCGGGCGATCGTGTCTTCTGCTTCAAGACTGCCTCCTGGAAACCACTTCCTGTTATTCGTTTACAGAGGACTGGGACAGACGGGGCCACCTGGCGAATTCTCGACCAGTAGCCATTCCGTATGGACATAGTGGGATGGACCAAAATTGTGGGGTCATTCCAGCACACAGCAGATTCGACTGAACGATAGTTAACACAGAGAGGAGGAGGAAATTAGTAAAGAAGAAGAAGAAGAAGCCGCAGGTTCTTCGTTAAACAAGGCTGAGCTGGCTAGAAGACGCGGATGACGTATATTTGAGTGCCAAATAGACTGACGCTGGTCATTCCTTTTCTCTGTAAACAAAAAGCGGGGATAAATTCACGTGTACGGTAGTTTCTACAAAATGATCTAACCAAGCAACTTACCCCCACTGTTGCTATTGTAAACGCTTTCAGCTAAAAAGACGAACGACTCCTGAGACCCACAAATAACCCTGTCCACCTGAGTACGTTTCAGTTCTTTGGGCGGCAAAACGCCACCTGGGTAAGTACAACGGATATGCGGCGAATAAAAATCAGCGTATGAAAGGCAAACAGGCAGTTTCTTGCATTAAATTTCAAAAGTCTGTATCGATGCACAAAGTGGATAAGAAGGACGGCATGGATTGAAGGTTTGGCAGGACAGTATAAAATAGCACGACGCTTAAATATTTCACTCCCTAGCACTTGGGTGTGAGCTCGGTATATTCTTCGTGCCTCCTCTACAGTCGAAACGTCAAATAAAAATAAACAAACCAATCTCAGTCAAGTAAGGCAAAGGGAAAAAGCCGACCTGATTTTCTGTCCAGCTCATTGTCCACCACACAAAAGCTTTAATCATGCATTGACTCCAGGTTATTCGGTTCAGCTGACCAATCCCCTACAAGTCAGTCCAGCCAGTTGGATTGCGTGAATTCAACCCAGGTGTAATAAGAGTCGTGACTGAGTCAATTGTTTTATGTGGGCCGGTCATTTACTTTGATTCAGGTGGCCAATGGGGTAACAAGCCAGAATGGAGATTGAAGTATGCATTTATACTGGAAACCGCAATGAGACCCAAAGATGAAACGAACCCTACGGTCGTAGCCCGTGCAGACGGGGCCCCAGTCCCTGGTGAAACCAAATTAATCCGTCAGTTGACAACCCATGAGCCCTGTACCACTGGCGCGTTCGGATAGTTTCAAAGCCCCTGCGATTTTTTTGATATAATGAGCAAAACACTGGATGCGAGCCGATTCGGCCCCGTTCGCTCGTTCCGCTGCTAGGTCCTTGAGCGCGGAGTCAGCTAACGGCGAGACTTGGCGCATGAAGTGGTGGTATGACGCTGAGTCGCCGTCCAATGGGAGCAACACACAGACTCGGATTCCGCAAAAGTAGCACCTACGACAAAGCTCACATAATAAAAGAACCATTTCATCCTGATCTATCCTGTGAGTTAGTGGACTTCCAGGTCGGAATATTTCGCTCGACCGAATAGTTCCAAGCACGTCAAGCTCATCACCGTTACGCTCCCTACCAATTCTTTAACAGGCATGTCATTACCGCTTTACCATCCAGACAGGTCAACTCCCTGATGTAACTCTTTCAGTCCTTACATTTAACCATTATCTTATGTTTCCAGTTTCATTCTGCCCCAATTACACATTTATGCCCACCTAACCCTTCTTCTTCCTCTTCTTATGGATAAGTAGTGGGACACGGTTACAACTCTATTCAGGTCGAGCCTAGCCGGAATTTATTTCAGGACTGCGCTGTCTCAGCGTGTGCTTTCCCTGACGTCCCCGGCCGCCGTAATACGAATATGCCGCGAATTTCCGGCAAAACCGCTGGCTTTAGAGCAGTCAGACAGCAAAATTTATTGGAACCAACAAATTTCGCGACGGAGTATCAACTGCAGTCTGTCGTTACATAACACAGATAACAAGTGAGAAAAATACAGAGGTTTGAACTTCCACAGAAAAAATTAATGTAAAACAGCAAGGTCATTCTATACTGCACATAGATTACTCAATAATACGGTAACTTGAAAAATTCAACACAGGAAAGAAAACGGGAAAGTTAATACGTAGATGGATTTCGTAAATCCAAAGGGCGCAGGTCTACCAGGGCAATGTGAGGTTGACCACATGGTCTAACTGTTAGCATAGGTCGGGTTTCTCCCGCCGTATGTAGGCTGCCTCCAAGTAGCGCAGTAACCGAGTTGTTCGTGCTTGAACTAATATTTGAAAAAATGTTTTGGAATCAACCAAATGACTGCTATCGAGGAGGAGGTTTGTGATAGAAGACCACGGTATTTTACTCTCCTGCTTTAGAAGTCATTTAGGTGGGTACTAAACTAACCTGGCTGCCAATTGCCTTTGCGTTCGCCCAATGTACTTGCATCCACACCCGCGTGTGAATTGGGAAACATAATTTAACGTGGCGTGCAATGGCAAGGCATCATTCGCCCGTGGAAATTGGATAGCCTTAGTGGGGCTGCGGAATATGAGTTAAGCTGAGTTGCATGTCCCTTCAATGGCGCATTGGTTCCAAAAAATTCTGTTGTCTATGCCTCCTTTAAATTCATTCCGGAGAGATATTACTTCAAGTTTCTCAAAACTGCTGATGCTGATTCCACAGTGCTCCGCTGATTATGACGAAGGGCAAATCTTCACATGTTTTCACGATGTACGACTACATTAAAAGAATAATTTTTGATTAATGCGGACAATTATTGGATTAGAAGGCAGCAAAATTACGGTTTACCAGTTGCATAGAAATGAAAGAGAACTTGACCAGATTTTGACTAGGATTAAAAAGTAATGTTTTTGTTAAAAAGCCAATGTAGAATCAGGGGGTAACTATCTGTCCAAGGACAGACTTTCGAAGAGGCAAAATCGGCGCTGACGTTAAGCAAATTTTCTTGTTGCAGAGACGACCGCAGTAGGAGGAGGTTTATTTGCCTGACGTTTCGGACTCCCACCCAAACTCAGTTCCAGAGACAGACGCAGACAATCTTTACTGGAAAACGAGCATCCCGAAAAAAATCATTCGGAAATAACTATTATTATTTGAGAACAAAATAACCCTTTTGCGTGAATTTTCGAGACTGGTTTCCCAGCTCTTCGACAGGCATCTGCGTTATTTACAAGAGCAGTTAACTATTTAACCGTGTCGAACAAGTGATTGTATGCTTGGCCGAAGCCTGCGCCAATGCGCGTCAATGGTCTTTCGTTATCCCCTCAGCATTGGCTGCGCTAGTTTCCATGTGTCCATGAAAAGTTTGTATGTGACATCTAAATCGATGTGTCGATTGATGAATACCTCATCTGAGTACACTGCCTCCAGAAATTCGCGGCATTTTCCGTTTGGGCAGGCGCTAACAATGTGGATGTTCTTCCATGCGAATTTGTGTCCTGTGTCCAATGTGTGCATAGCCACCTGGAATAGGTGTTCTCGTCTCTTCGCCGCCAACTGGTGTTCATGTATGCGGGTTGAGGCGGATTTTCCAGTCCGACCACAAAAGACGTCATCGCAACTGAAACATGAAATCTTGTAGACAACACCTTTTCTATCGAGATAACCAACGCTGTCCTTAGGGCGTACAAGCTGTGTACGCAAGGTGGTTGCATGATGGTGGGCTACTTGTATCTGATGCTTTTTCAACTGTCTTTTGACGAATTCAGATACATTTTTCACGTGTGGAAGAGTCCTCCGAGTGAATTATTTTGATGCCTGGGTGGACTTTTTTCCGTAATACCCTTCCCTTCGAACTCATGGTTCATGCAATGGCGCACAGAGTCGCGCACGTACCCGCGGGGACGGACAGTTCCGGCGACAGTAAACCAAATGGCCGAGTAATTGTCACGCATCCACACACACACACACACCGGGGATTAAGGTTCAACAATGAACGACTCGGTTGCGGACTAGCAAGCAAGCATCGCATCAGATAGGACCCAGGACGATGAAGACATGTGGTTGCGTGGCGACTGCGTCCTTTAAATACTACACGCCTTGTGCCTCCATCACTCCTCCATCTGCGACTGTCTCCCAGGGCGGGTTCGAGAGAGAAGCTGAGATGTGAGGCCAATAAACCTTTCGTTCCATCGACTGTGACCTGCTCGTGCAACTTGGTTCCCACTTTTCGTTTCGTTTAAGCACATACTCGCAGGGACATTAAACGCGCGTAATCTTGTAGTTGGCTTCAAGATATCGGCCCGTACCTAGCTGCCCCTCCGCGTGCATGGTCTGACTGTTGATCGTGCTCTTCGTTCCTCTCATCTTGACTAGACGCACGTTGGAAGCAGTGGACAGGCCCAGATTATGGCGCCACACGCATAGACGAGGCTGAGCAGAGTCCGCGCATCTCATAACGAATGCCAGTAGGTGGGCTAACGCAGGAAATGTCAACCGAAATTCCGAAATGCGTTCTCGTTTCGAAAAAATAAATTAAGTAGGCTTGTAAAACTCGTCAGTCTGCGAAAAAAATTCCACAGTATTTCACTTTTCTCAGGATGTTGGCTTTCGAATGAACTTCCTTCCTGTTGCATGCAAAAACTACACACACTGAAAAATGACTACATAAGTAGCATGCATTTTTCCCACTGATTTTGGATGCCCCCAAAAAGCCAATTATATTTAATGGAAAACATGCATAACATATTCATTCTTTTGCTCATCCTGTAGATAATAACGTCTTCTTACAATCTTATACTCGAAGGAAGGGTATAATTCGGTCTTCAAAAACTTTTCCAATTCCCGGATAATTTCGGACTCCCTCCACCGTTACACTTGGATTCGGGGTTTCCAAATTACAAGCCGCATATTTTTCGCATACGTAAAATTACACATTTCTCTGCGGTAATAAAGGGGAACCATATATAGTACATAAAATGTGGCAGTAGATTTGAAACATATTGTTGACTTTGCAAGCCACGTTGGTAAATGCAGAGGCATGACGATATATGGACGGCCATTTCACGGTATTTAAAAGTCCCACAATTAGAAACACTTTTAAAACCGAATTATGTCCCTCCTTCGAGTATAAAATTTGAAGAAGGCGTAATTATCTACCGAATGAGCAAAAGAATAAATACTTTTATGAATGTTCTCCACGAAGTATAATTGGAATCTTAGGGCATCCAAAATCAATAAGAAAAATTCATGCTATTTAAGTAGTCATTTTTTACAGAGTATAGTCCAGCATTGCGCAATAATTTACCGTACTAATACAGGTATTAGCTAAAAGCCCAGACACGCGTGTTTCGCCGATCTTGTGCCGCTGCCTGACGCAGCTGCGAGGGGTTCGGCTCGTCAGTGGGTCCCCCAGCTTTGCCCGTGTGTTTTCTGGTATATGAACTCCAGTTTCAACTTGCCTTGCTTAATTTCCGAGGAAATTAATGCGCGAACTTGGAGTAACTCTTTCGAAACAGGCCTTTTCAGGCACGGTCCGAAATTTGATATGAATATTTGAGCTGAAATCCATCAGCTACTGCGGAATAACCGCTTAATATTTACAAACCGCCAACAGGCAGCCAGTAGTATAGCATTGCGCAATAATTTACCGTACTACCAACACAGGTATTAGCTAAAAGTTTAGTCTTTTCATGCAGCCGGAAAGAAGTTCATTCGGAAGACGGCATCCTGAGGTGACTGAAATATTATAGGATTATGTTGCAGGTGGACCAGTTTTACAGCCCTAATTAATTAGTCTTTTCGAAACGAAAACGCATTTCGGAATTTCGGTTGACACTCCATGATTTGGCCCACCAGCTGTACAAGGCAGGTGTAGTGACACGTTTGGACGTAGGCATCTCGTGGTGGCTGTCACTTGCGCCCAGTCGCAGCACCTGGATAACCAATCGCAGATGACTGACAGACTGGGATGGCGGACTGGTGCCCAGGAGAGGGACGAATGAGAGCGAGAGGTCGACTCTGGGGACTCAGCGCACATTCCTCATTATAAGCAATCCAACGTGCTTGAATCCACCACGACGCATGAAAAGTCCTAGCTTGATGGCTACTAACTGACAGGGTAAATCAGTCTTCTAATGACGGAGAATCAGGCTGCAATGGCTCCTTCTAAATGTGGAATTCATGGCATTCCCAAGTTTCCCCTCCACTCTGTAGCGCACTTACACTTAGCTGGGATCCGACCCGTCCCTTTGTTGTTTATTCTGACTTACTGTGTGCACATATAGCTGACCAGCTCCGACAGTGGGATTGCTCCTGTAAGAGGGAAGCGAGAGGGAGGTCGGTTCTGTGGACTCCATCCCCGTCAGCGCATATTCGAAGGACCTGACGCGCTTTTAAACTATCATGGAGCGCTATAATTCGGGCTGTGGAGGACTGCCAATCGACGGGGTGACCTGGTCCTCTCAGGACAAGAAAATGCAGGCTGAGATGATTCTTCATCAATGTGGTCTCCACCGAACTCCTGCTCATTTGAGATCCGAGCTGACAACTTGTACACTTTGCGAAAACGTGGCTCATCGTGTGTGGCACGCGTAGAGGGGCTATTTGGCCTTGTCACTCACTGCGCCCAATCCCGCCTGCGTCCCTTATGACTTCGTTTTACCACCACGTCTAGATGGGGGAGGGAGTAGAGACTGCGGTAGATGCTTCAAAATCCCTTCCTGTGCAGCAAACGGTGGACATAGCCAGCGACTACAGTGGACATGTCGCTTATGCGCCCCCACTCCAGCAGTTAGCTGGTGCGTGGAATGGGAAAGAGTGAGTGAGGTCACGTCCCAGCGCACAATTCCTCACTAGAGACAATTTGAATCGTTGGAGGCTGGGACAGTGCGCTGAAGGTCGTGGCCTAGAAGGTCGCCAACTGACCCTTTATTTCAGATCACGCAGTCAAGCCGGTTGTGTGTAGTTGTGAGCGGGTGGCTGACTGATGAACCTAGAGACAGACTTCATGGTTTCGTCGTAATGCCACTCTCCCTCACATGTTCGATCCGAGCCGCCTTCACCTTATGCGTGTAATCCTGGTGTGCGTGTGTGTGTTTGAGGGGTCAGGTCTTGCGTTTGGCGCGTGCAGACGGGCTCCTTGGCTTTGTCAGTCAGTGCGCCTACTTCTGGAATCAGACGTCTGATTGGCTGGGACAGTGGAGTAGTGCCTGGGAGGGGGGTCGACGACCTCAGCGGATAAACTGTTTGGCGTGCTTGAACCTATCACGGTTCGCTAAAAGTCAAGTCTGGACATTGCAATTAGTCGATGTACCATGTTTCTGGGAGAAATCTGGCTCGGAACAGACTAGTCTTGCACGCGTAGAGGGGTCCGAGACCGCCTCCGGTCTTGACAGAATGCGGAAGATGCCGCGCAGGCCTGCTATCCTTATAAATTAATTAAGCCGCCGCCCTGCGCCCTGAGAGGCGGACAGTCAACCTTGTCATTTACGACAGTCAAATTGATCGGGATCCAGCACAACCTTTCATTTTGCACTTCCTTGAGTCGGCTACATGCGGTTTGATGGTGAACGAGTGGCGAGTTCGACGCACTCGTGAATCGATCCATCGTCGGATTTTTACTCCTTGACCATTTCCCGAGACATCTTGATAGGCAGTCAAAAAATAAAGTCAGAGTAAAACGCTTCAGGCAGAAACATTCACATAGAACGGAAACCAATTTGGCCTTAGTTTCTGATCTTGCCTCCGAAATCACGCCTGGGATCATTTACCGGATCTGGCGCAGTTACGGATAGAGAAACTACCTTGAAGGAACTGATAGATTACTCCGGAAGCGGATAGCTGAGTATGCAGCAGCTGTGAGGAGGAAAGCCGCCAGCTCTCGTGTGGTGGCTCATTCCACAGGACCGGCTATATTTCAAGTTTCAAGAGGCCGAAATCCTCACGAGAGTTTACAACTGCGTGATCTGGAATCTGCTCGAATCAGGGTTCTCAGGCCGCGATCAATCAACAAGCGCAATGACCCCCCGGTGCCATACTCAGTGCTCAGACATTCTCTGAGCAGGGGAATCAGTCTCGTGGGGTGGGCGCGAGTGAGTAACGATCCCGGCGACAGCGGGTCAAATTATGGAGTAATCATCACGCCAACATCCAACAGACATGATGACATCGCGACAATTCACGACTCGAACGCGGACTGAGAGACCATCATCGCATCAGTTACGAACGCCAGCGGTGATCGCCAGAACTATTAATTATAGTACTCATGTGGTCCCACGGCAGCTACGCATTATAAATACTACAGTCTCTGTGCCTTTATCAGCGACCGTCTCTGATGATGGCCTGAGTGAGAGTCCGAAACGTTAGGTTAATAAAGTTCTTATTCCGGTGATTACAGCCTTTTCTTCTGTCTGCTTCTTGGAACTCGCCTGTTCGTTTCTATCGGTAATCACTTTTATCTGCAAGAAAGGTTGTTGAGCTTTCCATGGCTACCTACTCCTCTAACGGCATGCAGCATCTACTTTCTTACCAGGCGACCTTTGCGTTCAGGCTACCTTGCAAGCTTCTTACTTTGCAAGTGTTGTGGTCTGTGTACGTAAAGAAGACTTCTGACTTCAACAGTCTTCCTTTTAAACAAGATGACTGGAATTGTATGACGCACGGGGAATGCGTCCCGCAAAACCTCGGCCATCAACGACGCGAACACGTTCCCGCCGGTCGGAATACATCACTAATTGACCTTAGATTGATTTTTATGACCTCTACTAGCAACCAACAAACAAAAATATGCCAGTTAGACATATCGCACCTTCGCTCTCTAGACAAGGCAAACACGAGGACAGAGATGCTGCTGTTTCTAACCTCCCTCCCCCTTCCCCCTCCCCGAAGCCCACCCACCCTGCAGCAGTTGGAACATCAGGTCACGCGAACGGAGGGCAGTGACCGCTTATGACAAGCACGTATGTTACTCCCCACCCACGCCTGCCAAGACCGGCTTTTTGATGACCTCATGGGCCAAGGGTGGAGTACTATGGCCAACGATAGCCCTCTGTGCCGTGATTTTCGGTGTAAGACGATGTTAGAAGCTGTAAAAACTGGCAAGTTCAACCCTCTGACAGGAAAATCGAGGGTACCGGAGATGACTGCGATATCTATCATCTAAAATGGTTTCCCTCCCGAACAAAAATGGCGTATCAGGAAATAAAAACAAAAGAGGAAAGAGCATCCACGATCTAACTGTGGGTGTTGCCAGGCTCATAATCTGTGCACTGTACAGTGTCTTCTCCTTATTCGTCCTAAAAGTCCTATTCATTCGGAGGGAGAGGATAGCTGCTCGACCACCTAGAAGGTGACTGGATTTTCTTGTCATTTAGAGCTTAGTCTCACGCTCGTCAACAATGACTCCTGAACATCGACTGCCGTAATTGCGATGCCTGCTGTCTTCTGAAGCGTACCAAGACGCGCCAATATGACAATCAGACTGAATGAAGGCCGCTAGAAGATAAGGCTCTTGAAGGTGCTTTCAGAGAATTCGCAGTTTAATAGTCTCTCTCTCTCTCTCTCAGTTGGGACTTAACGTTGTCGGAACATGCCCTGGCACTTGCCTATGGGGAGCCAGGTCTTGCGTGTGGTATGCATAAACGACCCATTCTCAGTCCTGTCAGTACCAGCTAGTTGAGCGGCGGATAATTCTCCAGCATAAACGATCTGACACCCTGAAGACCAGCTCGGTACCCTAAAAGTCATGGCTTCGAACAACTCGGTTCTCCACTGAGGACAGAGAGTCAGGATGCAACGGCTCCCTCTTTCTGCGGTCTTTCAGAAAATTCGCAGTTTAATAGTCTCTCTCTCTCTCTCTTAGTTGGGACTTAACGTTGTCGGAACATGTCCTGGCCCTTGTCTATGTGGAGCCAGGTCTTGTGTGTGGCACGCGTAGACGGTCCATCCCCATCTCTATCAGTACCTGCAGTTTGACCAGCTCGGACAGTCGACTGATGCAGGAGATAGGGTAGAGTGAGTGAGCTCGACTCTCAGTGGATAATTCTCCAGCATAAACGATCTAACACCCTGGAGACCAGCCCGGTACGCCAAAAGTCATGCTTCGAGCAACTCGGCCCTCCACTCAGGACGGAGAGGCAGGATGCGACGGCTCCTTCTTTCTGTGGTCTGTAGCGCACTTCCACTTGGCTGGGATCCGAGCCCACCCTTTGTTGTTTGTGCACATGTAACCGGCTAGCTCCGGCAGTAGAATTGCGCCTGTGAGAGGAGAGCAAGAGGGAAGTCGGCTCTGGAGACTCCGTCCACTCAACGCATATTCTCCACTATGACGAGCTTTTAAATCATCATGGTTCGCTGAAATTCGGGTTGTGGAAGGCTGCCAGCCGACGGGGTGACTCAGTCCTCACAGGATAAGGGGGGGATCAGACTGAAATAACTCTTCCTCAATGTGGTCTCCACGGAATTCCTGCTCATTTGAGATCCAAGCCGACCACTTGTATGTTTTGCGAAAACAAAACGTGTGTGTGTGACACGAGTAGAGAGGCTGTTTGGCCTTGTCAGTCGCTGTGCCTCATTTTGCCTGCGATCCTGCGGTCTAGCTGGATGAGGGAGGAGAGAGTGCAGTAGGTGTTTCATAAAGTAGGTGGGCTAACTCATGAAATGTCAACCGAAATTCCGAAACGCGTTTTCGTTTCGAAAAGATTAACTAAGTGTGGTTGCAAAATTAATCACCGTTCAGCATAATTCTATAATGAGGGTGTCTTCTTTTGAAGGGACTTCTTTTCGGCTGCATGAAAAGACTAAACTTTGTGTAAAATGACTACTTATGTTGCATGAATTTTTATCATTGATTTTCGAGGCCCCTAAAAGTCCAACTATATTTCATAGAAAACATGCATAAAATATTCATTTTTTGCTCATTCCGTAGAACATTATGTCTTCTTTTAATTTTTTACTCGAAGAAAGGATAAAATTCGGTTTTAAAAGTTTCTACTTGTAAGAATTCTTAATACCGTGAAATGGCGTTTCATAAAAAGTCATTTATCTGCATTTACCAATGTGGCTTGTAAAGTTAACAAAATAGCTCAAATCCACTGCTACATTTTATGAGCCCCATATTGTCTCCCCTTAATAGCTTGCAGAAATATATGCGCTAAATTAAATTGCTTATAGTCTGGAAACCCTTAATGAATGTGTAAGGTTAGAGCCGGTTCAAAATTATTCGGGAATTAGAAAAATTTTTAAAATCGAACTATGTCCCTCCTTCGAGTATAAAATTAGAAGTAGACGTCATTAAAGACCGGATGAGCAGGAGAATTAATTTTTTATGCATGTTTTCTATAAAATATAATTGAATATTCAGGGGCATCGAAAATCAATGAAAAAATGCATGCTACATAAGTAGCCACTTTTTTATACTCGAAGGAAGGGCATAACTCGGTTTTAAAAAATTGTTCCAATTACCGGATAATTTTGAACCCGCTCTACTGTCACACTTTGAATTAAAGTCTCCAAACTATAAGCTGTATATTTTCTGCGTACGGAAAATCACACATATTTCTCTCCGGTAATAAGGAGGGGGACCATATAGTGTCCATTACATTAAGTAGTGGATTTCATCCACATTTTTATCTTTACAAGCCACACAAGCAAATACAGAGATATGACGATCGATGAATGGCCATTTCACGGTATTTAAAAGTCCCACAATTAGAAACGTGTTTAAAACCGAATTATCTACCTCCTTCGAATATACAATTAGAGGAAGGCGTGCTTATATACCAAACGAGCAAAAAATGAATATTTTTATGCATGTTTTCCATGAACTGGAATTAGGCTTTTAAGGGAATCGAAAGTCAAAGAGAAAAGTGCATGCCACTTAAGTAGTCATTTTTTGCAGCGTGTACTTTTTTATGCAGCCGGAAGGAAGTTCATCCGAACGCTGCCATCCTGAGATAACCGAATAATCATAGAGTTATGCCACGGGCTGATTAATTTTACAACCCCTACTTAATTAATTATTTTGAAACGAAAAAGCATTTTGGAATTTCGGCTGACATTTCATGTATTAACCCGTCTACTAAACGTCTACCATAATTATAAATTATATTACGCGTTAGTTACCATGCCTATACCCACCTTGTTGTGCAGCACACGGTGGACATTGCCAGCGACTACAGTGGAACTGTCGCTTGTGCGTCCCCATTCGGACAGGCAACAGGTCCGTGGGATAAGATAGAGTAAGTGAGGTCAGGTTCCCGCGCACAATTCCTCACTAAAGACAATTTGAGGCGTTGGAGCCTAACACGGTATCATAAAAGCCGTGGGCTACAAGGTTGCCAACTGACCCTCCATTTCAGATCACACAGTCAGGTCGGTTGTGCGTTTGTGAGCGGGTGGCTCATTGACGAAACTAGAGTCAGACTGCATGGTTTCGTCGTAATGACACTCTCTCACGTTAGATCCGAGCCGCATGCACCTTATGTGTGTAAAATATCATGTGTGTGTGTCTGGGGTGCCAGGTCGTGCGTGTGGCACGTGCAGACGGGCCCTCTAGCGCCTACATCTGGAATCAGACGTCTGACCGGCTTGGACAGGGGCAAGTGAAGATTAAGTGAGGTCGACGGCCTCAGCGAATATTCCTCATTATAAACAGTCTCACGCACATGAATCTCTCACGGTGCACTAAAAGCCGCGGCTTGAAAGGTTGTCATGTGAGTGGGTACCTCGAACATTGCAGTCAGCCTAGCGTGTGCTTGTGTGGTGTGCCCGACTTCTGGACTGAGAATCAGACGGTAATGACTTCTTCTTAATTTGGCCCCTATGGCCCCCCCCCCCCTCCCACCATCGGAGCCGCTCCCTATTCCCTTGTCGTGTAAAATTCTGGTCAGTGTTTGTTGTGTGCCAGGAGATGTGATGGTACGCCCAGGTGCGGGTTTTCGCCGTACCATTCACCTGCGTCCCCAGTCTTCTTGACTTCGTTAGGGGGAGGAGGTGGGAGTGCGATAAATGCAGCGCAAGCCTACCATAACTTTAGACTAACTTGCGCATAAGTCAACTTCCCAGCTTTCACCTCACTACGGACCACATGGTGGACATCGTCGGCAACGACAGTGAAACTGTCAGTACTGTGTTCTGTGCAGGGTAAAGATTTCGTGCTGGTGTTCTCTGTCGCTTCCTGATAAACAGGACTTAGGCTGGTAATTGTGGCGCTTGAAGCCCAGGGCTTTCACGCACGTCGTAATGTTTCCCAAGACTACTTTCTTAGCTGATGACTGTGTAGGGCCTGAAATGTCAATGTAAGGTTGACCTGATTACTAATCACCTTCTCATCCTAGTATGGGAATGTCCTCATCCGAGTACCGGTCTGTGGGCGAAGAGGGAGAGAGAGGAAGCCGCTTTATTTTGAAATCATAAATTCAAAATTCAGCAATAAATTGGCTCCATTCACTATGGGCAGTAAATAAGTTAATAAATTATTCACGAGTCAAAGTTTAATACAAAATGAACGATAATTTTGAGGACAGTTCAAGTCACAGCTTCTGCATTTCTATCTCTTTGCATGTTAGATAGCGCGCCAGGAATGGCAATTCAGAAGCTCGAAAAGTCGATGTGCGAAAAGAAAAAAGTCGGAAGCTGCAGCGCATCGAGCGGGAAGACTTCGCAGAAATAAGATCAGAATGCAAGTGATGGGCAACGTCATCTATAATCCGACCAGCAAATTGCTTGAACGTATTGAAATGTCGTTGTAGGATAGTGTCGACTAAAAAAAGATAAGAAACACCAGCGGCAGAAGAGAGCATGCGGAGGATCCGTTTCAAAATGTAAAGATCTTTTTTAAGCAAGACAGAAAAAATGACATGAGAGCAGTAGAGGATAAGAGGAAGAATGCAGGCGTCGATGAATCATCAGACTAAGGGTTGAGGTGTGTGGCAGGAACGTAAACGACGTATGTAATAAAGAAGTTTACGAACTTTAATAAATAGGGACTCAATATGGAGGGAAAAAGAAAGATTTGAGGACAAAGTAACGCCGAGATACCTGAAAGAGGATACTTCGTTAGGAAGAATGTCAGAGGAATCAGGGTTAGGAGAGGGCCGCAGTCGAAAAATACACTGAACGGATTTTTGGTTGTTCACCAGGAGACCATTTTCCTCCGACCATACTAGGACATGGTTTAGACCATCCTTTAGAGACTTGAGGTGTTAAAGTTAAAGTGATTGCACCCACTTGCGATAACTGATAATTACCCATCATTGTATTCCTTTGTCTCCTCATTGATTTATTACGACCTGTTTGACTACCGCAGTCTGTATAGTGTAGTGTATTTTAGGGTAATAGGCAATGCCCTTCATGACCCTATTGAAAACGGTACATAAAATATAAATGTAAACTTTACATCTTACTAAAATTGTGTCAGTAACATATTTGTTCACGGAAAAATTTCACAATGCGGGACTGCAAAGGGTGCGGCAGGCGGTCTTCGCAATGTACACATGCTCAGTTCTTATCGCATTCGTTGCGGCAGACTACAGCTGGCTATTGGACGACGTCGTAATGTGTTCGATAAGCTCGCCAAGTACACGAACTCGGTTCTCTTCCCCTTGAACTGAAAAGGCTGAGCTTGTCAAGTGACTGAAACTAGATAGAAAAAAATCAATGAGCCATTCATATTACTAGAAAGCGTTTTCCGACGGTGACTGCGGCCTAAGAGATTCGATCGCTGGCACCCTCCACTTTGTGGAGAAAAAGTCAAAGAGAAGTACAATAATTGTTCATCCAAAAAATAAACAACCAGTTTATAATTCGAAATATGCAAAAGTAGAGTGAATATCGCATTTCCGAAGAGCATTATTTTAATAATTTTTGTTTCAAAGTAAAGCAAATAAAAATAAGGGGATAAATTTGCCCATTTCATGTTACCAAGATAGGTCTGATTTTATGTTGCCGTTGAACTCCAAGTCGCCTCTGCATGTCATTGATGAGTCAGGGCACTTGTTCTCGGTTTAACATCTCTCAGGCCTTCACAGAAAAAACTGCGAAACTAGGAAAATTAGGCTGCTCCTTATTGAGCGCCGACAGCTGGCCATAAATATGTATATGCATATGTATACATACATATGTATATGGGTGGGGCCTCCATAAATTTACACCTTTATAACAGTCATTCTGTCACGGAGTTGTTCGTCCTTCGACCTGTAAGTCCGAACACTTAATTAACAGGCCTCAATCAAAGTCGTGGTCCACCCCCACACGTTACTGTGTTCCATTTAGGAGAACGCGATATATACCGTCGCAAAGCCCAACCTAAGATAGCATGTTTATGACTGTCATTCGACTATAAAACGCCAAGTGGTCTTCAGGCCTTTGAGTCGTCTTGTTAAAAACTCATCCAACAGTCCGGAAAAGTGCCTTAAATGCACTTTCGGGTTTCGTATCGGAAAAGAGCGTCAATCAGTTTGAATGCAGGCATCTCAGCAGTCAGCCGTGATATCGACCTGTTGTTATTACTGCGTGACAACCACTCGGAATCCACTGATGGTCACGGGTTGTTTCGTACCACTCCGCCAAAACGTGTGACTGTGCCGTTCTTTAATTACTTCGACCTCCGAACCCCGATTACCAGCCATACTTTTTTTACCAGGTAGCATTATGCCTACGAAAGGATACTTGAGCAGGTAAGAGAATAAAATATCCATTCCTTAGGTTGGACAAGCCTCGCAGTAGGCACAATTAATTGCCACGCCCTCATTGCCTGACTGAAGGGCTTTTTCTTGTACACATCTGATTAACCATCCCACGGATCTTCCTAACTCGGATACGCTCGAGTGACTTGGCACTGAACTTACTTCGTCAGTGCCCATATTTGGATCAATGATCGCATGGTGATTAGACAGGTTATGATGCAAACACAGGAATCACTGTCGCGACAAGACCCGCTGGAAGTCAGCAAACTCAGTAACCGTTATCGCCGGCAAATGGCGAAAACTCACGGATCCCGTTTATTGGGCACGATCAGAAGAATCAGTTTCTGTTTAACAGAACTGGAATTCTCAGTTGCTTCGGACAGGATTGTCTGGGCACAGAGTTCACAAATAAAAGTAAATACCGCCGTTGACAGATGCGGCAATACAACCTTGCCTGGAGTTGGGAGCAAGAACAACCGAGAAGCCGGAAATCGTGAAATATCTACCGATATTTCAAGGACGATCTGAAATTCAGCCTATTCCAGTTGAAGAAAAAACTTCAAAGAAATTTAAGGGAAGGAATTTGCTCTTAATGCGCTTCTAATGGCATGGTTACGACTGCGTATACTAATTCTACTTAATTCTTGTATTGTTAACCAAACTGTCAGTGTGTGGCCATTCAAAATCGCTTATTCCTGTGACGTGTCGATCGGCGAATTCAAACGAATTCCTCACTTTCTTAGTCAACCGCGCCCCAAACAAACAAAAAATCACAGCCAATTCTCGTAAAAACCGTATTGGAACCCAAATTAAAACTATATGCTGCTAGCTAATGGATATTAAAGTGCAAACTTTACTAAAGGACTTTTTCAAACACCCACCAACTTGTACTGATTTTTATACTCAGTTGTTTGCATGGATAGGCTTTATTTTTGCGTAAATTTAAAGTTTGTTAAGTCACAAAGACTTTTGACGTTTTCGGTTTTTTAAAAAATTGTCATTTGCAAACACCTTAATATCACTTTTGATAATCCTTTTGTGTTCCCAGTTCTCTTACAGTCGTTTATTATTAACTTGGAGGCTTGCTGCATTTGTTTTTGCCGCTTTACCAGTGTAAATTTCAAAGCACTTCATGAGAAAGGAAATCGATTGCAAGGATGTCGCCACGTAACTCCACCCTCTGTCTCGGAAGCACAAAAACCTGGTCGTGAACATGTAAAATTGCACTGCTACGGGAAGCTGGTACGCTGAAATTTACTGTCCACTGTGTTAATACCACAATTTCTCTAGACTAGACGTAAACAGTACACGGCACAGTTAACCTCTTCAAGAAAACGATCAGTAGGTCATGGCGAACAGAACGGCGCAAGGGACACCCAGCATAAGAAGACATTTTGGCGAGTTAATACACTCAAAAACTCATTGTCAGACCAATGACCATTCCAAGCCAAGGATACTAAACACCAGTTAATTGCGGGCGAATTAGTTTATTATAAGGCTGACTTGAGAAACATATACAAAATGTGACCTACAGTAGATGACCATGAAATGTCGAGACGGGCAGTTGAGTTGAGAGGACGGTTTATATGTGGGTGGTTATCTGTGTTTTTAGAATTGATTGGAATCCCAAAATGCCCTTTTCTATAGAAGAGGTCATGTTAGTTCAGTTTTTTTTGAGGGGAAATAGACCAAATTAGGCAAATTTTGATGTTTCTGGGTATCTACCCAATTTCCTATTCTAATAAGTATCCCCCATTAAAAATTCTTTTTTGCACGCATTGCGTTATAAAGGAACGTTTAATATAATAAAGAAAAATACCAAAGAGGGCCACTCGGGAAATGGAGAGTGTGATTTTTAGTTCATGAAAACAGATCAAGACGAGTATGTAAAAACAAATTATTCTCATGAATCAGGAAGCAATTTGCTCTTTATAAATTCTACTTACCAAGACTGCAACGTTTTACATCGTTGAACACAGTACTATGCCTGTTGGACAGTATTTGTTTTACTACACTGGGAACTAGTAGGCGTAAACACGTATATATAGATTGCGCGCTACATGCTGCCACTTTTCTTCTCCACGCCGTGCAGTAAAGACGTCAAAACAGTTCCTATCGGAAGGTTAGTTTGAGCGGATACGAAAATTGGCAGCCAATGGGCTGCCACATGAGTCGTTAGCTAGTATTTTCAACATTAGCCAGGTCACTCTCTGGAGAATTATTAATGATAAAACAATGCCTAGAACTAAGCAAGGTCTGCCAATAAATAATGCATTATAAACCAAACTATGCCTTGTTTTGAAGCTCGATCGTACATTTAACTCAGTATAACTTTTGAGTAGGCGGGGTGGCAGTACCGTACGCTACGGCGATTTAAGTTCACGGATCGTGACATTGCATCAGATAGGTCACAGACTGTATGTCATGAAATCAGATAACGGAAAGTGATGCGGGAATTTCTGCACGTCTTTACCTTTGCGCATTTTGTTCGCTCGTTCATATCCTTCAGTGAAATGTCCTTTCCTTATGCAGAAATTGTGTTTCCGTAATTATATCAAGTAAAATATCAGTAAATTTTAGCGAAAATGGACGTTGGAATGTATTTGTGCAATTTCCTATGCTAATACATGTCATTTAAGTCAAAAGAGGTAAAGGTAACACGAAACACAGGAATACTGTACTGGAATCTACACTCAGAATGAAGGCAGTTGACAAATCGTCATATATGAAATCACACTAATTATTGAGCGATACGAAGATGTAAACTTCACTGTTTCTATGAGTTATTATAATTATATTATTAATTATTATAAGTTATAATTATTTTTATAATAAGTTATTTTATTTCTCCTTTTATGATTATTACGTTTTTGGTATGAAAATGCATCCTATACATCTAAAAACGAAAGTTACTAAATTGGAGCCATTTCTGACGTTTTCGGGATATTGCGCTTTATAAACAATACAACACTGCCTTTGATATTTCTTTAATGTTTTTAATCCTTTTAAACCTGTACTTGCTTAACATAGACATGGGACTCATGAAATGGTGTCGGTTTGCGAGTGATTGGTAATCATTCGTAAATTTTGTCACATTTCATGAGTTAGGTCGCTAACTGTATATCTCGCTTACTGATGATAAGCAATGTGAAGACTATCGGATGTGAGCGCGAGCGCAGTGGCTGAAATTTGTTAGCGGTCCCTCTACGCGCCCCATGCACACGACCCGGTTCTCGCTGCAGGTATTAGGTTGCTATACGACAGACGGGGCAGTCGTGCAGCGATGTCGCCTCGGAGGGCAAGGATGACGGTCTTGGGACACTATCTGCTTATTTACTTTTTATTGACGTTTTCAACCCGTCCGCACGTATTTTGTCTGAAGAGACTTCGAACTCTAAACGTCCCTATGACAAGTCATCTTGGCACACATTCAGTACTGAACTCGGCACAAATCAAGTCCCAGACTTGGCGAGCAATGCCGATTCAACTGAGCATAGTGTGTTACATAAGGCGTTGTGTGATCTTCTCAAAACTTTTCATAATCGCAACATTTTAAATGTTGCATTAATTGCTTTTTTCATGCAGAAAATCTGTTTAAGCTAATAATGCACACTTCACGTTGGAAACTGAATCCCTGGAGTTCTTCCACTGAAAGCCTGATTTAATTTATGCATCCGTTAGATATCGATTGAATTTCGTATGTGGTATCTAGGTAGGATCAAATTTATGACCGCCTCTGTTTCCATCCTGGTAACCTTGTCGTCGGGCGAACGCTCTTAAACCTCTGGGATGAACTCTCGCATGAATAATTGCTACTCCATGTCACTGAAATCGCACAGTGTACTGGCACAGGAGTGAGAATTGAGCACTGATCCAAAAAAATCTACCCACAGGAGAATCTCGTTCAAGCCTTACGTTCACCCTGAATTAACTCATGCCTCTGGACAGCCACATAAGTTGTCAACCTGAACGCATGTTTCTCTGCACATCCACACTACAACGGTCACACACACACGCAGACGTCGAATCCACTCTGACAGTCTCTGTCAACCATTTGCCGGTTTTCCATCCCTCACCTCTCATTCTCTCTCTCTCTCTCTCTCTCTCTCTCTCTCTCACGCACCGTATATCCCGATGCTGTCCTATCACCGATGAAATCCCCTGGCCCATATGCAACCAACTGCCGTCAGCGCTATGTGGCGAAGGAGGAAAGGACACGAGAAGAGTTTGTAAAGTCCAGGTTCGGAGACGTGGAGTTAGAATGTGCTCCGCGCATCTACCGAATCCCAAGTTCTATGTGTGATCTCCCGGAGGATCTGATGGGGTCTTTTTAAGAAAAATCTATAAAGATTTTAAGGAGAAGCTGGGCATCTCACAAGTTGACATGCGAAGTAAGCCGCGTTCATTATAGAAGAGAAGGACCCCCTTACGTTGATGGCACTTTCATTATCGTTAGGAAGAGCATGCCGGAGAATTCCTGTAATCTGCTCAACGCGGGGAGTATTTATCCACAGCCTCTGTCCCAATTAAATGGGATAGCGGCCTTACTAGAGAAAATAGATTCGGACTTTCTTTATGACCCATCAAAACCCTTCCAAAATAATCGGCTGCGCTGACTAACTGACCGCCCTCATTTTCTAAACCATTTTGGCTGTTATTTATTATTAAGGGACAGCCAAACGTGGCGCCATGGTGTAGTGGTTAGCACTCAGGACTCTGAATCCTGCGACCCGAGTTCAAATCTCGGTGGTGCCTGCATTTTCGCAGATTGCCACTGGAATCTCCAGGGTTGGCTGTGGTCGGCCGACGAGTCAAAATGGTCACTGTCTGATGGAAATTAACATACTGGAAGGTCAGAAGCGTGAATGGAAGGTGTGACAAATAGTCTGTTTTCCTGCGAGCTGCGGGTCCGCCACCATGAACTTTGACCCAGGCTTAAGTGGTCTGTTGTGCTGTACAAAGTAAGGCAACATTTGCGTTCACGCAATGCCTGGATCTACTTCCTCACACGAACAACTCAGTCCTTAAAAATCAATGACGAGTGGGGGGGAGTATTGCGGTTGGGAAAGATGTAAACAGGCGGTGGCAAGCAAGAGCAATAAGAAGTCAGCTTACGTAAATGTGTGTTTTTTAATTAATAATTCCCTAATAGCAAAGAGTTACGAATTTGTTCCGAATCGGAAGCGATTCGTACCCTTAGTTTTGACCGGCCGGAAGCGAATGGAATACGCCCTTGTCAAGCGAAACGGTGGCGAATCGACTCTGATCGTTCGTTACTCATAATTTTTAGGCCGACGACAGTCTACTTATATCCGTTATCAGCGACCCCCCAGACCCCATCCAGGTTTTGCACCCTGCCGGCCCCTATACTTACTGCTAATATCATTTCTAACAATGACTGTAAGTAATGCGTTATTTAAATGGAAAAAAATTTATTTACAATATAAAAATCTTTAAATGTACAAAAATAGTCATTGTTCCGATGACGGGCCCGCGGCACCAATTCGATTTTGTGAATCTGCAACGGAAACATGGTGATTACCAAGTCCAGGCACTTTCGTTATCTTGAAGAAGGAGACACGATCGCCGGGACAAGAGCTTTATTAGCCTGACGTTTCGGATTCCTACTC
>CACRXP010000558.1:387100-434755 GCA_902702965.1 Spirometra erinaceieuropaei
AAACGCAAGTGGTACAGTATAGCTCATACCAGATCTATCATCGTGATTGAAACAGCGGAGCCCAATATCACTTACTCGTATTTTGTTCGACCCTCATAGTGGTGTCTCCTTATGTCTCGTAGGCCTCTAAAACTACTCCTAAAGGTAGAACGTAATGCATCAAAAAGACCCTAGGCCAACTAAGTCCTCGTTATCGGGTCCGCGGAAAATGTGCGTCCCACCTATATGTTTGACGGGACGGACCACCTTCAGAGGATTAGCAGCTTACTTCTGAATCGTCATTTATGTATCCCTTGTTCGGTCAACACTGACGCCCGAAGGTAATGCTGCTTTGTTGACCATGAAGGACCCGGGTTAACGGTTGTCGATTGGCCGACGTAGGGTTAAGGCATTAGCAGCATGAAACACTTCTGTTCGTACTCTATGGCCTTCAAGGACGTAGCTAGAATATACATTCCCTTTCAATCCATCGAATCGCCTGAGGTCGTTCTAACCTACAGCCAAATGAAGCGGCCACGTCGGCTTCTTGCAGTTCCGAGTGCTGAGTTAAACACCATGATGAGTTCACCAACACAATTCTCTAAAATATCTAAATGAACTACCCAGTGCGGCTAGAGAGCCAGATATATTTGACATATCGTGTCCCTCCACTTCTCATTCTCGGAACCCCATGGTCCATAGACAATCGAAATACTCCTGGGGAGCAAATATGGGGAGAGGAACGATCGCCTTGGATGCTTTAAAATTCTGCTCTGCCGCATCCCTTATCTGACAGAAACATGAGCAAATTGGAGGTTTTGAAGAAGGAGACACGATCGTTGGGATAAAAGATTTATTCGCCGGACGTTTCGGAGTCCTGCCCGAAACCATCATCAGAGAAAATAGCAGATACGGGTGGTTCATGCGCAAGAGGCTACAGTATTTATAGGATACAGTCGCATGCTACCGCTTATCTATGAATATTACTGTCTCCCTCCCTTCATCAGGGAACGTTGCTGTTGGTGCGATCACTGTTTGATGGCCGACAATTCCATCACGTACGTTGGATGTTGATGTGATGATTGCTCAACCATCTGTTCCACCGACCCTGGCGTTAGGAACAAAGTTCACCTGTGCGCTCCTCGCGTGGCTAATAATTCCGCCAAGACGAAGTCTCAGCACCGAATACGGAAGGGAAAGGTCGTTGCGTTTGTTAACAGACTGGAGGCCAGTGTACCATGTCTCAAGCTGCTCGCGGATCACGCGGTTGTCCCCTCTTGCGTTAATTTCGACCTCGTCGAATTTGGATGTGTGGTCAATCTCGTTGCCGCAATCTGACAGCTGGCGTCATTTCTCCGCACTGCTGAAGCGTGTTCGACCGCTCGTGTTTGGAACTGTCTTCCAGTCTCTCCGAAGTAGTTGCTGTGCTTTTTTCTATTGTCAAGTTGGAGGATCCTGCAATACTTGGAATCACTGGCTTCCAACTTCACGCACAGAAGTAATGGATTCGGTGTTTAGATTGTACATCAAACGAAATCGGGTATCAAAATTTGCGCGATGCTCTAGTGCCGTCTTCCCAAACCTAGGGCTTACAATGGAGGAGGATAATGAATGCCAAATGCGATTCTTTGGTGCCCACGCCCGTCGTTACGATTGTGGCCGTTTAATGAGGTGTTGTCAGTAAGGCGACAGATACGATGCAAGTACTGTGCTTCAATAGTAGCAGCTCCTGCGTTTGCAACAGCGGCTGCTTGAAGACTACTGGGTTTAATAGAAACACATGGTTTTCCAATTTTAGTACTTTTGACGCGTACTTAGCTTAAATGACAATTGGCGCAACTTCATTGGCCCATGACTGAAAGATGATACAAGAGATCAAGTCACACAGCACCCAAGTTTCGGGGAATGTTTCCGTACTCAGAAATGTTCGGACGCCCTCAGTCGTCTTCTCGCTCTACTGGACTTTGGGGTTGAATACAGACCAGAGGGAGGATTTGGGTGAAGCGTGATGAAACCGAGAGACATTCTACAGTGGCAAGAAACGTCCGGAGTTGTTTGCTGGACCTGGTGCAGTTGCGAACAAAACAATAAGGTCGGGGAAATTTGAAGATTAATCTGGACGAGGATGGCTGAACATGCGGCGGCAGCGGTGGGGAGGAATGAGTCCGTCTCTCAGATTGCGACTCAGTTGATGACCCGCAGTCGTATGTTTGCACTCGACCGGGAGGTTCTTTGGTCACGGTTTCCTCGCCCGATGTCCGTCAGCGAACGCCACCATCTCTACCTTCTCTACTCCTAACCTAAATTTGTTTGGACAGGCAGATTATTCATGCGGCGCTGACACGGCTGATGGCTGCTTCAATGGCAGTACCGGTGAGCCAAAATATCGAGTAACTATAACATCAATCACTGGCGCCTCTGATAATATGGCAGTTGCTAACGGCCCAGATGCAACGACCACGCAATTATCTCGCCATGCACGAGGGTCTGTATTGAATAGGGGTGCTGTTAATTTTAGTAGGCTTGTGGTTGTGAACTAAATTTCTCTAACCTTTGCTTCTGGCACGTTCGCTTATCGTTGTCTGTGGTTGTCAGGTTGATGGTAAATGCATCTTTGATCACTGCCTCCGAAAGCTTGCCCTTTTAAATGAGTAGACAATTATGAAATTTGTATGCCTGTATTGAATCACAGTGTTCAGAGATTTTACACATCTCAAAATAAAGGCGTTTTCGAGACACACGCGCTTAGCAGTCTTGTCCGTGTTTGACTTGGCCGTGGAAAACGCTCGTAGGGGTCCAAGTCCCCTCCAGCGGGTTACTGGATTGGAGGAACTTTGGAAGAGGCGTGCTGCAAACAATAATCGCATAATGTCATTGGCAGCAAAAACAAGGGAGGCTGGAATGGCTACTTCTGGCTTACACACGTCGTCAGCCAGTCATACCCAACCCCGAAGTCAGAACACCTGGGACCCGACTCGCGACCTGTCAGTTAGAAATCCAACCCCTCTAACCACTGAGCCACGGACTCGCCGTCTCGTCAGTTTCGATCGCGAATGAACAATGGTAGAGGGGGACTCACTGACCGTTCTTACGGAACTCACTCGTCCCTATGTGCCTTGAGGGCTCTTTCTCGAGCTTAACCAGCAGCCGTACAGTGACGCAGGATATAGGCAGAATGCTATTACCAACGACGGCTAATAAGCAAGAAATGACAATTCCAGTCACCCTTGTTTTTGTCGGTAATGACATTCTGCCTATGTCATGCGTCGCCGAGAGGCTGCTGGTTAGGCTCGAGAAAGAGAGTTTTCAAGGCACGACGGGACGAGTGAGTTCACCAAGAACGATCGGTGAGCCCTCCTCTACCATTGTACATGAAGGAAGGTGAAATTTCGAATTCCAGGTGTATGCATAAGTGAAGAAGAAGATTCGAGCACCGGAACACTTCGTTTATTGTCCTGAGATTTCAGACTCGTACATGAGTTCATCGTCAAAAAGAAGTGGCAGAAAATGGACAAACGACAGTTATAAGGCATGTAGGCCCAATCATCGACCGACGGCGCACGACTGGAGGTGAATACACAGGGCTCTGTACGCCGGCGCCGGATCGATAAATCGATTGACCGAGTTCTCATCCGAGGCCCAGGCTTCAATCAATTCTCGGCCTCAAGGCACAACGTGATGAATGAGTTCCGTAAGAACGATCGATGAACACCCCTCTACTACTGATTGCATATCTATCGTCATCAATCTGAAAACGGCTGTTCATCTGGGCTTACACGAATTTGCACCGATGTTTGTCCATTAAGGACAGAAGTATACGTTAGGGACATTAAACAATGAAGGCGAAATTTCGAGTTCCAGGTGTATGCATAAGTGAAGAAGAAGAGAAGTGAGCACTGGAACATTTTGTTTATTTTTCTGAACTTTTGGACTCAGGCAGAATTTCATCGTCAGAGGTAGTAGCAGCAACATAAGTCGCTGCCTATGCGGCCGCCCCCAGAGGATCTAAACATCAACACCACCAACGATATGCCTTCTCTGCCATACATCAAGGACGTTTCAGAATCAACCGAACGCATTGCTGCGGAGCTAGGTGTTGGAATTGCACAGCAACCCAAAGTCACCATGCTCAGTATAGTCATGAGAATTAAAGACCGGTTACAGCCTGAATAGCAGTCTGGAGTAGTGTGTCGCATCCCGTGTCAAAATTGTCTTTCGAACTACACAGACCAGAAACGACACATGTTCGGATTGCGGACACACCAACATAAGCTGACTGTTCGACGAGGTGACGCATTATCACAAGCGACCACCCATACCGTTCGCGAGTTTAACTTCGCAGGCACCAAAATAGTCGTCTACGCCAGAAAAAAAGCAGGCTGAGAATTGATTGAAAACGGCAGCTTGTTTTGAAAGCCACTTCGTAGCAGTCCTGCGCGATACCAAAGGATTGTTTACTGTTTAATTGTTGTTATTTAATTTGAATTTTAATTCTCTCGATATGACGACGTATTCTGAATCTTACTCTAATTTTGACCGGCACTCATAAGGGCAGAAATCACGATCTAGTAGAGCACGGCTGGTAGGAATCACTCTATAGTAACGCCAAGAAATCCACGGCCTGCGAGGAGACTGACGTTGAGTGGCTGATGAAGGTAGTCGCAAGATAAATTTTCTCCCCACGTACGCCAGCGCTGCGTATCCACCCGCGACATCAGTCTCGATACACTTGACGTATATGCGCGGAGTTTAGCCAGTGTGCTTACAGCCCGGAGACCACATTTTCTTCGAGTCCTTCACAATCGAATCCGTACATAGGATTGCGCTCTTGCTTCGATTTTCGCAAACCGCTTAAGCGTTTAAGCCGTTTGGAACCAAAAACAGGACCCCCATAGGATAATGCCTTCAAGCCTGTAATCTGGAAGTCAATCTGGACCATCGCCTGACGCTTGTTCTACTTATACGCAGTAGATCATCATGTCACTTCAACAGATGAGGGGGGTGGGAGGGGGGAGTAGTCAGCTGCCAGTGTCGGGAGCGTGTATTAACGGCGATCCGTGTTTTTAGCAGAGACAGAAATGTGCGCTGTGTAGGAGAAATTACTCTTTGCGCTTGTGCGCACGTTGCGGCCTGATTACGTCCACTGCCGTGCCCGTATTTCGCATAAACTTTGTGGTTTCTGCATGCGCGAGCGCTTATACAGGAAAAAAAACTGGGCATCGATCTCCCTCCTTCACCTGCCCGCTCTCCGCTCGCCCCCCTCCCTGTCCCAAGGCTTCAGCTGGGGTGGAGAGGAAATAAAAGGCTCAGATTCTGGACTCCTGCGGTTCTGTTCGCAGTGAAGCAGTAAATTTATGCCTTCTGTCCGTCCACAAACGTTCCTCCCCGTGCGCGCAGACGCGCGCTGGCCTTCTGCCAAGGTGAATGTACGAGGCTGGCCGCCGTAAAGTCGCACCCAATGACTGCAGGTCTTTCTGAAACAAGCGGCAGACGGTGACGATGACAGTGGTGGTGGTGGTGATGATGCGCTGATGCCATCAACGATGCTGACGACGACAGAGGTGATGTTTTTGATGTTGATGGTCCTTGTGTCGCATGGCGGGACGATCCTGTTACAAAGGGGTGAACTTAAGAGGTGTCCAGCAAGGCGGTCAGGCTCTTTGATAAGCGTGGTCGAAAGCAAGGGGTTGTACGCACCCACATAAAAATTCATCTTGCTCTATAGGATTACGCGCCTGTCCGTGCTTTTTGTTAGTGGCAGACTTGGAAAATGTGATTCGATTCCATGCTAAAGTGAGTTGGGTCGCCAGTTCCATCATCATTTAAACGCTAACTCTTGTTTTTACTAATCCGAACCTGTTGGACTATGGCTATTCCATGCTGACCGGATTCCCTTAATGCACGATTCGCTGGGAATGATAGTGACGATGATGGCGAAGTAGTAACTTCACACCGTCCCCGTCTTTTTTGGTTGGATGATTCCCGTGTAGTCTAGGCAACCATTCTTGCCATAAATGACTCGTAATCGTTCTAACAACAAGGTTTAATTATCCCTTAAGGCAATATTTCCCGGCAATGGATATAAGGCAAGCATAGACAGCAGAATTTATTGGGACCAATAAACTTCGTGACGGCTTATCAACTGCAGCCTGTCGTTGCATAACACAGATAACAAGTGAGAAAGGTACAGAGGTTCGAACTTCCACAGAAGAAATCAAGGTAAATCAGCAAGTTCACCGTATACTGCACGTAGGCTCCCCAATAAAATGGTAACTTGAAAAACGTAACATAGGAAAGAAAAGGGGGAGGTTAACTTGCCGTGGGATTTAGCAAATTAAAAGGACGCAGATCTATTAGGGCAAGATGAGGTTAACCACGAATAGTCCCCTTCCTTAGAGTAGATTCATAACGAAAAAGGAGCAGTGTAACAAGCTATCTTTCCTGGATGTCCTCATGACTAGATAGGAAGGTTATTCAATAAGACGATCGGTTTTCCACAAACATACATGGTGGCTTTGATTTTCACCTGGGTGGACAACAACCACACTGTCCGCACATTATCCGACTTCAGTCCATTGGAATAAAACGAACGCTAGTGATGTGTAAAAAATAAATCTTGAACTTGTCCATGCGCAGTCGCATGTGAACTGATAAACACAATTTGAGGCGACGTGAACGGCAAAGCATCCGGTTCCGGTTCCATAGGTATCATTTTGAAAATCCAGCCGTCGCAAGTGACGAAAATCACCCTATGCCCCGCGGATGGGATGCAACACCGGTGGCGGGTTCGTGAATCACTAAATAGTGCGACTGGCCCGCACACGTCTGATCCACATTAGCAGTGTCTCTCGATTATTCCGCCTGCTTGTCACCCCTCCCACAAGTACCTCTCTTACCGACCCCGTTCTGGGTCCAACCACCTCCCGCGGCTTATGAATTTTATAGCTCATTAGCGAATCATGCCCTGGTGTAGGTGAACATTATGTGCCTACGTATGTATGCATGTATCTATGTAGGTTTGTAGACCTTAAGGTTTATAAGTGTCTGCTATGCCAGGGTCAGCAAGCCATGGCTTTCCTAACCTGGTATGCACTGGGAGTTCTCTCACATCGCGATATCTGCCGGTGAATGCATTTTCGCTCCCGCTGGGTGTATATGGCTGCCTAGTCATCCTTGTCTTTCTGACCCATTTAGTTTGACCTGCTGCGGTGTTGCCGTTGTTGGTTAAAATCCTGGTCATTTATTGTGTTGACCAGGGGGTGTGGAGTGAAGCAACAAGGCGTGGACTCGACCTTGTCATTCACCTGCGATCTCCCTTACCTTTGGTCTTCTTGACTCTGTCTTGACGCTAGGCCCAGGTGAGAAGTAGGGGAGGAGGAGGAGGAGAGTGCGGTAGATGATGCGCAAATTAGAATTCGCTATGAACTATATCACGCGCAAGTCATCACCCCTTCTTCACCTTGCCATGGAGCATATGCTGGATATCGTCGAGATCGACAGTCGAACCGACGGATGACGGCGTCGGAGAGGTAGATAGTCTGACTGTGTTCTCTTCTGGGACCCACTCCTCAAGTTTGTCCTCGGCTTGCATTGGCGCTGGAGCGGACGATTATTTTGGTGTCTGTGGGGTCAAACTCATGACCCCTTTTGGACGCATGGGCGGCTGCTCGTGAATATCCGTCATCCCGTCTCACAGTCAGCTTCTGTTCGTGTATGCGCGATAGAAGCACGCGTTAATTTTGACCGTCATAATTGCAAGGACAGTTTACGCACGAGAGACGACAATACCCGCGACTGCTCTTTGAGATTTGATTAACCCTACTAAACATGACACTTTCCAGCCAGTGTGCTCTTCCATAACCTAGCCCTTCGCCTCCAAAACCCTGTCGATGTACGCCATATCATCGCTGTTCTTCCCTGTTTGGTGCTCTGGGAGTGAAGACGAAGGCCCCAGACGATAAACATCAAACATGACAAACAACGTCGGAACGAGTGGTCTTAGCAACTACAGTGCGTGACCGATCTCATGAAATGTTGGCCAAAATTCTGCAATGCGCTTCCGATTAGGAAGGATTACTTAAGTGATATTGCTATACTGATTAACATGCAGCATAAACCTATAACATTTCGGACTTTCCAGGATGTCGGCTTTCGAATGCATCTATTTTTGACCTCCTACAGAAACCACACTCGGTAAAAATGACTACTTATGTAGTATGCATTTTTCTCTTGACTTTTGATGGTCATATGAATGTAAATATATTTAACAGAAAACATGCACAAATATGTGCTTTTTTTTCTCATTTGATAAAAAGTCACATTGTTGTCATATTTTATGCCCGAAGAAAGTGTATAGTTTGGTTTGAAAAAAATTCATAATTATGAGATGTTTAAGACCGTGCGATGTCTATGTATGCAAGACCGTACATGTCCGTTTACTAATGCTCCTCATGAAATGCACAACAAGGTCCGGATCCACTGTAAAATTTCCTGAACTCCACGTGGTACCTCCTTAAAGACATAGAGGAATGTATGATTTTCCTAACGCGGAAAGCATGCACCTTGTAGACTGAAATTGCTAAAGTCTGATGCAACGGCAGATCAGACTGAAAATTATTCCGGAATGGGGAAACTTTCTTAAAACCTAAATACGCACTTTCTTTGGACACAAAATATAAAAAGAATTTGATTTCCTTCCAAATTAACAAGAAGCATATTGTTGTGCATTTTTTCTGTAAAGTCTATTTGAATTTATAAGAGCACCGAAAGTCAATAGGAAAAATGCATGTTACTTAAGTAGTCATTTTTTACCCAGTATGGTTTCTACAGGTGGTTCAACGAAGTGCATTCAAAAGATGACATCCTGGTGAGTCCGAAATGTTATAGTGTTATGCTGCATGTTAATCAGTATAACAATCCCACTTAAGAAATCCTTCCTATTCGGAAAACCATTCCAGAATTTTGGCCAACATTTCATGAGATCGGTCACGTAATGTACGATCCCAATCAAGGAGCAAAAACCAGGTTATCGTAAAATATAGCGTCCTTGCCTTTTTGTACTTGACGCTCCCGTCGGGAGAAGGTGGAATATAATCTATTTATATTATGAAGAAAAACTGAAAAACTGCGAAAAATGCTCAATTTTATATGCAGTGTCAAATGTACATGTGCGAATGCCTCTGATGATGGTTTCGAGTGAGAATCCGAAACGTCAGTGATCGCATCTTCGTCTTTTAAACTGTTATATGCCTTGGTTTCATTATTATTATTCCTCGGTGACTGGATTCTTGGTGCGTGTGTTCCTTTACAAGTAGATACGACGACACAACGTGCAGCATCACTATTTGTTCAAAAAATCGCTGTCCTTTACGTCAACTTGCCACATCCATAAAACTCGTACGACTCAATGAACTGGTTCGATTCCCTGAGGGGGATCGTATACTGCGTCCCTGCCCAAATAGCCATCCGCATAAAGTGGTTGCTGGGATAACGGGCCTCACGTTTGTGAATGGCTGGAGGAATCTTGTGAGAAGTGGAAGGCTGTGTGATGTTTGTTGGCTTCCTGTAGTTCGTTGTTTATATTTCACCGTTAAGTCATCACCTGACAAGCACACCAGAGAATGGCGATCGATGGTTCTTCCTCTGAGCAGATTATTGGAGGGGGTTCTTCCTGACGACAATAAAAGCGTAATCAACGTATTGAAGACCTTCTCTTCTATAATAAACGCAGCTTACTCTACATGGCAGTTTGTGAGATACCCAGCTTATCTTTAAAATCTTAATAATTTTTTTCTGCAAAAGCCTCCATCAGGCCCTAAAGAGAGATCACCCGTTGAACTTGGGGTTCGGTAGATGCGCGGAACATCTTCGAGCTCCACGTCTCCGAACATAAACTTTACAATCCTTTTTCTCGTCAATTATTCCTTCGGCACTTGCGCTGCCGGCAGTTGCTCATATTTATTACCAAGCACCATTGTCGTCACAGTGTGAGTTTATGAACAGTCAGGAGCAATAAATCGCGCATTTACATGTAAAAATAATTATATGGTGCTTTGGAAAAAAAACGCTCGATGGGGCAACATGCCTAAAATATTCTGCCACTCAGAGGCAAACCTACTGATTACTGACCATCTTCATGTCGTCTACTATCGACAATTTATTCCTCTCCTTCGCAGCTGGCAACATATTTGTGTGACTTTCGGAGCAATTCTTCAATTTCTCATTCGTTGTTACCTTGCCCGGCGACTGTCAAAAGCAGGCTCAAGTGCGGTTTGATCACTCGCCTCATTGCATGCGACTAGCAGAACGGCAAAGTTAAGTGGGCAATGATTTGATGCCAATGTTAGCCGAAGTTATCACTATTGTCATTCTTTTCTCTCTCGCCGTTCTCCCTGCTCCTCATATCCCAGTTCTTCCCCTTTATTTTTTTGCTTTTTTCACTTCCCTTCCCTTTTCCACTTCCTCCACATAGTTTTGCTTTTTGTCTCGTCTTCCTGTTCATTATTTATATTATTATTACTATCTCTCTGCTCATTTTTCTTCCTCTTATTCATTCCCCTCGTCCTCTGCTTTCTTTTTTATACCACTCGACCGACAGCGATTCGGTGGCTTTCTCTGAGGCTAGACACCTGCGCGGTTTCCTCTGCCTTCCCACATATTTTGGTTTCCTGACCAGCAAGACAAGACTGTTTCGTTGTTTTTTTTTCACGAACAGGCAATCAATTACCAGGCTGAATTCGGTCAAGTTATAACAGCAGAGGAGAAGAAGGCGACCGCCAATGGGGTTAGGTTGATACAGAACTGTTCAAGACTTCAGCCAATCACAACGCTGCCCACCACCTGTTACCAGAAACATAAACAAGCGCTCCTAAACGACGCAAATTGCCTGTGGGCGGGTTCCAGTAGACGGGCTGTAAACACTTCACTGAACAGGGGCTCATCAGTGCATCGCCATCTGCCTTTCGCAGTTGCTACGGCTCGAGTAATTTTCCAGTCGGGAATGGACGCACATTGAGTCACCAGCTTCGCAAAACAAACAAATGCCCTACGGGTGGCACTGGTCACAAAGAGACAACCAAATATTAGGCCTAAGTCGATAAAGCTAGGACAGCAGAAGAAGATCAAGAGAAGAAGATGCGACCATTGGAACAAGAAGTTTATTGTTCTGAAGTTTCAGTTTCTCACCCAAACTCATCACCGGAAACAGTCGCAGTGGAGGCGCAAAGACTGCAGTAATTATAGCACGTAGCTGGCGTGGGGTCACATGCGTACCATAATTAACAGATCTCGCGACCACCGCAGGGGGGGGCGATTATGGCTCGTCAGTTTGCGTCCGAGTCATTGATGGCCGCGACTTCATCACGCGTGCTGCATGTTGGTGTGATGATGACCTGGTAGTTTGGCTCGCTGTCACTGGGATTGTTGCCCGTCCGCGCCCTACCCACGTGACTGATTCCCCTTCGCGGGAAAAGCTTCAGCATAGGATACGGTTACGGAAGGTCATTTAGCATGTTGATAGATTGTGCACCGGATAAACATAACCCGAACAGCGCACAGCTCACGCGATTGTCACCTCTTGCGAGGATTTCGGCCTCTTGAGTCCTGAAAATATGGTTGGGTCTCGTCGACTGATCCCCTACCTGAGAGCTGGCTTCCTCCGCACTGCTGCCACAATTCGGCCACTCGCGTCTAGAGTAAACTCCCAGTTTCTCTGACGTAGTTGCTCCGTTCACAACCGCACCTGATCGGCTAAACGACTTCAGAGTTTCCTGCCGTGGCAGTGAGTTTGCCAGCCTCACGAACTGCTGCCCAGTGATCGCCTTCAGTCCGCGTGCAATTCCAAATCCGAGTGGAGTGATTGGGCGCCTGCGAAAAATGCTCCCCCAAATTTAGGGCCGGTTGGATTTGGTCTCTCCTGTAGTTTGCGTATGCAATGGTTTACAAAGTTGGGTGGGTAACCATTTGCTCTCTCTACCCATCGGAGATATGGCAATTCAACAACCTTCTCTTCCGTTTTATTACAGGGGGCCTCAACGCGCCGGTATAGTGTCGTTAGATCGAGAAAATGAGTGGCTGAATAAAAAAAAAAATAAGTCCGACACGGTTTTTTTATCAGACTACTCTCACTTTCTGTCGTCCTTCCCTCCAACTCAATAGTGGTGGCACTCATTAACTTGCAGAACTACAACCGAAACATTAGGCTTCCCCGAGTTTACAAGCTGGATATATCCCAAGACTTGGGCAGGTTTTGTCTTCAGGCGTACTTTACTGGCAGAAAGGTACTATCTGTTTCTTCGTCCTATAGCAAGCGGCACATGGCAGTCCGATCGTCGATACCGACGACGTCTACACTTTGCTACACACCAAGGTGTAACAGGCACGGTGATTTGCGCGTGAATTAGTTTAAAGTAATAGTAAATTTGTGCAATATCTACCGCACGCTCTCTTCCCCACTCCCCACCTGGACCCGGTATCAAGACAAAGTCAAGAAGACCGGAGGCGGGGAGAACGCAGTGGGATGGCGCGGTCGGGCCGGCACCCTGGCGTTCCATCCCCCACCCTCCGGTCCACACAGCAAATGACCAGGTTTTTGACCAACAACAACACCTCAACAGGGATCACAAGGACGAGGATGAAGACTGGGTAGCCATGCCCACCACCTTCATACCCAGCGGGAGCGCAAGGGCCTCTACCGTCAGGAAGCCAGGAAATGCTAGCTCATACCAGGCTGCGATGGTCAGGGCTAAATGATACTGACATAGCGCACGCCTACATATTTTCTTGATCAACAAGCGGCACATAGTCAGTGAGCAGTCTAATAAAATGTTAATCGAAATTGTAAAAATGCGTCTTCTATTAGGAAGGATTATCCAAGTGGTGTTACTGTAGTGATCATCATGCAGCACTTGTTTTCGGTCGTCTACAAACAACGCAGTCGGCAAAAATTCCACACTTAAGTAATGTGGTTTTCCTCATCTCGGTAAGTCCAAGAGTTTTCTAAAAACATGTACACACACAGTAGATGTGCTAACTCATGTAATGTCAACCAAAATTTCGAAATGCGTTCTCGTTTCGAAAAGATAAATTAAGTAGTGTTGTTTAACTAATCATGATGCAGCATAAATCTATAATAATCCAGTTACCTCAGGGTGTCGGCTTTCGAAAGAACTTATTTACGGCTGCCAGCAAAATCTACACTCTGCATAAAATGACTACTAATATAGCATGCAATTTTCTCATTGATGTTCGATTCAATTCAATTATATTTCATGGAAAAATGCAGAAAAATATTCAATATTTTATTTATTCGGTATAAAATCACGTCTTCTTCCAAGTTCATACTCAAAAGAAGAGTATAATTCGCTTTTAAAAAGTTTCTAATTGTTAGATTTTTTAATACCGTTAAATGGCCGTTCATGAAAGTCATGTATCTGCATTTACGAATGCGTCTTTTAAAGTTAACAATATTGCTCAAATCCACTGCTTAATTTTATGAACCTCATATGGTCTCCTCTTAACGCCGTAGAGAAATGCATGGTTTTCCGTACACGGAAAATATACAGCTTGTAGTTTTGAAATCCTGAATGCAAGTGTAAAAGCAGGTCGGGTTCAAAATTATTCGGGAATTAAAAACGCTCTTTAAAACCCAATTATAGTCTTCTTTTGTATATGAAATTGGACGAAGACGCGATTTTCTACCGAATAAATAAAATAATGAATATTTTTATGCATTTTTCCATGAAATATAATTGAATTGAATTAAAATATAATTGAATATAATTGAATCGAAAATAAATGAGCAAGTTGCTAACTACATAAGTAGTCATTTTTGCAGAGTATTGATCTTGCATGCAGCCGAAAATAAGTTCTTTCGAAAGCCGGCACCCTGTGGTAACTGGATCATTATAGATTTATGCTGCATCATGATTAGTTAAACAACGCTACTTAATTTAAATTTCGAAACGATAACGCATTTCGAACTTTTGTTTGACATTTCACGAGTTAGCACATCTACTGTATATCCTTTCTTGTAATCATTTGGTTAAAAAACAGATTTTTTTCAAATTTTATTTTCAAAAATGGGGCATATTTAGGTTTCAGAAGAAGGATCCCATTTCCCTAAAATTACGAATCCGATCAATCATTGCATTAACTTTCAGCGTTACGGCCTACAAGCTATATACATTCTACCCGTAAAAAGACAGGAAATGTTGGGAAACCCACTGACGAGCCGAACCCTTCGCAGATGTGCCATGCAGCGGCAGAATATCGGCGAAACACGCGTGCATGGACTCTTGGCTAGTACTTGTGCTTTTGGTATGGTATCAACTTATCCTAAAGTATATGCATTCCGTGTGATGAAAATCTTAAATTCATTTGTGCCACTGCATAGAGTTCACAAACGTTTCCAGTGGGTGTGAACTACTCGGTATGATGCTATCCGCATGGGAATTTCACGGTCTTAAAACACCCCATAATTACAAACCTTTTGAGCGCGACAAATACCATTTCACTGAGTATAAAATTTAAATACGTGATTTTCACAACTGTCTATTTGCGAAGAGGGACCATGAGTTGTCCACGCGAAATTCAAAAGACTTCGCGGCCGGCTACCTTCTTGCGCATCGATATAATATGTGAATTCACGTAGTCTTAGTAACCCGGATTGTCAATATTCATGTACAATGTGCACCAGACTCGTTTTCCGAAATCCCTTTGGATGGATCCTATTTCCATTGATCATCACGGTAGGCTCACCTGTTGGGCGGCTTGCAAAACCGGCATAAAAAATTGTGCATTATTGTAAAATAGTGAATCATTTCAAGGCAAGAAATAAAACGTCACTCTTTTCGCCAGACATACGAATCTTAAATTATGTAACTGATTTCTATGAAATATTCTGATTCGGAAGTTTAAAAAGTCCCGTAAACGCTCACGTGTGTTTCGTCACAGGGAGAAACTTTGTGACCGAAAATGGCAGTGTGTTGGTAGTATTCGGTTGAATGTGTGTAATATCCCTAAGCCTAGACTCACTTCAGCCAGGTTTTGTTTTGTGGTTCTTGTATAATGATACTGAATCAGTTAGTCTGTGTTCAGTCAACTCAGTTATCGCAGCATTATTCCGATTTTCCAAGCAAATGATAACATTTCACCTGTTTGACGGACTGCAAAGGGGAAAAATAAAGGGCTGTTTTGGCTGGCCATCGCTGAGACGTTGGTTCTTTTTAAAAAAAGATTTTGATAAACCTTTCCTTTTTTAGACTTCCTCACCCCCGCGGTTCATCCTCGGTTATCGCATAACTTCCATCTTATACGAATTGACAGAAGCAACCGTCAATCAACTATGATTGACACTTCTGAGCAGTTCACTAATTCATAAACTGAAGAACTGCACGCAAGTAAAATATTTTTCAGAATTGCGACAGTAGAGATTCTTTGCGTGCTATTGGAGGGGGTTTGTATTTAATAAATTTTTCCAACTATGAATAAAGCGTTCTAATTTTTGCCCGGAATATCCGTCCTCTCTTAGTGAATGGTCTGAGCTTTGGGGATAACATACTGCGAACGCAAAGAATTGAGTTCAGGGAAGAACGTCCAAAACATGCTCAAAATTATCACAAAAACATTATGAAACTGAGAAAACGCACTGGAGCAACTACGGCAGAACTTTAGCATACGTACGCAGTACAATTAAAAAAAATCCGCGGTGGACCAGTAATCACGGTTGACGTCAACTCTCTGTTCACCACCAATCGGAAAGTCATTTTCTTCGATGACAAAGTATCATGATTGTGCGAGCATACATTTACGACGCAAGAGGCAAACTGCATAAAAAGAGTGTCCAAAAAGTCAATGACCCACGCAAAACTTTCTCATTTTGAATATTTTTCTTAACGTGCTACAGTAACTGTCTCTTGGGTAGTCGACAGATGATGTTGAAAGTCGTAAACTATTAGATGACGTTTCAAGGACACCCCAATCCATCCCCCCACCGTCAAAACCTGGGCAGTACTTTTAGTCGAAAAAATTCCTCTTTACGCACGGAAAATGCTAGTCTAACGACTACGTGTGATGATTCTACTCCAGCTTTTTATTTACTGACTGACCTAATTTACTCGTAAATTAATGAAAACATTTATTTATGTGACAATTCGACCGGTGAACTCTAACAGCATACAACCTGCTTTAATCCATCACATCTCCAAAAATATAAATACGGAAAAAATGCATCGGATAATCGCACCGCACGTTTTACGCATATCAACAAGCATTACGCACCCTAGCACGTGTCGTACACCATATAGCAGCAATTTTTGGACAGCATTTACTTCACTCGTATGTAAAGACAGTAGAATCAATTAATTGACCAGACCGGACAGTGGATTGATGCATGAGGAAGAGGAGAGAGGGTAAAGTGGATGAGTCTGCCCATATTCCTCACTATTAACAGTCTGACTCGTTTGCGGCCATCACGGTGCACTAAAAGCTGTGGCTTTGGAAGTTATCAATTGGCGATTCAAATCAGACCCCGCAGTCAGCCAACTGATGGGCCGACAACCTGCCTGTGGCGACTCCTTCTTTATGTGAGCTCTATACATATATATGGCTATACAGCTAGCGAATCCGGTGTTATGCTGTCAGAAAACCCTGACACAAGCGCTCTCTCTCTGCCATGGCCAACACAAACCTCACGTGATGACGACATGCCGCCTCAAATCCCTGATTACATTGATGAGTACTCCTTCTACTCAATCCAAGAACATTACTCAAATACTCCCTTTCCCCCCGAGCCCAAAGGACCAATACCCATCGACCTCGTCATGAGGTCGGCGGGGGGAGGAAATGCGCGATAATAACTTAATAGCCCTTGAGACGCCTATAAACACTGTTAACTTTGTACATTTTCATTCCTTCATGCAACTGTTATGGCCTGACGAAGAATTACCGAAAACACGTGGTTGCCAGCCCGACTTTTCAAGTGGAACATGGGAATATTTGCGGAACTTAGACAATCAAAAGTTCTTTATTACATTAAAACTTTAATATATTCATTTGGGCAGTTTCCGATTGATTAGAGATTTTTTGTTAATTAGGACATAAAGACCATCTACCATGAGGTATATCGAAACAGACTTACAAGGTATCTACTGCACCTTCACCTCCCATACCAGCGTTTCATCGACGGCAGAACCCAGTCGAGAAAGCAGGGTTGGGTACGGACGTAATCAGTTCGCATGGCAACCAACATAAAGTTGCCTGTCTTGATGGAGGTCTCTAACCAACTTTCCACTAGGAAAGTTTACAAATGTCCAACAGTTGAACTGCAGTCTTTCTTCACTCTGAATACTCGCCTAGTTGACTTAAATGAAGAACTATTCACCACAGTGGTCATGGCTTTGACAAGAATATTTTTGCTCTACAGTGCTTAAGTTGCCTTTTTCTATCCAGCAAGAAGATAGTTGTTTGCCAAGCCAATTCATGAAACAGAGACTGGTTAGTACTGAGCCAAATGGTCGCCGCGGTCTCCGCTCAGGGAGCCACTGGGAAGTCATTAATTATTCAAAAGAACTCGTTTTCTGACAGCCCTTCTGGTATCCACCTCCATTCGCGTGGAATTTCAGTCTGTGCATGTTTCATGGGGAAGGCACGAATCACTGGTGGTTGCATTCGGCCGCAAACGTTCCTGAGCTAATCATGACATGTTAAATTGGGCCCACCTTCGCTATCACAGCAAAATGGACTTGGCTTTGTTGTAAAGGCTAGCCGGCTTAATATACAGTTTTCCTCATCTTCTGAGGCGCCTCTGATATCTATTGCCTTTCTTCCAATGGATGCCTTCGTTCATAAGTATATAACATCACTAAACTTGACTGGATCGTGATTTCCTCACCGAAGATAAGGCACCCCTCAAACGAGTGTACGCAAAGAAATTGTCGGGTAGTTGTTCAAATGTCTGAATTTGCGATTTTGTATGGCGATCTTAAGCCCAAAATGTGCACAGAAGTAACAAGTACGACGTCAGCCGTCACACAGTCAGCCACAAACACGGTTGTGTAAGTCCAGTGTGCGGACGTGTCGAGATGCACTGCAGTGAAATGAACGAAAGGGTTGCCAAGTTTCGGTATGTTCAATGGGCTCTTAAAGCGAATGGTTACCATCATAACTTCGTCAACGGTTGAATGTGTAAACGAGACTGTCTCGGAAGCAGTCAGTCGACTTCCCACTCCACTTCTATTTGGGTTTAAATACAAACGGCGAGTGACCTCCATTCATCAGGTCATAGGACCGAAAGGCACACTGCTATTGCAGGAAACGTCTGGAGTCGTTCGACCAGATCAGCTGCAGTTGCGAGCGAAGTAACTACGTAGGAACAATCGAAAGACCACTCCTGACGCGAATGGCCGAGCATGTTGCAGCAGCAGCAGTGAGGAGGGCGGAGGTCAGTTCCCGAGTCGTGGGTCAGACGACTGGACCCAGCCACAGGTTCAACTTTGATGTGATTGAGATACTTGCGAGAGGTGACAGCCGTGCGAGCCACAAGCCTGCATTTCATTAACAACCGCGATGACACCATCCCCTTCCACAATCTGTAGTAAACTTTGCTTGGCGGACTAGTTCGTCCTGGAGGAATCGCACAGGCGAGCACTCTCCGCAATTTCATTGTCAACAAGCGAGAAAATAACGACAGTTGACGGCTCGGCTATGGACAATCAAGCCGTTATCGTACCATGCACGATGAATGTAGTTGTCGCCACCCTTAATAATGGCACCCCTTAAACATTGCAGTACTTGAACAAAAAATTACGCTCTTCTACTTCTGTCTCGGATGATGAATTTCACTGCGAATCCGGACGGCAAACAATTAGGGTGTCCGCTTCAGCGATCAAGTCTCCTTCTTCTCGTCGGCTTCCTGTAACTCGCCTATTAGCTGATTCGAAAAAGACCGGGAAACATATTATGCCTTGCCGTACACTTGGATGGTCTAGAAAACCATCAAATGCAAGTTTTTGTCGAATAAATTTTGTGTCAAACTGTCGCCGGATGTAACGATTTGGGCGACATCGTGCCATTCCTGGTCATTTTCTGTTGGGCTCGCTTTAGCATATTTATGCCGCCAAGTGTTGAATATTTACAGGTAGCTACGGATTTGTGATTTGCTGTGAATAGTCACCTGGAGGAGTCGAAAGTAGGGGTGGAATATGTAATTCATCGGATAAACTTTTCAGATTTCTCTGGAGTTAGTTCCCAGATCGCTAAAATTAAAATTCTTTTGCGTCGAGCCGCCGCCGATTAATGTCACTGTGTAGACGAGCTTCGGCAGTTGAAAGATTTTTCCCAAAAACGCATTTCTTCAAAAGTGTGCGTTTAGAAAATGCAGGCATCCCGGCTACTCGACACATCTTCTCTCACGAAGTTCTGCTGTCGATCAGCGCAGATGTGACGTCTACTAGAACACATTGCTTGACACTACCAAATCCCATTTCACCCAGGTTATTTTTCGTTTGAACAATTTGTGGAACGAGTGCAACAAAGTTCATTCGACTTACGACTGTCAGCACTCTGTGGGTTTTGATGTAAAGGACAATGACTGTTCGCCGCACCTTTGGCCTGGAAAACCTAGACGCATTTAAGCTATCATAACTTCGCGGTCTTATTTTCGGGTGCGTCAGTTAGTGAAGGCACAGGATGTTTGCTACAGCAGATGTGAGAACTCATGAAATGTCAATCGAAATTCTGTAATGCATGATTGACTTGAGAAGATTAATAAAATAGGCCTGCAAAATTAATCATCACAAAGCATGATTCTGCAAAGATTCAGTTACCCCAGGATGCTTGCGTTTGAATAAACCTTTTCAGCTGCATGCAAAACCATACTCTGTAAAAAGTGACTCCGTACATATCGTGAATGTTTCCCATTGATTAGCTATGCCCTTAAAGATTCAATTATATTTTGTGGAAAACATGTATAAACATATTCATTCTCTTGCACATTGGGTAGAAATGTACGTCTTCTTTCACTTTTGTATACGAAGGAAGGGCATTATTCGGTTTTCTAAACCGTTTCCTATTCCCGAGTAAATTCGAACCCGACGTTTCGCTACACTTTCATTTAGGGATTTTTAAAATTACATAATGTATATTTCCCGCGTTTTAAAAACCATACATTTATCTGCGGCATTAAGAGGAGGCCGGATGGGGTTTATAAAATTTAGCAGCGGGTTTGCATTATATTGTTAACTTTGCAAGCCACATTGGTTAATGCAAAGACATGACGTTTATGAACGGCCATTTCACAATATTAAAAATCTCACAATTCAAAGCATTTTGAAAACCGAATTATACCCTTCCTGCGTGTTTAAAGCTGGAAGGAATCGTCAGTTTCTACCAAACTAGCAAGAAAATGCGTGTTTTCCATGAAGTATAATAGAATTTTTAAGGGCATTGAAAATCAACGGGAAAAGTGCATGATACATATGTGGTCATCTTTGCACGGAGTATAGTTTTTGCGTGCAGCCGGGAAGAACTCCGCTCGAAAGCCAGCATCCTGAGTTAGCTGTATTGTTAGAGAATTATGTTGCAAAATGATTAGTTTTACATTCCAAGTTAATTAACTTTTTGAATTGAAAATGCATTTCGGAATTTCGGTTGGCATTTTTTGAGCTAGTCCATTTATGGCATACATAAATGCCGAATGGTATTATCGACAAAGACAAGGGAGACTGGAATGGCTATTCATGGCTCATTAGCCAGCTAGTCACGGCTAACCCCGAGGTGTGGAACACATAAGGCGCGACAGTACGACCTGTTGGTTAGACATCTAAGGCTTATATCCACTTAGTAAACGGTACAGTCTTCTAAATCGAGCCAGAACTCACTGTTCTGTTGAAACAATTTATCAATCAGAAATGAAATAACTCTACAAACTATTTTCCCAACATGGGTACTCGCATGACTTTATACGTCAATGCATGAAACACCAGCAATTCAAGGGAAAATATATCTCCAATGCTGCGGCCGCTCGAGCACTACGACTAATTCTCTGACAAACGTTATCATTCGCAAAAATTGTATTCGAACTAGTCAAAAGACAGCTAGAGAAAGCCTCATGTTTCCCAGCAGCCAGCGATTAACTTACACAGACAGCCTCGAAAGAAAAGGCGTTGTCTACAGAATTCGATAGTTCAATTTCAAAAAAGACAATGACGTGCCCGTTCATACAACAGCATGCCTCTGTCTTTAAAGTCTGACTACATAAATAGCATGCATTTTTCTCATTGATTTTAGATGTTCTTAAAAATACAATTATATTTCATCGAGAACAGGCATAACAATATTGATTCTTCTGCTTTTTCGGTAGAAAGGTACGCCTTTCAATTTTATGCGCGAAGGAAGAATGTAATTCGGTTTTAAAAAATCTCGAATTGTGGGATTTTTTAATACCGTGAAATGGCCGTTCATAAAACTTCATGTTTCTGCATTTAAGAATGTGGCTTGTAAAGTTAGCAATATGGCTGAAATCCGCTGATCGTATGGTTTCCTCTTAATACCATAGAGAAATGTATTGTTCTCCGTACGCAGAAAATTTGCGGCCTGTAGTTTGCAAACCATGAAAGCAAGTGTAACGGCAGATCGGGTTCAAAATTATTAACAAATTAGAGAAGCTTTCGAAAACCGAAGTGTTCGTATTTTCCTACAGAATAAGCAGAAGAGTGAATATTTTTATGCATGTGATCGAAGAAATATAATTGAATTTTTAAGAACATCGAAAAATAATGAAAAGAAGCATGTTATTTATGCAGTCATTGTCTACAGAGTATAGTTTCTGCATGCAGTCAGAAAGAAGTTATTTCCATACGCGGCATCCTGAGGCAACCGAAGTATTAAAGAACGAAGTTGTACGATGATATGTTTTACGACCCTTCTTAATTAATCTTTTCAACATGACAACTCATTTCGGAATTTCGGTTGAAATTTTATGACTTAGTTAACCTACTCTATATATGTTTATATGTACTGGAAGATGGGCATCCAAAGAAACCTAATTTGAAGAAAAATGAGTCCTTTGGGAAAGTGAACAAACGTTATTTCGTAAATGTTCGAGTCTGTTTTCCCAGTTTGTTTCCACACTTACTACACATCTGAAGACGAGCTGTGGATCCAGACTCGAAAATTTTCTAAATAAATTTTGTTTTCCTAGGGACTTATTCTTTTCCGAAATATGTTTGTATATGTTTTTTATGTTTTTATTTGAGTTTATATGGACATCAAGAATAAATGATAAAAGTTATCCTACATAGGTAGCCATTTTTACATAGTGTAGTTAAGCAGGCTTCCGGGAAGAATTTCATTCAAAAGTCGCCGTCCAAAAGTAACTGAAATGTTTTGGGATTAGGCTGCGCGCTAGTCAGCATTACAGCCCTACTGACGTAATATTTTGGAGTTGAAAACGTATTTCATAATTTCGATCGACATTTCATGAGTTAACACATCTACTGTACGTCAGACGAAAATTGATTCTCGAGGCGTACAACGGTAGACTCATGGCTGAGTGGCGGAAATTTGCCTTTGTCCTGGTAAAAAAATCACATCTACTGTGTAATAAAAATTCTTGTAAACGATGCGTTAAACATTTACCTTGCGCTTTCAGATGACTTAGCTAAAATGTGTAAAATATTCGTCCGTCCTTTATGAGAGTACCGCGGATATTAGTGGGAAACAAGGCCGCAAGTATCAGTTTAAATTGTCCTTTAAACGTCGTTCTCGACATTACGGTTTGAACATCTGTATTGATTCCTCTTCCAAACCACACCCCAGACTTAACTGACAGGGAACAAAAACGCTCTCTCTATGTGCTTGAGGAACGTATCTTGCAATATGTGTGCCATTAAAAGGCAGAGTCGAATCATAAGGTCGCCCATTAACCCGAAAGCTCGACCGTCGTTGCCGACGATGTCCGCCGTGTGCTCCACGCAGGGTGAGTGCAGGGAAGGGGACTTGTGTGTGGGTTAATATATGGTGGTAACAGACTTTCCCCGCATCTATCGCACTCGCATGTCCTTCTTTCCACCCGAAACCGGTAAATTCATCCTCTGGCATTTGAGCTTCTGTTTGAAAATCACATCTCCACTGTCTGTGTTGCCCATTTGAATTTTCGAATTCCCACCTACTTAAGTAATCTTTTGGAGTCGAAAAGGCATTTCACAATTTCGGTTGACATTTCATGAGTTAGCACTTCTACTGCATGTCTGATGAAAATTGAGCCTCTAGGCGGACAACGGTAGACTGATGGCTGAACAGCGCAGATTTATATTTTTCCTAGTACTAACAATCTTATCTAATTTGTAATCAAAATTGCTGTAAATAATGTGTAAAACATTTAACATGCGCCTTCAGATGACTAAGCTGAAATGTGTAAATTGGTCATCCGCCCTTTAAAGGGAAACAAGTCCGCACGTATCAGTTAATACCGCCCCTTAAACTTCGTAATGGACACTAATGTTAAGGCATCTGTATCGATTCCTCTTCCAAACCACACCTCGAACCTAACTAGCAAGGAACAAAAAACTCTTCCTCTGTGCTTGAGTTACGTAGCCTGCAATACGTGTAACATTTAAGGCAGAGTCGAGGTAACCAATTAACCCGAAAGTTCGACCGTCGTTACCGACGATGTCCACTGTGTGCTCCACGCAAGGTTAGGGCAGGCAGGGTGACTTGTGCGTTCGTTAAATTATGGTCGTGACTGACTTACACCGCACCCATCGCACTTTCATCTCCTACTTTCAACCTGAACCCCATAAATTCATCCTCTGTGTGAAATTTGCATTTCCCCCGTCTGTTGATTCCATTTACATTTTCAAATCCACACATTCAAATTCAGTAAGAATTTCAATGGTCCATTATGCTGACAAAAAAGGATCTAAAGAAAGGGATTTTAATTGTTCGCTTTGGCTTTATTCTCTTGCAATCCAACGACTGGTTACTTAATTTGGGGAAACTTTTCGCAGACAGACAGAATTGGATTTCACGTTTGACTTAAAAGGTTTAACAACGGTCACATCACTGATGACTTCTCTTTACGGCGTTTAAATCAGACGTGAAATTAATGATCGGTCTGTCAAATATACTGCTCAACTAAGTCAAAAAAGGGAACATGCGTTCACAAACTCCAGAAACCTGCCTAAGCTTTACTCAGCAAATGCGCTAAACTGATTTAAATCCACTCACTTGGTATTCAGTTGCTCTAGAGGCATAATTTGAAAAACTGTCAAACGTGGGCGGAGGAGTAAGGATTTTTCAAAATGGTTCACTTTTTATGAAACTGTGAGGACTTAGCCTGACACAGTGTTCTGCGTATTTCCATTTTGCCTAGATCCATGAGTGGGATACCGAAGTTGAAAAATCTACAGAGACTTCAAGTTCGGAAACTCATTAAACTATCTAAACGCCTCTAGCGAGGCTTTCCCGAGTAGCTAAATAAGTATGACGCACACAGCAAACAAACTTAATCTGGTTTTAAACCTTTATTCCTAGACGTAAACGTGCTTCCACAGTGACTGTGAAGGGCTGCAATCAACCACCGAGAATCTAAGCGGCTTACCATACCGACAGCACAGACTATAACTAAAAGTCTTGACAGGCGTGTTGCGCCAATCTTCTGCCGTGTCATGACGCAATCGGCTCATCTGGGGCCCCCTAGCGTTCTCCCTGTTTCCATACATCCGGATTTAATTTTTGAGAAAACTTGGAGTTAGACTTTCAGAAGAGACCCTTTTGGGCTCGAGTCGGAAGTTTATGCTCGCATTCAACGAGCTACTGGTAAGTAACTGCGTAATGTTCGTAAGCTGCAAACAGGCAGGCCGTAGAACATAAATACTAACTGCATTACCACACTCGTAGCACAGGTTCTAGCTAAAAGCCCAGTCATGTGTGTTTCGCCAGGAATCTGCATCTTGGCGCCTACGTAGCCAAAAACAATGATCAACGCACCAAGAACCAACAGCTCCCTATGGCGTTCTGCAAAGGCATTCAGAGTAAACCCACATATTTTGAAAGTACTGTACCATTTCATTGAGAGGACAAAAAATCGTCATACGGAAATTGTGTCCACGGCGACTGAGAGCCCATACTGGTGACATTTCGACTGTCGAAGCCGACGATGTTAACTGTGTGCTTCACAATAGGGCGAGACATACACGGTGACTTGTGCGTGAATAGGCTTTTAGCAAGAGTAGACTTGCGCAGCATCTATCACACTCACTTCTCTTTCTCTTCAACTGGGCGCTTGTCAAGACGGAGTCAAGAACACCAGAGGTGACTGAGGCCGCAAGTGGCTGGCGCGTCCGGTCCCGCACCTAGGCGTGCCACTCCATACCACCTGGTCCACGGCAAACACTTGACCGGGATTTTAACAAACATCAATACAACAAGGGATCACAGGGATGAGGATGACTGACAGCCATGCTCGCAACCGGTGAACTCAGCGGGACCGCAAGCGCATCTACTGACAGGGAAACCAGATGCCAGAGGACGGTCAGCGCACATCAGGGTCATGGTTTGTTGTTCATAACATGGGAGACGCAGGGTAACCCGTCAGACATCGACCGGGAGGTTCACGGACCCAAAATGTTAGAGAGCCCTTCCGTATGTCAAGAACGTTTCGGGTGCTGTAGGGCCGCGTTCTCGCTACAGTTGGGAGTGGAATTGCACGTAGACTGGAGGTAACCACCAGGCGTCAGGTAACAAAATCGAAAAACCCACTTCAACGACGAGAAACTTCTGGATTCGTACATCGAATCTGGTGCGGTTGCGGACAAAACAACTACGTCGGAGAAACCGGCAGAGAGCCATGAGCGCGAATGACCGAACATGCTGCAGCAATGCAGGGAAATGACGCTAGCTTCCAAGTTGTCTTACTCGATGAGATCCGGCCACAAATTCCAATTCGACGAAACCGAAAGTCTCGCGGGCCTGTTGCTATTAAAGCGCAATATTTGCATCATATCTGTCGCTTTTCTGACAACGTCACATTAAACAGCTACAATCTTTTCGACCCCCGTGGACATCAATGAATCATATTTGGCATTATTTATCCTACTCCATTGTAAGCCATAGGTCTGGGAATACGGCAGTAGGGTAACTCATAAATCTCGATACCTGATGTCGTTTGATGTTGGCCTCTAGTTGGGGGCCACTGATCTCAAGTATTGCAGGACCCTATGACCATAAGTCTATTATTTGATAGACTTAAAACTTGCCAATAGAAACGAGCAAAGCAACTACGTCGGGGAGACCGGAAGACAGCTCCAAACGCCAATGGCCAAACACGCTGCAGTAGTTCGGAGAAATGACGCTAACTCTCAGATGCGGCTCATTGGGCGAGATCGACCACACATTCAAATCCGATGAGACCGACGTTCTCGCTAGAGGTGACAACCGCGTGAGCCGCGAGCTGCTTGAGTCATTTGGTCACTGGCCCCAATCTATTAACATGAACAACTACATTTCCCTTCCATATTTGGTGCTGAGACTTCACCTATACGGATTAAATAATCACGCGGAGAGCGCACAGGTGAACACTTCTTCCAACGCCAGGGTCGACGGGTAAGATGGTCCAGCCATCAACACCAAAAATTCAAAACCCGTGATGAAATTGCAGCAATAAGCGACATTAGTGCCACCCATCAAATGGTTATTACACCAAGTGCAACGATCCCTGCTGAAGAGGTGACCTGTGAAAATTCGTAGGTATGCAGTAGCATGGCGACTGCAGTTTCTTGAGCATGAATCACCCGTACCTGCTTTTGCCCCTTGTAATCATGGGTTCGAGCAGAAATCCAAAACGTCAGGCGAATAAAGCGTTTGCCCCAGCGATCGTGTCTCCTTCAAAACGGATGCTTTGCCGTTGCACGTCAGTTCAAATTGTGTTTAGGATTTCACATGCACTTGAGTATACAAGTAAATTGGGCGAACGCAAGAGCAATAAGCATCCAAACCAGTTGAGCACTTGCCTAAATGTCTTTTGAAGCAGGAAACGAATTTCCTCGTTCTTTTTTCATGAAACACCTCCTAAATATTGGTCGCTCCATTGACTACAAAACAGCATTCCGGGCACTTGTTAGGGCACGATCAACTCACACATTGCGCTACTTGGAGACAGCATACATACCTAGTGATAAACACGACCCATCCAAACGGTTAGCTTACATTGTCAACCGGTAATTCTCATTCGCTAAAATTGCCCACCCTCCTTTGCGTATCAAATTCCCCATTCCGCTTTCCTGAATTGCGTTTTTGATTTGCTATTTTTATTGATTAGTTTGTGTGCGGTGAACGGTGATCTTTCCGTTTTGCATTGATTCTTCTGTGTAAATTCGCATTGTTGTCTGTTTCTTATTCCGGATCTGCCTTATGCAACCACCCGTTGCATTTGAAAGGCTGTTGCAAAACCTGTCATTTCCAATAAATTCCGTTCTATTTATCTGCTTTTTTAATTCTGAAAGATGACCTGGATTACGTATTCGTATGGTTGCTGTAAAATGTTCGCCCATCTCAATGGGCAGCTACTCATTTACCTGTTTCTATGGATCAGATTTTATTGGTCGCCAGAGTCGGCGCCGATCCAAAAAATACGATGACGCCTTTCTGCCTGGCTGGGAAAAAACTAAACTGGGAGCATGTGCAGCGCCATTCTTGTGCATGTTGTTGATTCAGGGCATCGTGTGAACCCCAGTGAAGCTTTCACTTTGATTTATTAGGTCTTGTCTGAGTTAGACCAACGTCTGTTGGCTTCACCGGAACCGGCCGCAATCAGGTTGCGAAAGCTGGCTTTGTGCGCGCAGAAGAACTTCGTCCAGGCTCCCCGCCTACCGTTGTCAAAGGTCAACTTATGCTGTAACTCTCGTCAAGGCCTTTTAAACTCAACCCTCCTGTGTTTTAAAACGAACTTTAATCGATTTATCTAGTCGCTGAGATGTTTGACTTGACCCCGTTTCCATATAAAGATCTGGTCTGACGAGAAGTTATTGCAAACAGACATATGCTCGCCAATTAGTCCTCTCAATACTCCCATGGAAATTTTCTCAACACCTACTTGGTAACCAGAAATTAGTCAAGTATATGTTTCAACTCTGACTATCTTCTACTGCCAAGCCTTTTGACATTCTTTCCAATTAGGTAGTCTCATTCAATACCTAGCTATAATCCCATCCTCCAACATTTCATTTTCCTTATATGTAAAAACCCTTTTTTAATAAAATTCGTCCGTTTCTTTGTCACACCTAATGGTTACAGTCCTATCATGACCCTTAGCCCCTTATCTGGAGACTTATAATTGCCTCATATCCCTCACCTTCTTACATTTCTCCTGTTACTTTTCCTGTTTTGTTTAAGATAGAAATGCTAATTTTAAGAGTTGTCCCTCATGCTCTCTTCTCCTGCCGCTGGTTTTCAAGTGTTATTACTCAATATTATAGAGCAACGACACTTCATAACGTCAAACAACTTGTTAATTTAATTCTTCGTGATTTCTCACACCATTTTCCTCGAATTAGTAACTTTTAGTGATTAAGTGTTTTCGTATCACGCGCCGTGAATTCCGACTTATTTTTTGCCGTACACCAGCGTACTGAAGATACAAAATACCACTTTGTCCCGATATATTGCCTGTTGAGAGGCCCGAATGCAGAGACTGAGATCAGATATGACCTCATAATTGTTAAGGCCTCATATGAACATATCTATTCTCTCGCCACTTATTTACTTGCATCGTTCGCAGAATTAATAGACAAAGTTTCGCTGCGAATTTTGGAGCTAATTTCCCTCCTCACTTTCTTTTCCCTAGCCATGGGTATTTGATTTGGGATTCAGGCAGGTGAACACGTAACACTTATGTGCTACCGAGTTTCCGATCTGAACTTCAAGGCAATAGTGAATGCTACGCTCCTATTCTTTAATCAGGCTGCATCAGTGGGTACTAAAAATGGTAGCTAGGACTATGTGCGTTCATGATCCAGGCAGTGCTCATTTAATTTCCAACTATTTACACTTGAGGTAGCAGTTAATTTCGTAAATCAGACAAGACGTAATAAAATCAGCATCACTCACGGCTGCACGAATTTAATTATCGCGTTTCATTAACTCCTCGTGAGTTGGGTGCAAATTTGCAAAAATCATGCCTCAATTCCCCATATAGTCAAAAAATTAGAAAGACTGCCAGTTATGAAAATAGCAATCAATCATGAGCTACGTGGACAGCGAACATTTGACATTACATCGGTGAGAAATTGCATAAATTTTTTTCGTAAAAGAATGCTAACTTCCCTTAAAAAGAGAATGCTGCCTCTTCTCCAGACGCGATGGGGAGTACAAAGCCAAAGATCACAAAAATTATCCTTTTAGATGTAACGTACACCAAAGTCCTTTTACACACGTCGGCTTCCCACAAAATCCGTCCCACCGGTATCCAAATCGCCCTCGAAACGAACTATCCCACGAGGCAAACAGTAATCCAACCCCCTTTTGCGCTGAGCTGAGTCCTCATCAAGGCGGTCGTTCGTCTGTCTGCAATGCGCAGTGTGTACCACTCACCCAACCTCCCCCTTCCTAGTTTTGTCGCATGATGCAGGCTCGAGTAGTAAGTCTCAAAAAGTTTACCGACCCCCTCTCCGACTGCGACGTAGGCCGTATTATTTCCTAGAAATGAAGTGTTTTTTTTAGTCAAAAAGGCCTGTAACAACCGAGAAAACGAAATAGAGTCGGAAAACTGTATGGCCAAAGGCTACCGAGAGGTCTATCTCCCGCCTTCACACTAAATCTCAGCTTTAAGTTTTTGTCTTACATAATGCAGACATATCCAATTCTGACGCAGTACTGAGTATACTGAAATATAAACCGATATTCTAAAATGTGCTTTCAATTTGAAAATCTTACTTAGGTAGAGCTTACATGGTAATTGTCACGTCGCGTTATGCCAAGATATGCTAGTCATGTTATGGTGCCGGCTTTGAAAAGAGCTCCTAATCGACCGCCTGTGTAAACACTATATTCCGCAAAAAATGACTACTTAAGTCGTGTGAATCCTTCTAATTTTACTTTTGATGTCCCCAGTAATTTACATATATTCTACGGAAAACATGCACAGAAATAGTCTTTTTTCTAGTAAGTTGGTAGCAAATTTTGTTTTCTTCGTATTTTATCCTTGAAAAAAGAGAATCTTTCGGCCGGAAAATAGTTTCTTATTAAGAGATTTTTAATGACCGTAAAATGCCCACTCGCACTGCATTGTATCAACAGATTTATCAATTCGTCTTATAACTTGAACAACGTGGTACATATTCATTGCAATATTTCATGAACCCCATGTGTCCTCCTCGTAAGAAGATGTCGAAATGCCCGATTTTCCGTACATAAAAAATGTACAATTTGTGGTTGGTAAACCGGGAACTTAAGCGCAAATGCAGGTCGAGTTCAACATTATTCGGGAATTAGAAAAGTTTGTGTAAAATCGAATTATAACCTTCCTTCACGTATCATTTTTGAAGACGTCATATTTTTCTAATAAATAAGTAAACAGGGAAATATATATATTAGAAGTTTTGAGGGTGTCAAAACCAAGTGAGAGGAGTTCGTATTGTTTTCGTAGTCGTTTTTTCCAAAACATAATTTACACAAGCGGTAGATATGAGGCATGTTCGAAAGTCTGCGCCCTGACGCATGCGATAACTCTACTTAAGCAATCGTTCCGCACTGAAAACTCATGTCAGACTTGCAGCCAACATTTCATGAGATAGCGCTTGCGTCTCCGTGATTTATCCAACAACCTATGCTGAAAACGTCGTTTGGGTACAATTCTAGGCCCGCCCTGCGAGTCGAAAATTGCGGATGGCTTATCATTCGAACATCTGGTGGACGCACCGGCTATCACGTCGAGCCAGAGCAGCAATCTCTAGGTCGAAAGGCTAAAGGTTGATCTTTTCTGATGACAATACGAGGTTTCTTACGCAGTATAGTGTGTTATAACTATGGTTTTTGTTGTAATGTGCTTTCGGAGCATCACCTTTCAGTTTCCTTTCGACATGGTACAGATAATCGATAAGGATCGGGTTAAGGCGCCAAATATCGGTGTCATGCAAAGAATACCTACTTATTGAAGTGGATTTACGTCCGACACGATTGTTTCGGTTTAGTGTTTTATCGTACAAGGTTGGGTCATCTGTTGTTGACGGTCACGTGCCTTGCCCACAATGTCCTCAGCTCAGAGAGTTGAGAAGCTATCTTTGTTGACACATATTGTTTATTTTTTTATTGTCATGTTTAATTGTGGTTGCTACATATCAGTACATTAAAACCTTTCCGACTGTAAAAAGAATTTACCGATTATCCATACTTATTGTGCAATTCCTCTATGTGTACATAGGCCCGCCCGTAAAATCGCTATTATCATATTTGCCCTTAGACAGGCAGCTTTGGCTGGTCGTGTGTGTTTGGCGGCCTTTTTCCGATCGTCCCTTCAGAAAGAAGCCATGTCACAGGACGTTTTCCGTCCTAAAGATACCTTCTTTCTATAGTTACAACAAATGTTACATAAAACCTGAGATTCGCATCTCACAGGAAACGATTGCCAGGAATTTGTCTTACTTGTTACTACCCCCAAAATTTTCCATGCGGAAATATGGTACATTGACGCTCGTCAAATGTTGTCTCAAAATTTCGCCAAAAAGTGTTTAAGGATTGTAAAGCATGATGGTTAGACATAAGGTTTGTCAAAAACAATCTGTATATCTATAAATTAATAACTCAGAGACAGCTTTTATCACGTGAAAAATCTGTGGGAAATTAAGTTTAGCCCTGGTTCGAACGGACCAACCAAGAATAAGCCTCGGCCGCTTTTGATACTGAGACATTATTTATATGAGGCTTTCAATTTGTCCTTGAACCAATCATTAAATAAAACAACAGAATGAGGTAACAGATTACGCATTAATTTCCGCCTTCACCTGAACCCAGCACGAATCAGTGACGTCAGGGAAACAGCGTTCCTGATAGACAGATAGCGTCCGTTTCATCATTCATCAATTTTACAAACTTTCTGTAAAGTATGCTCTTACGATGACCAACAGAGTAAACCACAACGTATGTGAAAATCCAAAAATCGGTTTTAATGCGCACGGCTGAAGGCAAAGAGAGACTGCCCTTTCAGTTTTCTTCTGTGTACAGCAGGTGGGCTTACTCATGAAATGTCAACCGAAATTCCGAAATGAGTCTTCTTTTCGAAAAGTAGGGTTATATGACTAATCAGCCTGCAGTTGACTGACGATGCTGGCTTTCGAAATAACTTTCTTCGGGTGCGTAGAAAAACTACACGCTAAAAAGACTACTAAAGTAATGTATATTTTCTCTTGGATTTTCGATGCCCCTAAAAGTATAATTATATTTCGTGGAAACCTTGCACAAAATATTCATGTTTTCGCTCATTCCATAGAAAATTACGTCTTATTTCAATTTTATACCAGAAAGAAGGGCATAATTCGGTTTTAAAGGTTTCTATTTGTGAAACTTTTTTACTATCGTGAAATGGCCGTTCATAAAACGTCATGTCTCTGCATTTACCAAAGTGGCTCGTAAAGTTAACAATAAGGATCAAATCCAATACTAAATTTTACAAACCCCCTATGGTCTCCTCATAATACGTAGAGAAATGTGTGGTTTGCCGTATGCGGAAAATATGCGGCTCGTAGTATGGAAACCCTGAATTTGAATGTAACGGCAGGGCGGGTTCAAAATTATTCGGGATTCCGAAAAGTTTTTGAAAATCGAGTAATACCCTTCCTTCGAGTATACAATTGGAAGAAGACCTAACACTCTACAGAATAAACTGCAGAATGAATATTTTAATGTATTTTTTCCATGAAATATAATTGAACTTTTAGAGGCATCAAAATCAGTAAGACAAATGCATGCTACGTAAGTAGTATTTTTTGCATTGTTTAGTTTTTGGATGCAGCCAGAAGGATGTTTTTTTAAAAGCCAGTATCCCTCGGTAACTGAAATCTAATAGCATTATTCTGCAAACTAATTAGTTTTACAACCCTGCTTAATTAATCTTTTCAAAACAAAGACGCATTTTGGGAATTTTAGGTGACGTTGCATGAGTTTGCCTACCTACTGTACACCTAGGCCTTCACTTACTCCTCTATAACAGGTTATAACTGTCGAACGACAGGGAGCCTATCCATTCTGTCTGGCTTAATTAAGATCTATAGACGTCAATCTCTGACTAACCAATTCAAGCTTGTGCTCAATGATGGTGTTGAACAAGGCGCTTAATTTCCCCCTGACCTAAGTTAAATCCCAGATGTTCCTACCCACATCCTGCCACGTCGCGTCACAGCGACAAAACGTAAGCATCACTCACTAACGGAGTTATAATTAACTCTGATCCCTGAGACGTCTGAGCGTCCTTACACCTCTAACCCATAATTACTGTTCACCGTCTGTCTTCGCGTTTTGCTGTTCTACCAAGATTTATATCAGTATGCTGACCCGCCGATGAATCATCGAAAATGCAAGTGTTTGAACTAGAGCCTCCAAGGAAAATACACATCTGTCCAATTTTGCTTACTTGCCTATCTGTCTTCATTTTACTGTGAGCTCCTCTGAGTGGCAGCATGTGCAGAGAGTAAGTATACATTAATTTTCAGAAAACTTAAGAATAAAGGAGAAAAAGCGCATCCCAGGTTCCTGTTCAAAAGAAGGCGCAGGCACAATCCCTCGGACAGAAGATTAATTGGCCTTAGCTTTCAAACACCAACAGGAGTTCATCATCGGAGACTGCTAGAGTGCAGCAACGTGTGAACATTTATATCGTTGTTCCGTGATGGGTGGGGGGAGGGGACCATGCGTAGAAAAATCATGAAAATGAAGGATCGGCTGGACGCAGGTAAGCGGTCGGACGTAGTCTATCAAATCCCGTGCCATAACTGTCCTTCCCAATACACAGGTCAAACAGGACAACGTCTCAGCTCACGAATACTTGAGCACAAGCGCGCCGTACGGAGAGGCGACCCACTATCTCAAGACGCCACCCACAAGCTGGAGGGAGGCCATGAGTTCTACTTCTCCAACAAGCCGATATTGGCGCGAGCCGGCAACAAGACGGGGCGGGAACTGTTGGAGGCGTGGGTGTCGGACACCATCTCTATCCATAGACACACTGATTTGTCGCCGTGTTATCACGCACTCCACCCACGCAGTCAGGTGGCGCAGCCCACACCTCCGTGAGTTACAAACGCCGTCACCACAACGGCGGACCATTGTAGACCACGCAGCACAAACCAGACCTAGCCACGGACGTAGTCTCCTTCCCCCTCCCCTCACGGCACAAAGATATAAATGCGCACACGCTGCTGCACTCTAGCAGTCTCTGTTGATGAACTCCTGTTCGAGTCCGACAGCCAAGGCCAATAAATCTACCTTCCCAGCATAATCGTTCTATCGTCTTCTTTGAGAAAACTGATTCTTTTTAGAAGACGAGTTGGGGAGCATACGTTGCTTTCGATAAAATTTCCTCAGGCCAATATACTTTTATGGGTATGAGATGCAGTCAAACAGGCCAGTGATTAGAAAATCGATAAAAGTTTGTTTTAAAAACACAGGTGGGACGAGAGTGGAAGGGCATCGAAAGATGCATGGGGCTAGTCAAACTTTGACTACGGTAAGCGCGGTGCATAAACGAAATGCTTCTGGGCGGTTAATGTCAATTTTCTTAGCCTGACTGCGGTCGCGTCTGTTGTTTCTAACTGGCGCTGACCCCGTATTTTAGGATAGCTCGAGGCAACTTAATAAGTCATACGAAAAGCTTCTCCAGGGTCCACACGATGGCCTGAATCAACTGCATATGCAGCTTCTTGGAAGGTTCTTGAGACAGCTTGATCAAGGTATATCCTTAGGAGTTCATTTGCAGCGTCCCCTTGGAAAGGGACTTTAAAGAACAAAGTTTTCTTTTCGAAAGTCAGTGGGGTGTGTGGTCGGCGCCTATCAAAGATAATACGGGAAAACCTCCTCGCATGGCTGGCAAAAGGCGAAACAGTGGGCATCAACAGCGTCATTCGTGCATATGCAGTTGATTCAGGGCATCGTGTGGATCCCAGAGAAGCTTTTCGTACGACTTATAAAGTTCCCTCGAGCTATCCTAAACTAAGGGGTCGGCGCCTGTTAGCAGCAACAGAAGCGACCCCAGACAGGTTACGAAAACCGACACTTAGCGCCCAGAAGAACCTCGTTCATGTCAAAGGTTGACTAGTCACATGCAACTTTCTGCGCCCTTCCGCTCTCGCCCCACCTGTGTTTTTTAAAACTAACTTTTATTGATATTCGAATCACTGGCGTGTTTGACTGAATCGCGTCCGCATATAGTTTTACTGGCCTGAGTAAAAGTAAAATCAACGTATGGTCGCCAACTCGTTTTCAGAGTTCTGTTATGGAATGTCCACTAATCTGATCCTTTTTACGAAGTTCCAAACATCAAAAGCGATTTCCTGTGAAACGTGTTGCCGATAGAAACGAGGAAGTCTTAAGTAGCCCTTTTCTGCCTTCTTTGCGGCTATTCTCTAATCGCTTCTCACCCGAGGAGGCCTGGAAACCGGCTCCGGTGTTCCTCGGGCCGTTCAACAAACTATCTACCAGCTGAACTTCGCGAGTGTTCGAAGTCGCATAGCAGTAGCCCTTACCGACCTGTCTTGATTACAAAGCGCACTGCGGCCAATCTACGTCCCCTGGGGATTCGGCGTGTTGCTCCGGCAAGCGGTTGCATAGCAACGAGTAATTAACATGCGAAACGTCTCGCTACAATGGCCTTTTCCGGCTCATTTACGAGCTCAGGTCGGAAAGACGTGAGGTGCGAACGCGGATGTACTTTATACCAAAGGCATTTGGGTTAAATGTCTGCTGCAGTGTGTTCTGACACTTCATAGGATACCTGAACACAGCAGAAAATGTTAAGACCTTTGTGATTTATCCTATCTGGCCCCTGTGGAGGAGATCGTAAGGTGCTTTGGAGTGAATTCCCAGGTAGCCTGGCTTCGGATTTTATGCGGTCGACATTCGGAACTCTTGTCACATGCTTGTGTGAAACGGATCCAACAAAGCTTCACCGCCTACGCCTTAGTTTTGAACCTTCAGCTGGTGCATACATCTGTGTTTGCAAACTTTCAGTAACTTTTTCGGCTGGTGAGCTATATCATGAAATGTCACTCGAAATTCCGAAATGTGTTTTCGCTTCGAAAAGATTAATTTAGTAACGTTGTAAAGTAAGTCATCTTGCAACATAATAATAAAATAATTCAGTTGACTCTGGATACCGAATTTCGAGCGACATTCTTTTCGGCTGCATGAAAGGGCTATACTCTGTATAAAACGACCATTTATATATCAGAAACTCTATTTGTTGACTTTCGACGCCCTAAAAATGCAAATTTTCTTATGTGGAAAAAACGCACATAAAATTCATTCATTTACTCATTCGGAAGAAAATTATGTCTTCGTTTAATTTCCTACTCGAAGGAGGGATATGATTCGGTTTTATAAAAGTTTCTAATGGTGGGACTTTTTAAGGCCGTGAAATTGCCGTTCCTAAATCATCATGGCTCTGCATTTACCAGTTTGGCTTGCAAAATTAACAATGTGGCGTAGATCCACTGTTAAAGTTTATGAACCGTGGAGAAATGTATGGTTTTTTATTGCGGAAAATATACAGTTCCCTGTTTTTTAACCTTGAATGCAAGTGTAACGATAAGTCTGGTTAAAAATTCTTCGGGAATAGGAAACGCTTTTAAAAACCGAATTATACCCTTTCTTCGAGCATAAAACTGAAAGTAGACATAAATTGCTACCGAAGTAGTAAGAGGATGAATTTTGTATGCATGTTTTCCATGAAATATAATTGAATATTAAGGGGCATCGAAAATCAATGAAAACATTCATACTACATAAATAATCATTTTTTTCAAGGCCTGGTTTTTTCATGTGGCCGGACAGGTGTTCATGCTAAAGCTGACATCCTGAGGTAGCTGAATTATTACCGAACTTCACTGCATGGTGGTCAGTTTCACAACCCTACTTAATCATTATTTTCGAATTGAAAACGCATTTCGGAATTGCGGTAGACATTTCATGAGTTAGCCCACCTACTGTAGTTATCCTCTCCGCGGTTGTACCTGAAATGTTGTACAAGGATTGCTTTCTTCCGCTGAGAGCGGATGGTTTGGTCGCATGATCTACCGGAGTGTTCAGTTAACCTCCTATTCCTAATATTGCGAACGGCCTACTCACTGTCATGAAGGGACTTTCTACGTCTGCAATGTACGTCAACGGTCCGCGATTATTGGCTCCCCCATTCCCAACCTCTCGAACATTTGCGTTGATGCCCACTGCTATAGAACGCCTTCCGGTGGGCTATACATATTCCCGTTCTCCGGCAAAGTTTGCAAACAACCATTTACGTGTTACATTATGCGTGTGCTATGCTACGTCTCAGCAAACCATGGTCCTCACAACGTGGTGTGGGCTGGAATTTCTCTGACACCTCGTTGCCTGTTGGTAAATACGCTTGCGTGTTACTGTATGCGTGGGCTATGCTACGCCTCAGCAAACCATGGCCCTCACAGCGTGGTGTGGGCTGGCAGTTCTCAGACACCTGGTTTTCTTTTGGTAAATACGCTTGCCCCCCCCCGCTGGGTACACAGGCCGTGTGCCTGGTTGCCCAGTGACTTTTGTCATCCTCCTGTTTAAGACCCAGTTTTGTTGTCTAGGACCCTGATTAAGTGCTCGTTGTGGACCAAAGGGTGTGGTCGTACGCCCAAGTGCGTGGTCCGTGGGATCCGAGCCGCATGTGACGGCAAGCCTAGGGGCAGCTTCGGTCGCGCCAGTCGTCGACCCTGTTGTCGTTGGTTAAAATCCTGGTCAAGCGATTTTTATGGACCAGGGGAGGGGTGGCGCGCCAGCCACCTGCGCCCTCTTCCACCTTCGGGCTTTTTGACTGTTTTGACACCGGACCCACTGGGGGAAGGAGGGGAGAACGAGGCAGATGCTGTGCAAGTCCACTATTGTTGAAATCTAATTCCCATTGTAAAATTCCACAGGCAATTTGACGAGCATACGTGTGCTTTCTATAAATTCTCTTCAGACCCGTACATTTATATGGCTATTGAAGTAATATATTAAAAGATACGGGCAAGTAGATATTTAAACTGTAGCTCGGGTTTGGAGAGGGGAGCGGAGGTGAGGGGAGAGTGAAACACCACAATTTCAGTCAGAGCACGGGAGAAGGTGGGTCCCGGCGAAGGTAATTACATGCGGGTGGTTGGCTTGGTGGCTTTCAACCATGGTAACTGTGGGACCTGTACGAAGTTATTCTGTGCGCATAGGACCGGTCTGCGTAGCCTGATTGCAGCCACCTATGCCGTAGCCAACAAGCGCAGCCCAAGCAGTTTTGGATAGCTTAATTGGACCTTATAAATCACTCTGAAGCCCTCTCTGGATTCTACACGGTGGTCCATGTCCACCATGTGCGCGAGTATCGAGCTGTTGAGATTGTTTATTTGTCCCTATCCTAACCATGCTGGAAGATGTTCTTCCATTATTTTGGATAACCGCCGGCTCGTACGACCAGTATATTCTGCCCCACAGGAGCAGGTGAAGGAGTAAATACACATAGAGGTGGTCTGAGCTGGCCGTTCAACAAACTATCTACCAGCTGAACTTCGCGAGTGTTCGAAGTCGCATAGCAGTAGCCCTTACCGACCTGTCTTGATTACAAAGCGCACTGCGGCCAATCTACGTCCCCTGGGGATTCGGCGTATTGCTCCGGCAAGCGGCTGCATAGCAACGAGTAATTAACGTGCGAAACGTCTCGCTACAATGGCCTTTTCCGGCTCATTTACGAGCTCAGGTCGGAAAGACGTGAAGTGCGAACGCGGATGTACTTTATACCAATGGCATTTGGGTTAAATGTCTGCTACAGTGTGTTCTGACACTTCATTGGATACCTAAAAACAGCAGATAACGTTAAGACCTTTGGGATTTATCCTATCTGGCCCCTGTTGAGGAGTTCGTAAGGTGCTTTGGAGTGAATTCCCAGGTAGCCTGGCTTTGGATTTTATGCGTTCGACATTCGGAAGTCTTGACACATGCTTCGACTTCCTGAAAGATAATTCTGGCACACATCAGTTTGTATGAAACGGCTCCAACAAAGCTTCACCGCCTACGCCTAAGTTTTGTACCTTCAGCTGGTGCACACACCCCTGTTTAAAACTGTCAGTAACTTTTCCAGTGGGTGAGCTAACTCATGAAATGTCAGTCGAAATTCCGAAATGTGTTTTCGCTTCGAAAAGATTAATTTAGTAACGTTGTAAAGTAAGTCATCTTGCAGCATAATAATATAATAATTCAGTTACCTCGGGATACCGAATTTCGAGCGACATTCTTTTCGGCTGCATGAAAGGGCTATACTCTGTATAAAATGACCATTTATATATCAGGAACTCTATTCGTTGACTTTCGATGCCCTAAAAATGCAATTATATTTTGTGGAAAATATTCACAAAAAATTCATTCATTTACTCATTCGGTAGAAAATTGTCTTCGTTTAAGTTCATACTCGAAGGAGGGATATGATTCGGTTTTATAAAAGTTTCTAATGGTGGGACTTTTTAAGGCCGTGAAATTGCCGTTCATAAATCGTCATGGCTCTGCATTTACCAGTGTGGCTTGCAAAACTAACAATATGGCGTAGATCCACTGTTAAAGTTTATGAACCGTGGAGAAATGTATGGTTTTTTATACGCGGAAAATATACAGTGTCCTGTTTTTTAACCTTGAATGCAAGTGTAACGATAAGTCTGGTTAAAAATTCTTCGGGAATAGGAAACGCTTTTAAAAACCGAATTATACCCTTTCTTCGAGCATAAAACTGAAAGTAGAAATAAATTGCTACCGAAGGAGTAAGAGGATGAATTTTTTATGCATGTTTTCCATGAAATATAATTGAATATAGTGGGGCATCGAAAATCAATGAAAAATTTTATGCCACATAAATAATCATTTCTTACAAGGCGTGGTTTTTGCATATGGCCGGACAGATGTTCGTCCGTAAGTCGGCATCGTGAGGTAACTGAATTATTATAGAACTCCGCTGCACGGTGATCAGTTTTACTACCCTACTTAATCATGATTTTCGAAACGAAAAAGCATTTCGGAATTGCGGTTGACATTTCATGAGTTAGCCCACCTACTCTAGTTATCCTCTCCGTGGCTGTACCTGAGATGTTGTACAAGGATTGCTTTCGTTCGCTGAGAGCGGATGGTTTGGTCGCATGATCTACCGGAGTGTTCGGTTAACCTGCTATTCCTAATATTACAAACGGCCTACTCACTGCCATGAAGGGAATCCCTACGTCTGCAATGTACGTCAAGTGTCCGCGATTATTGGCTCCCCCATTCCCAACCTCTCGAACATTTGCGTTGATGCCCACTGTTCTCGAACGCCTTCCGGAGGGCAATACATGCTCCCGTTCTCCGGCAAAGTTTGCACACAAACCTTTACGTGTAGGGCTATGCTACGCCTCAGCAAACCATGGCCCTCACAGCCTGGTGTGTGTTGGCAGTTCTCTGACACCAGGTTCTCTGTTGGTAAATACGCTTACTCCCCCACCGCTGGGTACACAGGCCGTGTGCCTGGTTACCCAGTGACTTGTGTCATCCTCCTGTTTACGACCCATTTTTGTTGTCTAAGACCCTGATTAAGTGCTTCTTGTGGACCAAAGGATGTGGTTGTACGCCCAAGTGAGGCCGTGCCAGCCACCTGCGCCCTCTTCCGCCTCCGGACTTCTTGACTATGTTCTGACACCGGGCCCAGTTGGGGAAGGAGGTGAGAATGAGGTAGATGCTGTGTAAGTCCACTAGTATTGAAATATAATTCCCATTGTAAAATTCAACAGGCAATTTGGCGAGCATACGTCCGCTTTCTATAAATTCTCTTCAGACCCGTACATTTATATGGCTATTGAAGTAATGTATTAAAAGTTACGGGCAAGTAGATATTTAAACTGTAGCTCGGGTTTGGAGAGGGGAGCGGAGGTGAGGGGAGAGTGAAACATCACAATTCCAGTCAGCGCACGGGAGAAGGTGGGACCCGGCGAAGGTAATTACATGCGGGTGGTTGGCTTGGTGGCTTTCAACCATGGTAACTGTGGGCGCAACCTGTAGGAAGTTCTTCTGTGCGCATGGGACCGGTCGGCGTAGCCTGATTGCAGTCACCTATGCCGTAGCCAACAAGCGCTGCTCAAGCAGTTTTGGATAGCTTGATGGGACCTTATAAATCACTCGGAAGGCCTCTCTGTCGTCTACACGGTGGTCCGTGTCTAGCATGTGCGCGAGTATCGAGCTGTTGATATTCTTTATTTGTCCCTTTCCCAACCATGCTGGGAGATGTTCTTTCATTGTTTTGGATAACCGCCGGCTCGTACGACCAGTATATTCTGCCCCACAGGAGCAGGTGAAGGAGTAAATACACATACAGGGGGTTTGCGCTGGTAGTTTGCCCTTGCCCTCTCCTTATAGGATGGGACTGGTGGAGAACAGTACATGGGTGTCAGCTGCTGGAAAGGTCTGTGAGACAGCTTGGGTGAGGCGTCATCTTAACAGCTCACTTTGTGCATCCCCTTGAAATGGGACCCTGATTAAAAGCCTTTTCTTTCTCGCCGTCAATATCGGGTGCCTTAGTGGTCTTTCGGTCATGTTCTTAGCAGCAATGCATCCATCAGGATACCCGTTTTGGCGAAAGAGGCTTTCGATGGTCTTCAGCTCTTTCTCAACGCTATCAGCTGAGCAGATTCTTCTTACTCTTTCTGTTAAACACCGAACTAAATTACGTTTAACGTTTAGCGGTACGAAACTCCCAAAATGGGTGTATTGTCCGGACCACGTTTTCTTGCGATAGACGCTGCGTCGCATGCTGCCGTCAGGTCTTCTACTCAGAATCACATTCAGAAAGGGAAGTGAACAGGACGGTTCTTCTTCCAGAGTGAACTTTATTGATGGGTGCGCCTGATTTATGTCATCCGGTAGAATTGAGATGTCACTTAGATTCGGTGCAATCGCGACTATGTCCACTTGACAGATGCTGTGTAATTCCACTATAATTGAAGTCTAATTCACACACACAAGCCACTGCGCCTGCCCTCACCTTGCCGTGGAACATTCGGTGGACATGATCGGGCATGGTCGAGTTGTCCCATTCTGCCGTATCGCGAAGCCTACGCTGTGTTAGTCGATCATGATGATGCAGTTGTGGTAATTGGCAATTCGATTGTTAGTTGTCAAGTACTCATCGCAACAAGTACAACTTTGCGCGACGGAAACCGAGGTTGTTGACTTGAATAGGTTTGTGGTTGTTTAACGAATGCATTATGCGTCTGGGCGTCGGACGAATAAAATTCTCTAATCGAGCAATTGAGTCTCCATCAATATCGCTTCTTGATTTTGGGTTAAAAGCAGTCGAATGTTTTTCGGCATACATCATTCCCATTCATCATCAGTCTCTGAGGGTCGGGTCCGATACGCAACCTAACAGGTGAAAGGTGTCAACATTTACGAATGATTGTTAATTGCCTGCAACGCGACACCAATTCAAGAGCCCATTATCTACTTAATTAAAAGAACAACATTAAACGAAGTTAAAACAAAAAATAAATACGAAAGGGTGATATAAAGTACTACAGAAATATCAATTTTCCAGAAAAGCGGAAGATTCTAAGAATGTAAAGGGTGGTGGCAATTTAGTAAATTTCAGTTTTTGATGCAAAGAACGAACAAAATGTGACAGCACAGAAATAAAAACGTTTGGTAGTTGTTTTTAATGCGGTCTATGTATAAATATCCTTTGAGAACTAATGTAATGCCAGGTGTGACAATATGCTAACAGTCTGCATTCTGGGTATTGAATCCAAGATTTTCTCCTGAGACTTCAATGTATTCTTTACGCTTTTAAAATGACTGCGATGCGGTCATATAAAACAAGCATACCTACACCGTGTGTATAAATTGACGAACCATACTCGATTGCATTTATCACTCGCATGTCCAGCTTGTATCTCGTTCCCATTTAACTGTACAGGACCGATGTGAATTTATCGAAAGCACGCATAAGCTCGCCAAATACTCTTCTCAATGGCTCCATGAGAATTTTCATAATTTTAAAACAGTCCATAGATCCCGCGGTGCTAAAGGCAATCAACAGGTGCCTACGTTTTAACACCAAGCTGGTGGAGGCGAAAGTGCTGGCCAATTTTATTGAGTAAATGAGAGAACTGAGTATCCAAACGACGTATGCATACAGTTATTATCTCCATAACCCTGAGAAAATACGCTGAATATCAACCGGAAAGCACCCGCGTAAAAGTGGAAGAACTAGGACTTCACGTTTGTCAACGCGCGGCTGTTCTTGACATCCTGACAGAAAATGAAAGACTAGAATCCACCAACTATACCGAGTCCATAGGAATAAAACATGGAGAGGAAAAGAGGTCTTCACTCCTGCAACTGATACTTGAAATGAAACCACAATAAGGACTTCCAAAGAACCCAAATCAGTACATGCATAATTATTTTTCTACGGCTCTCGATGAAAAATCGCCTGAAGCATTGTGTCTTGATCCTTCGTACTGCATATCCAGTCGAGAAGTCAGTAAACTGGACTTAGAAACAAGGTTCAAAAATCTCTGAATCCAGACGAATTCATTTAAGACGTCAAAGACCTAAACCTAGGCTGTATGGTAATGTTTTCACTTGATGTCTCATCATTCTTCAAAAACGTTCCGGTCATGGAGATAGTTTAGTACATATGTGATTTCCTGTCAATCACCATGAAATAGGTATTCCGACGAGACACTTATGAAACTATTACTAAAATACACACAAAATGTGCAATTTATTTTGACAACCAAATATATAGACAAGTAGAAGGCGTTGCTATGGGACCGTCACTTGCTCCTCCCCTAGCCAATGTCTTCATGGGCAAGCTGAAGAAGTTTCAGTTTAACGGCCTAATCAATAGGCTAAGGCAAGCTGCTCGCTAAGTTGACGACATTTTTGCGATTGCTGCCAGAGAAACCGACATAACCGCCGTATTGGATGCTGTGAATGAAACACAGGTTTACGTTGGGGAGGGTAGGGAACGGGCAGGCTCCCTGTCTTTCCTATATGTCCTTCTAAGCAGAAAAGCTAACGATAGCATCTGAAGAAGCGTCTATCGAAAGGACACCTGGTCTGGACAATATACGAACTTTTACGGTTTTGTGCCCCTTCAACAGAAACGTAATCTAGTTTGCTGTTTGGCGCAAAGGGCTGGAAAAATCTGTTTGGTAGATAGCAATAATGAGGAACTTAGAAGAATCCAGGACCTGCATCGCGGGGACGAGGATCCTGACAGATTTACTGTAAGGAATGTTGCCGAACAAAAGGCAAAAATCATCATACCGACCGCAGAAAAGATAAATCTGCTCCTCAAAGTCCATTTGAGCTCCAGAGAAAGCGCCTTGATCAAACAGAATTTTGCCTGATTGCGCCGATAGCGACGTCATAGCAACACGCGTTTTCATAAACATGTTGTCAAGCAAATCAGCGTCTAATAAATTTAAATAAAAGCAACAAATGTAATTGCAGCTATACCATTTTTGTAAATAACAAGAAGGCCTTCCTTGTGAAATTAACTTGCACTTATCTTTTTTTCTGGATTATGTTAAATTCATCACAAGTTTCATAGTTTCTAGCTGATTGCCCCATAAGGACATGCTTTGTTTTATGTGCTTATTACAAATGCTGAACTAAAATACATCCTCGAGGCATTTACGAACCTTTTGAGTGCTCGGGCGTTCGTTTTTATAAAAACGGTCATTTGCGTCACAGGTAACGACTCACCAAAACAAGAATAAAACAGAAGTCTTTAACAAAAGTTGACTAGAAGTGTGCTTTTGAACACATAGAAAACTTGCTGCAATGCGTTACCCTGTTTAAGGAGTACTTTATGTCTACATCTCGTTGACAGTTGTCTCTGCAGATCATGTTTTACACGGTGAAGCCAAGAAACATTTAACCTTTTTATCCATCTCTTCCAATTTGCAAAACTAAGCTGATATTTTTTATATCGCAAACGGAAGAACATCCACTTCTCTATAAATTGCGGGTATTTTCATTATTTTTGTTTACTTTTAGGCTTTATCCTACGAGTCTGAATGCAAGCCGGAATGGCCATACAAATACTCATATTTTGCCAAAACTGCTTATGTTTTTCTTGTTTAATCTTTAATTTACGTTCATAAGGAAAGTCAGCCGCACGAACATGAGGGTTTCATCCGTTTAAAGCTGGAAAAGACTATTAGTTGCCTGTCATTTTGATGTCGATACAACGTATTTTCTAAATGACAAAACAATTACGACGTCAGAACTGCATGTTGAGACATCATATTTTACAGAGTTTCTATTCGGACTTCCAAAAATCGATCAAATGTGTGGTTCTTTAACTATAATCTGCGTGCCGATAAACTAATTCCCACGGTTATCGTGGTGCAAAAAAATTATTCTCAAGTGCTACAAGCTCTGTTTGGTGTGACTTTCAGTAACAAATAAATCATATCTTAGAGAAAGGCAGGCTCAGGCATGCAGTCAAAGTCTAGGGCAGACATTAGCATGAGAAATTAACCGAATATATCTCAAAATTAATTTTCTTTCAAATTTACGAACATTTTGCTTGGTAGAATTGCTCAGACACATTTCCTGAGCGAAGAAAGGGCACTTACTTGAAGGAGTTGGACGCGTGAGCAGAATGCGTGACGTTTTAGGCGTCCAAAAATTTTTCACCATGCCTTATGAGTAAATTCACGTACTGTTGGCCGCAGATTATAAAGTTTTCTTCAGAGTGGCTCAGCGTAAATTTCCGTATGTGCTGCTCAAATGTCCGTTTCTCGAGATTTTGAAGGACTTTCCCACCAATCCGCCTGCATGTTTGTGGGTTCATCTAAATACTTATTTGCGCAGACGCCATTTAATTGGGACAGTTGATCTTGTCGGGCGTGAACGCCGAAGTCTTGCAAAACTGCTCACTCATCAATTAAACATGGGACGATTTAGGTAGGCCCATGAAAAGTACTCGGTTAAATCAGTCGTTTCCGTCCATCCTGTGGTCAACAAAATTAAATTTCCAAGCCGCCAGTTGGCACACTCATGCGTTGGCAAACCTCAGGGTAAGGTGCTTTTCTGAAGAAGAGGTGTTGGAAGGTGAATTTTTGGGAGATTTCTAAACCGCGCCCTGCATGTCTTCGAGAATTTTGCCACAAACGACTTGCGCACGTTAATGGCTACATGTTTCTTTAACAGGGAGAGGAAAATCCGCTCCGATCGAGTTCACGACGCGCTGAGAGTCGTGGATTGGAAGGTTACCAAAAGAAGGGGCAAGACAATCCCTCCCAGGACTGAGAGTCCTGCCTCCATGGTACCCCCCCCCAAGTGAGATCGTAGCCGATCTCACAAAAGCGTGATACATGCTGTGGGTACCAGGTCGTACGTGGTACGCGTAGACGGGTCATTTAACTTTGTCTGTCACCACTGCCGCTCGCACCTCTAGTGGCATTGCCACCATCTGGTCTTCGGGACCAGGCGCGTAAGGGGGAGAGAGAGAGTGCTGTGGATGCGTGACAGTCAGTCACGCTAATAATATAATTCACGCAGAATTCGCAGATGCTGCGTTCACTCAGGGGCCACACTGTGGACACCGTCATTCATGACGGTCAAACGTCTAGAACTTCAAATCAACCGTTCAGTCAGTGTTCATACAAGCCCACCTGTGGTCAGCGCGACTGTACGACATTAAACGACGGGAAGAAAACAAGTCATCTATCTATCTGGCCTGACAGTTAATATCACAGACGGTAAAAGTGGAACTGTTTTTTTTTCAGGAAGAGGCAATGGCCCGAACACACTTTTAACTGACTAACAGAATGATGGACACTGAAAACCGCGAATCACGAAAGCCTCTGTCAGTGGTCACTGGAAAGTGCTTGTTGGCAGAACACAAGCCTAACTAAGGGTTCCCACTTTATTTGAATGGACACAGAAAAATGACAGCAGAAACCATTAGATGGTCGTCCACATTTAAACTTATGTCTACAAAAAACCTACTCTTTAAGAAAATATTAAATAGGCGCAATTTGAAATAGTTGTTTATATACATATACATATATGAGTGGCAAAATGTAATCTATTTCTAGAAGCATCGAAAGGACGGCTTAGACGCCAACAAAAGCAAGTCAGTTGTCCTTAGACCAGTATATCCAAAGTCGACATAATTGTGTGTAAAGTTCTTAGCAGTTATTTTTGGAGAGAATATTCTGCCTGGGCGGAAAAATATCCACTATATAATAGACTAATTAACGTGAAGGCGATCGTCCGGGAAATGGTCAGTTCGACCTGTTTTGTTTGTTCTTCCAGCTTACTCCACGGGAAGCTCTGCAGATGTGCGGGACAAAGTACGAATCTGATTGGCTCAAGACAAGAATTAATTACAGTAGATAAGCTATCTCGGGAAATGTTGACTGAATTTCTGACACTTATCGTCACTTTGTAGAGATC